>OV656868.1:28690180-29180385 GCA_927399465.1 Sarcophaga caerulescens | reverse complement strand
TTACCCAAAATCATAGGGCTCTACTTGAAAGGTCCTTTAGCCTTAATATCAGTATTATTCCTAGATATTCTGCCACCATTTCCTGTGATATTACCTCTCCCAGTAATTGATTCAAATTATTAACATTACTAAAATTGTTCATTCTAAAGCGGAACTTCATGTTGTCTGTCTTATCATGAATTAATACGAGCAACCCATGTACTCCTGTTCCTCATATCATATTTTGTTGTATTTTCAATTAATTAAAGTATGTTTGTTGTTGTCACATTGAGGGTAATTAGAAAACTTTAATCAACTTGTGAATTTTGTTTAATCATCTCACCATTTACTCCACCCATCAACTACATTACCCACCCAACCAGTGCCTTTAGAGATGGTAACATGAAAATTTATTCTCCTTATCGTTGAAGAAAGAAACAAAATTTCAAATTGAATTAAATTGAATTGAATTGAATTAAATACATATGAAGTGTCTTTAATATTAATTAAATATCATCATAATGCATCAGTATGTCATGATAAATGTGTGTCAGTCTTCTTGTTAAATTTCTAACACGCTTTCTAACACCAAACACATGCATGTTGTTTGAACAACATACAGTCTTCATCATGTCTGTCGTTGACAATGAATATTTCATAGAAATTGAAAGTGAAGATACTGTATGAAGAGGACTATTGGGAAGGAAAGCCTTTAAAATTATTTATTATATGTATTCCCACATATAATGGAGTTAATTAATATACATTCACTCAGAAGAAGTGTGTTTCATATTGAAATATGATTTAAGTGTGTGGAATGTTACAATGTTTAACAAAATTTAAACACAAGAGTTAAATGCACACTTTGAATTTGAAATTAATTAAAGACAGAAATATTTAATCATAATTTATTACAACGTCAGTTGCGAATTATAAAAGGCTTATCCAATTTGATGATTTCAAAAGTAACGTTAAGAAATATAAGGTAAATCCTTGGACCTTGTTATTATGTAGGAAAAAAAAGGCCAATTAAATGACGCTCCTAGATTAGTTGCAACAGTTGGTCCATATAAAGTAGTGTTCAACTGGTTTTTATCTTGACATTTATTATCAAATGCGTAGACATTAGGGACTTTTTCGTGTAAATACAATCTTAGATGTAGCGCCGCAAAAAAGTCTAAGGGCCATTATTACATCTAGCTGTTAAAGTTGGAATTAGTTAAAGGTAACTTTAGCTAAAGTGAACTTTAAAGTCACCCTTAACTTCTTTTCCTTATTACAAATTTTTTTAAAAAGAGGGAGTCCCTGAGCCATGTTGATAACACTGCTCAATTAAACAAGTTTTTTTTAAACGCTGTGGTAACAACGGTCTTCTTTTTTTTTTGTTGTACATATTTGCTTATTTTGTTTATATTTGAAGTTGCCACATTGAAAATAATATATAATATGGCAAGTTCAAACATAAACTTAACTTTAAGAGTTAAAGGTAAGATGATCCTCCCTTTAGCTTAACGCTCACATCTACCTTATTGTTCACTTATAATAATGAAAAACAATTTATTTGTCCGTTAAAATCCTGCCTTTAGTTAACGGCAAGTTGTAATAATGGCACTAAAAGTGTCAAATCACACACATTACGACCACAACATTTTCGTATATATGCCCGAAAAGTAGCCACGTTTGAATTACCACTTTTTAAGCTACACTTTTTGTTTTTTGAACCGCCCTTTAAAATACAATATTTTTCGAAATCATATAAGTTTTCATATTTAAAAGAAAGACTCTGTGGATCACAATCAACAAAATTTTCATCTTTGAAACTGTGAACTGCAACATAATCCATCCATGAAGAATGGACAACTTATGACAACGTTCAAGAGCATTAATCTTAAAGCTTTGAGGCAGCGCAAAAAGTGAGAAGCTAGCTCGACAAACTCTTCAGGAGGTAAGACCACTCAATCGATTTTAAACCACATCATAATATGAAAGGAATTGTACTCCATTAGGATACATCAATATTAAAGGCTTTGAAGCTCCTACAGATAGAGATTGCTTTGATCCTGAGAGTAAAAGATCCGACAGTTAGACGGCAATCAAATCTTCTTCGCGTGCAACATTTAGATTTAAACTTAATTGGACGAGTCTTGCGAATGTTTTATACCAATCTAATATGGGTTTCCCGGATACAAAGAATTTCCACGTAACTGACGAACTTGGTACACACTGCCAGCGAATACTAATTTACATCAGTTAGGCTGCCTATTACGTACATACATAATTGGTCGTTACAACCCTTTAATCAGGATTACGACCTAGCTTCCCACACCACTTATGTTGGGTGTGTTAATTTTTATACATGATTTACTCTCAGAGTTTTTGACAGAAATCTGCTGAGAGGACCTGAACCGGGGCCTCATGTCTAATAAGCCAACATACTACCTACTAGACCACAGCGACCTATTAGGCAAAGATACTTATTGGACACTGACAAATCCAGGGTTGAGGAAAAATCTAGCTTTATTGCCAAACTCTTCTAGTCTAAATTGGATACAAAGCACTCCAACTGGCAACAAAGATTAGATCCCATGGGCATTTCCTTATCTTTGGGGTCACTGTGTAATGGATAGGCTATCAAAACAACTTAGCTTCTGTAGCAGTTGTCTATATGTTCTGTAGTGTCTACTATTGTCTAGTATTTGTCCTTATCGACAAGGACTTCTCTCATTTGCCTTAACTATTCAAGATTTCAATTAATTTTATTTTTTTTTTTTTTTTTTTTTGAACACGATTTATTTGTTGTAACAGTAGCAGAAGCCTTTTAAATTCCCTTTTGCTTCCATATTTTATTGTCCGTGTTATCTTATCTTTCCATTTTAGGCTTCTCACCTTAATTAAGCTTTAAAACATTTTTTGATTTATGGTTTCCTTAAAACAGATTCTCTTATTTATGTTGAGAATTTAGATTTTTAATCTGATGCTGCTCTACGGCAATTTGATTGAAATTTAATATCAAAAAAAGAGAGGAACAAAATTTTTCAAAATGAAAATTAAAAAGTTTTCTTAAAAAACATTTCAGATTTGAAAAATGACTTGCGTTTGCCATATTGATGTAGGAAAAGTGTTCGAATTTTACGGAATTTATGAAGAAAATTAATTTTAAATATTAAAAGCCGTGAAGTTATAAATGAAGTTGAATTGTTCATAAAAAGTCAGGTTGATTTAGAGATTTTCTAACATTTTCTATGAAAGAAAAATACAAAATTTTTTTTTTTAAAAGTATCTCAGATTTCAACACCTTTTGACCACGTTTCAATGGAGCATTCGTTAAATATGCTTTTAAATATTCAATATTGGAAAGTTAAAAGCAAAAGTCTTACGGTTATGATTAATAAACACCAGGACTTAAGTAAACTTTTCTCAATGAAATGAATTCTACAAATTTGTTATCGAAATAATCCATTGAAAATGAATAGAAGTTCGAAGCATTCTAAAATAAAATCTTCAGGAGATAAGTTAGACATTCAAGAAAATATGTTTTTCGTGTTCTGTTTTTGTACGATTTCATCTTTCTTTATATTTCTTTTCTTTTCTTATTTTATTTTCTCCTTTTGTTTTCGTATGTCTGAGACGCCGTTAAGATAATTTAACATAAAATTTTTGGCATATTCAAGTCAAATACACCAACAAAATTGATTTATTGACCCATGTTTTCATAAGAAGAAAAAACAATATCTATACGAACAACAACAATAACAGCAACAATAACAAAATAATCATTACAATAAAGCTTAAATAAAAAAAGAAGAAAAAATAATGAAAAAAACACAGAAAACGGAAAGTCTAAAGACATGAAAATAAACGCATACAGACAGACGTATGCTAAAGACACACTCTTTACGAAAAAATGGCGTAAGTAAACATGTACAGAGTTGCCATAGCTTAAAAATTTTTATAATGAAACCTTTAACATACTGAAATGGAGTTCCACAATTTGGTCTCCATCATTTTTTCCTCAGTTTTATGCCCCCCAAATTACTTTCTTACGAACATAACGTCAAAGCTAAGATTTTTCAATAATTGTTTATGCCCGCAGTACATTTCCGGAATGCAATGAATGCAAGTTATCGACAAGACAAATCATCGACAATGTAAGTCATCGACACATTTTCTATAGAAAGGGCAAGTCGTCGACACATTTTTTATAAAAAATGTAAATAATCGATATATATTCTATAGAAAATGCAAGTCATGGATACATATTCTATAGAGAATGTAAGTCATCGATACAATATCTATAAAAAATGGAAGTCATCGACACAGTATCTATAAAAAATGGAAGGCATCGATACATTATCTATAAAAAAGCAAGTCAATACTTCATCTATAGAAAATCCAAATAATCGATACATATTCTATAGAAAATGCAAGTCATCGATACATGTTCTATAGAGAATACAAGTTATCCATACATTTTCTACAGGAAATGATGGAGTCATTATATATAAAAAATGTAATTTATCGATACATTTTTTATAGAAAATGCAAGTCATTGATACATTATTTATAAAAAATACAAGTTTTCGATACATTTTCTACAGAAAATGCAAGTCATTGATACATTATTTATAAAAAAAATGCAAGTTATCATTTTCTATAGAAAGTGCTAGTCATCGACATTTTTTATACATTTTTTTTTATAGAAAATCAAATCATCAGGTAAACTAATTATAGTTAAGTGCAATCAGATAAGCAGGCGAAATACGGTCACCCTCTTTTTCCCAGGTCTTTATGTCAATAGTGGGCAGCTTAAGCTTGAGAGAAAGTGAGCAGAAATTCTGCTTAGGCTAAATAGGTTTGAGAAAATCTAAAATTTTTTGGTTAATTTCATAATATAGAAAAATAAAAATAAAACACGGCAACACTAAATACATATGAGAAAAAGGGCAAAATAATCTCATGTAGCCATATTCTACTGTGCAGCAGCAGAGACAACAAGATTTAGAGAAAAACTTCATGTGAACGATGAGAAAAGTTTCAATTTCAGACATTTTAACAATGACAGTTTTATTGATTGAGAGGAAGCGGACAATAAAAGAAGGGAAATTGTGTCATACATATAATGAAAAAAGATGGGGGGTGATAAATGGGGGGGGGGGGGGAAAGAAACACAGTAATTTAATGTTATTGTCACTAAATAAATTAAGAAAATTAATGAATTGGAAATAGGAAAGGAAACTAAAATCATTTCTTTTATTTATTTATTCTTGATATTGTTGTTGTTGTTGTTAGTATTGTTAAGATGATGTATGTATTTCTACTTCTTCCATTTTTTCTTTTACCACCCTCTGTTACTATTTCTATTCCTTTCTTTTTTTTTGTCCTGTCCCTTATGACAACAATTAATGAACAGGCCGCATAAATATTTAAGTTTGTCAAACAAATATACACTTCAAGGACATTTTAATTGTATTGGTGTTTTATCAGCCATGTCAATTTTCTGTTTTTTTCCCCCGTTATTTATTAGAGAAAGGAAGGAAGGAAGGAAGGGATTCATTCTTAAGCAAAACAAAAAAAAGAAATCCACATTGGCATGAAACGAATATAAATTGCTAGAATTGGGGGGCATATTACAATTCGCAAGTAATTAAGATCAAAACTAAAGGGTTATCCAGTTTAGCGATTGCAAAAGTACAAAGAGATTTGATTTCCTTAAGATTTCCCATTTATGTACGAAATACACTGCCATTTAAAGGCCGGATGTAGATTGCCTTTATACAGCAGTCGATGCTTTTAAGATAGTTTTTGGGGCGGCATCTTGTCCAATGTTGAATGTTGCTTTTTAAGTGCTCTAGAGCTCTATATTTTCAACCGTATAACCCCTATTTAGCAGTTGCTGTTGTCTAAATAGTAGGGTATTGGCTTTTTAGATGAGAGCCCAAGTTTTAAACCCCATCTCGATCAACATGAAATATGAAAAAATTACATCTTTCGGCGGCTAAGAGGACTCAGTAGTTTTCAGGGAAAAACTCTGATTGCAAATAAAATTGCCATGAAAAGGTTTCTCAAAAAAGCTGTCCTACTAAGTCGATGTTAAACCGTTGGTCACGCCACTCATGAATAATATTAACACACATAATATGGGCGATGGAAGAAGCTGGGTTGTAATCCTTACTAAACGTCTGTAATGACCAATTGAGTAAGTAAGTACGCTTCGTTTATTAAACTATTAGACTGGTTTTCAGCTTGGGGAGTCGTGCCTTAGTGTGCTACACCCGTCGCTGACGAACTTCTTCGATAAGTTTGGTGGAATTCAAACAGTACAGGAACTGTGATTACCTGTGGTATCACAACGGGCGGCTATACATGTTCAAGTGAGCTTTAGTGTAAAAGCTATCGCGCAAACCAAACCAAACCTAACCTTCGAAAGTACGATTCTGTATGTTGATGTAACCACTATATGGGAAACGAGCTTCAACACTGAACACCGTAAACAATAAGCACATCAACTTTAGTTTGTGCATAAGTTGGACTTAATGTGAATGGAAAACTGCACAAGTCGTCGTAGTCTAGAAGGTAGTGCATTGGCTTATTAGACGTGTGGCCACGGTTCAAACCCCAGGTCAGACATTTCCAAAAAAACCGAAATATGAAATAATATTTCTTCGGTGATTTTCTCTCAGCAGATTTCTGGCTAAAACTCTTTGAGAAAATAAAAATTGCCATGAAAAGCTTCTCAAAAACTGTCGTTCGGAGTCGACTTTAAACTGTAGATCGCGCCAATCATGCATCAAATTAACGCACACAACATAAGTGGCGTGAGAAGCTTGGTCGTAATCCTGACTAAAGGGTTGTAATGACCAATTATGTATATACGTATGTCACTTAGCCAGGCCACAGTTTTTGAAATCCCGAAATGAATAACCCGTTGTTATAGTTTGTCTGTTTTTAATAGAGAGAGTCGGGTAATGGCAAAAGGTTTTGCTTTAATTTAACGCTACAATTAACAAACGATTCATTGGAATGAGACATTTAATGATGAAAAAATGGCAAAACAATTATAATTTCTTTATAATTTTGTTGGAATTAGAAGGAATGATGGCCATGCCAAATTTCGGTTACAGAACACAAGAAAAGGTCTATCATTTGCAAAGTTTATTAACAAGGCTATGCAGAAAAGTACTGCCACAACAACTTTTGAAACAAAAATTTGGTTTATTTTTTAAACTAAAATTGATTCATGATAGTAATAACTCATGAAATTAAAAGATTGAATATATTTAAACAAAAAAGAATTGCCTTTCCATTACAACATGACGCTTTTGCCACAATTAGGACAATTTTTATTTGACATGGTTTTTATGGTCCAAGTTGAAGGTTAACAATGTCACAATAATTTTATTTTTTTTTTTTGTTTGTTTTGTTTTATTACTTGGCCTAATTTCTTTGTGGTGGTCTTTAAAAGGACGTATTGGCGAATGAGAAGTAATAAATTAAGTACTGAAATACAAAAATTTATTTTCGAGGGGTGTTATCGAAATACAAGGCGAACGTCTCAGAGAAACTCAAGGCAATTGTTTAATGTGGCTTCTTTTGCAAGTATTTTTATTAAAAAAAATTAAAACTTTATTAAGATTGTTCTTAAATAGAACGTGTCATTTTAATCTTTTAGCCTCTTTATGGATTTCATCACATAAAAGCCGCTTTTGAGGCCAAGCATAAATCGTGTTAATTTTTTATATCCTGCTCTAAAGTGAAGCATTCTCCAGTGCGAGAGTTCTGCATCCATCGAAACCAAAGAAGGATCAAAAGTTATAAGGTAATGAGGGAAACTTTCCATTTTCTCTTTTTCAAATAGTTTTTGAATGGAATATCACGGCCTCGTGTCTGGTTGCAAATTCAAGGCATTTTTTGATCAATGATCGCTTCAAACGACTTTCACAGATTCTACTTGATAGTTTGGCCCAGTTTTAGGATCTGATTAAGGACCAGATCCAACTAAATACATACAGAGTATTACCTTGACTCAATAAGTTTTTGTTTGATGCCTTCGCATTTGATATCTTGCGCTTGTGGTTGTCATCATAAATTCATTTTCAGTGCTAAAATAATTTCTTTTCAGAGCATTCAAATAGCATTTCAGTCTTTCTGTCGGCTTCAGTTCATGTGGCCCTTAAATGTCTTGTTTTTGAATTAATCCAACTGCTTTAAAATTCTTTGAAATGGCTGTGTGAGTCACGACACAAGCCAAGCCTTTCTTGCATTTAACACGAGTCTTGAGCGGGTAATGTTTCCAATTTATGGCCGTCAAACTCTTTTGGCTGTCCCGAACGCTTCTTGTCTTTGATGTCAAAAGTACCGAAACATTCGATACACAGTGTGTTTTGATAGAGCGTGCCCACCGTATAATTTCACAAGCAATCGATGGCTTGCACATGCAATTTTCTTGGTAAAAAATTGTTGCAACAAAAATGAAAAGTTTCATATGGCATGGAAACGTCCTAAAGTCTTTATATTGAAAAGAAGTGGCAATGGAAAATTGATTAGAATTACCAAGAGGGTAGGAAATAAAGAAAAGGTTCTGAGTTTTGTCTATGTATCTCTCAACATATTATCAACGTGATGATGCATTAAATCGTTCTTCAGTTGCAATGTGATAAAGTGAAGCGAATAATCCATTCTGCTACTTAATAAATTTAACTTCAAACCTAAGTATCTCAAGTTAAAATACAACACATGCCAGGAAATTTTTTGTTTCGATTTTCCGCTACAAACGCTATGAAGCCTTAGCAGCATTATGCCTTGGCTAAGAGTATATTGTGATTGAAGAATTTTTCTTATCATTGCACTCAGCACAACAGCACATTCAAAGTTGCCGTTATTTTACATCAATGACAGATGGTATCCCTATTAGTCTAGGACAAGCCACAATAGGCAAATCAATAGAAAATCACATCGGAACTAAAGCAAGACAAAAAAAACAATGAATATCCTCTCTAAAATAACGAAACTAATAATAATTGACTCTCTAACCTTAAAAGACTTATTTTTCAGGTCTGTTTTGAATCGATAGAGATGACTTAACATCAGCAAATGTGCTCTTTATGAAAATAGAGCACAATTTTTCCATTCTCTGTCCTCGTTATAATATTGTTGGAATGGATAGTCATTTGTTAATTTTTTTTAATACAATTAGGGTATCAAACTAATTGAATACTTCTAGAATCTTGTTAATTTGTTTCACTTGTAAACGATGTGAGTAACACTTTACTTCCTAGTGGTCTGGGTTTTCATGACACTCTCGTTCTTTTTCCTCATACTTCACGTACGTTTTCTTATGATTAACTATGTACGTTTCGTTGACATTTTTATTTGTATTAGAAGGCAAATATGTAATTCTATTTTTTTCTGTTAGAAATTCTATTATTTCTCATAGACTGACACGCACATAAATACATACATATATACAGTCGTATTATTAAGCTTTAAAATGGAAGAAGTTAATCCAATAAATAATTTGTGTCACTATCAGCACGAAAGTGCTGACTATATGCCCAGCATTCCCTTTATCTTTTTTTTGTGTCATTTTTTAAGTTTCTTTATGTGTTTTGAAAAATGATTTCAGAAAATTAAAAAAGAAACCGAAAAGTCACTTCATAGAATAATAAAATATGAAATAACAACAACACCAACTTTAAAGTCAAAATAAGAATTTATCTTTCTTCTGTTTTTTTGTTTTGTTTTTTTTTATTATTTAAATGAATTTTTTTTTATATTTTTAAAGAAATTCTGACATAAATTGATAGTGCGATTAACAAAAAAAAAAAAGACAAGAAAAAGATAAAATAAAATGCGTTGTAATCCAAAGACATGGAGTTGCGATGGGATGATGTCACATTATTTATGAGCAACTGACACATTGTAGAAGTAAGAGAGAAAGAGAGAGAGGGAGAGAACAAAGCAGTTTTTCTAAATAATCCTCACATTTTTGAAATGAGAAATGTTAACATATTCCACCACCACACTTGTTGAACTACAATTCAACCAAAAACCCCATTGGTCTACCCAAGAATTGAATTTCTTCATTAAAATCTCACATGGCAAATATTGGTGCTTCCAACAGGGATTTTCTGGAATTTTACAGTCAAATCTGTCAGATTAGTTCTCATTAATCCAGCCTATTTGGCCAAGTCCCTGTGGACGACCATAGACAACGACACGTGTTTACCGAATTCGCTCTAGAGCAGTTGGCAACTGATCCTAATTTTCATTGAAAAATCATTTTCCGTAATCAGGCTAATTTCTGGATGAATGGGTACGTGAACAAACAAAGTTGTTGCGTTAGGGACGATACCAATGCACATGGAATCCAATGCATCTTGAGAAAGTCTATGTTTGGCGGGGATTTTATTCTGGCGGTTTCATCGGTCCATAATTGTTCTGAAAGCAACAACAGATCATCACTGTTATCGGTGAGCACTGTAGTTCGATGATTAGCAACTTATTTTTGTCTAATCTGAGTTCCAACGACATGTGGTTTCAACAGGACGACGCTTCGCCGTTTACAGGCATTTTCCCTGGTTGGCCATACAGATGTATGTCCCATTATGTTACCATGTCATGATCCTTTATGCCCTAAAATCATGGAAAATTGAACATTTCGAGAGACCTCCAGAATATTCCCATTCGCTCTTTTTTCGTCATGAAAAATCTATTCTCTGTCTAGTCACCTGATCGATCAGTGAAAAGAAGTTCCCCAGGGGAGATTGTTTTCGCTGTGCTTTCCCTTACCAGCTCATATACTGTGTCTTTGTTCCACACTTAACAATACCATGCAACCCACTGCTCCACCATCCTGTACCTGAATCTCGTGAAGACCTTCCCTCAGTTTGAATACAGTCTGGAGAATACATACTGTACAGTGAGTGCCTTGAAGGCAGCTTACCTGTCTACATAGATAACCACCACGAATCATAACACACCCCGCTCCTGAAATAACTTCCCTGTTTTGGTGATTAGATATAGCTCAACCTGGAATATATTGCTCTCATCACAGTGTCTCCAGAAGTGGACGAATAAATCAGTGCCATCCTCTATTTTCGAGGCATCCGCACAACCGCACAATGCCACACCTTTGACTCTAACCAAAAAAATAAGGGAGAGCTGCTCGCCGAAATTCTATGCCACGCAGACTGTGAAATGTGGACACCGGGCCCGTAAGCCCCAAATCGTCAAACCTCTGAATCCTCGTCTGCCAAAACTATAAGGATACTATAGAAAAATCGGATCTAAGCTCTTGATAATGTGTAACAGATTCAATAATTTTTAATCATACTCTTGAGGAACTTCTTTTTTGGGACTTCTCTTCTTTTAAATTTCAGTTTTTCAAGGTAATGGCAATAAACCTCCAATGATAGATTTATAAACTTCTTCATACTGTTACTGACATTAAACCATTGTTACATACGAAAACAAAAATATTAATTTTTAATCCTTTATGAATATTCTTTCGGTTTTTTTTTTTTGTTGTTTCAACTTTCAACAATTTCTACGTGTGTGTTGTTTTTATGCCCCTACACTTATTATTTTCCTAACAACCACACACATGTTAAATAGAATGAAAACACTTCCTTCTTTTTTCAATTTTTTCTGTTTTTTTGCAAAAATTTACAATAAAAAAAATAAGGAAAAACTTTTGCCCTAAAAAATTTATTTATTTATTCCAAACTATTTTTATTTTTATTTGCAAATTTTTGGATTTCGAATTACAATTGTTTTCACTTGTTTCGAAAAATTTAGACATTTTTGTATGAAAAATGTTAAACAAATATTTTCAAAACAATTTATCCTTAGGAAACGTAGTTCAAAACATTTTTTACTTTTTTAATTTAATTTTTTTTTTCTTTAATTGCGTGTGTGTGTGTGGGAATAAATTTAAATTTAAAAAAAAAATTATTTTTCATTTGGTTTTTAGTTTTCACCACACAATCACAATTCAAATGCAATGGAATTCTAAAATATTTGGTATAATGGAATGGAACATGGGCGTGGCATGTTTTATTAAAAAAAAAAAAAACAAGAAATTTTTAAAATTGCGTATCACTTCTGTTTTGAATTATTTTGTAAATTTACGTGACTGCTTTATTTCAACAAAACTCAATTGGAAGTCGCCGTAGTCTAGTAGGTAGTATAGGATTATTAGACGTAAGGCCAAGGATCAAAAAAAAAAATATTTCTTAGGCGACTTCCTCTCAGCAGATTTCTGGCAAAAACTCTGAGAGTAAATAAAATTCCCATGAAAGTTCGTTGAAAATCTGTCGTTCGAAATCGACTTTAAACTGTAGGTCCCGCCACTCATGTATAAAATTAACACGCACAACATGAGTGGTATGAGACGCTAGGCCGTAATCCTGACTGAAGGCTTGTAGTCGCCAATCATGTATGTAAGTATGCAATCGTTATGTTACGCCTATTAATAGGCATGCTAACCATTTACCAATCCAAGAAAAACTTTCAACAATGAGGACGTTTTTTTCGTTATCGCTAGAAGACTGCTTCCATGTGCGGGGCGGTACAATATTGGAAACTGAAACCGTACGATCTTGTATTATGAAGTCATTTTAAAGGAATAGCGAAAGATGCCGTTTCCCATTTTAATTTATTTTAATGACCTTCCTTATAACACTTTTAAGAAATCCCTGCTGAGCCAACTAAGAAACCCCGGCCAAGAATGCTGACCTACTTTTCACAGCATATGTTCAGAATATGCTTTGTCCTTTCGACTAGTCCTTGTACGCAAAACACAGTGATTCGTAAAAAAATCACGTTCTGAATAGTTCCTTCCCTTTTAATTCCTGAATGTCACAGCCTATACCATAAAAGCTTACAAAATAGGCCATTCTCCATTAAATTACATGATCAATCAGGCTGAAGTAGTATCCCAAGGGATGTATAACCGATCGATGCATTGAGTTCACGCCTTCACCACTCTTTTTCTTTCCGGCTCGCTTGTAGGCTCATTACCCTATACATTATCGTACCCGAAACCGAATACAGTACCATCCCGTCCCTATCTAAAAGCAGAGTGACCAACCAATTTCGTGCTAACCTTGAAGCAAAATAGTGAGCTAACCTACAAGATAGCTAGGCTATCCATATACACAACGACTGTATACCAGAGCAGCTCCATTGCCATGATGATTGCAAACGCCATAACCTGAAGTGTACTTTACACATCAGGTGGTCTATGGGACAGCTTAGTGACATTTAAAGAATGAAACTCCGCTTCTGTGCCAGCCTTTATCTGCGAGTCATTCGTATGGATTACATGATCGACAAGTAGACTGCCTACACCACTGCATTGCTTATTTACTTAACTGGTCATTACATACATACTTTTAGTCAGTTTTACAACCTAGCTGCTCACATCACTCATGTTGTGTGTGATAATTTTATACATAAGCAGCCTACAGTCCGAATGACTTGATTTGAGAAACTTTTCATTGCAATTTTATTTTACTTTCAGAGTTTTTCTAGAAAACTGCTGAACTCTGTCCCACACGGGGAGACAATTATTGACTTAAAATTTTAATTGTCATACTAAAAACTGTCATATCCCATGCTTGTGCAGCAACAATGTCGTGTATTTCATTATGCCACAGAATTTTGTTGTCAATTTTATTGCCCATATTGTTGATACCAAAATCCAACCTCTAATAATAATTACAGTTTTCCTTGTAATTATAACAGTACCAGCGAAAGAGCAAAGCGTGTGGAGCATAGATGTCGACATTAATTGGGTCTTTGAATTGTCATGACATCATGACATTTTATTTTGTGGAAGATGTCACAGAGAGAGAGAGATAAGAGAGTTAACAATTTAATATTGCCTGTGTCTTTAAGGAAATGCCAGAAATAAATAAAACTGTAGCGATGAGCAAACAGGCACTCTCTTCAACCCACACAATGTATATGTAAAGTGTCAATGCAGAGGCGGTTATGGTACAATTTTTTTTTTTTTTTTAACAAAATTCGCAGAAAATGCTTTATGTTGCGAGGATATTTGGGAAGATTTCTTTGAAATGCTATTTTAAATGTTATTCCGAATGGTAATGTATGATGCTGTACAGAAGTGTACATCTTTGTAACAACACAGGGCGTCAAAAGCCAGACACTGAGAGTTGGTGGTTGGAATTTATTCATAAAAAATGGGGAAAAAATTCAACTTTTACGCCGTCAAGTCGTCCAATCTCCATAGAAGAGAAGGTAACAAAAATAATGCGGAGATTCTTCTTCACTCTTTCTCAGTATTTGATCTTCCATTGTATAAATGATAATGCAATACAGCAGCTGTAAAAATTTCTTTTAAAGCCATCGAATCGAATTTCTTTGAATTTCAGAATTGCCATCCGTGGGCATTGTTTTTTTATTAATTAAAGTCTCTTAAAATACTTTTGAAAAGGTACACGCATTAACTGTGTTAATGACTTCATCTACACCTTCAAATCGAACTCAAATTCAAATTCAAGAGAATTAAAACAAAAAAGAAAAAGAAACAGAATTAATTTCTGTGCGTGTCTCATACTTTTTAGAGAAATTTGTCTGCAATTAAAAGAATTTTTCGTAAATTTTCACAAAAATTTCTCATTTCCAAAATGGTTCATTAAAATATTCTGTTTTCTGTATATGTATTCGACTTCTATTTGCTCATTAAGGGAGAGAAATTATGCAGATTTTACTAAAATGCTGATTAAGTTGTCATTTCAAATTCTAAAATAGTTTTTATTTTTGTTACTGCTTAATTGATAAAATTCTAATGACTATTCTAGGAAAAGTTTCTTAAAAATAGAAAAAAAAGAGAGAATTTTGTTGAAAATTTTAATATTTATAGACCCACACCCTCATCCTCATTTGGCAAAAAAGTTTCTTTAAGTAACCATAAGACACACTCAGCAGTTTCTTCTCTTATCAGGTTTTTATTGCTTATTATTTATTGTATCTCTCTTGTTAAAGTGGAGAACAAATAATAACAACAGCGAAATAAATACGTTTAACCTTTAAAAACACATGATTTATTACGTCACTTGTCACAATGACAATTCTAAATGACAGAGAGCTCTGAGGCAGAGTCTACTCTATTGCAAGACTTTATCTATTCAAAAATCATATCTTTCTGCAATGAAACTCAAGTCAATTTTGAACTCATTGTCAATTGATTTGCCATAAAATACAACCGATTGAACTGACGTTTAAGAATAAATATGTCAGCAGTTGGCCACTTACTCAACACCACTAAGGGAGACCTGGACATGCATATATATTTGGATACACAGTCAAGGCTCTGTGGAAGAAACTTGGCTTGACATTATGATCACCACACTTCAAATCAAATATGAATCAAACGTTTCTCGTTGGATGATAAGCCACAGACTTTAAGTTAAGACAACAGTCAGTATTGAGGGTAGTGATAGATTTTTACCTCTCAAAACGAACATGTCAGGAACACCTAACAGCATGACTTATATTTGGTCAGAGTGCTAACCAACTGAACGCAAAACTTAGCTGAAACTTCTGTTGTAATACTGACGTTGCTTAGCGATTCTAAGAAAGTATAAAGTCTTCAAAGTATAAAGTCCGCGAAGTCTAGTAGGTAGGCTTGTAGTTTAAGGCCCAGCTCAGACTTATCGAACGAAATTCTGGCAGAAAGTGTGAGCGGAAATAAAATTGCCATGAAAAGTTTCTCAAAAATATGCCTTTCGAAGTCGACGTTAAACTGACGGATAAAAATAGCCCACACAACATGGGTGGTTTGAGAAGCTAGGTTGTAATCTTAGCTAAAGTATTGCAGTGACCAATTAAGTTAGTGAGTTATGGCATCAGATTCCGCAAGTAAGTCACCTAAGTTGTTAGTTCATATGTCCCCCATACTGCAAGTCACATGATAGCAACAATCAAATATCTTGATATCTTCTGCCGAGACATCCAGCCTTTTTAGGCAATCGTCAATGTGGCATACACACTCTACACGGATTTAACAACAAAAGGCTCTACATTCAATAAAATTAAGCTGGCATTTGAAGTTCATATGGTTTGTTCTTCAGAAAGGCCAAGGGATGCTTAATGGGTAGCCATTGGATTGTAAAGAAATTCTACATGACTTTGAAAGTTTGCATTGACCATTCGTAGGTCCGTAATCATTTTGTCATTGGATTCAAGTTCTCAAAGTTTTACGATCGTAAAGTGGTTTGTTTTATTCGAGTGTCATTTGTTTTGCTATCTCAAGACAAAAGACTCTGTGCGCGTACAGACTTTTGCTCCACACTTCCTGGAAGAATCTTCCTTTTTTTAATCAACCAATCATGAATCATGTCTGTGGCATCTCATGTCAGCTTCATTAATCAAAATTCTTCAGCTAAGCAGGAGATTGGATCAGCTTCTGGGATAATAGAATTGCCACCACACACCGTTGTATTAGGAATAGTGGTGAAGAACTTTGCTTAATAAGTCGCTTACTTTTTCCCAAGAGGAAACGATATCCTGTTTTAATATAATCTTCATTGTTGACCTTGTCTCCTCTCTGTAAGGAAGGTAGTTTGTCTTCTGGATAGATCGCTATATTCGAACTTAAAAATTGGTCAAGTAGATGTGCTTGTATGGCCTTAATTCTTACTAACAGGATAGCCTAGTAAATAATTTTATATGGAACCTCTACTAAAAGGATGAGATTCCTTGGTTTAATTAACAAACCAAATTGACCTCTGTGGCCAGTTGAAGGTCTAAAAGTAAACCGCTTTTGTTAAGCCTTTAGGTGTTTTGTGTAGCAACAAGCTGAGTATCACAAAGAAAATCATCTTAAAAATTGTCCTTCACAGTCACCACAGTTTTTCCATACACTCAAGATGTTTTTCACTAATCGGCTTAAAGGTGACATCGTTGTCCATCGTTGTTGGAATGCTCAAGAGGAAACCAATACATTTGAGAGATACTAGTACTCCTACGCATACTTAGATCTGCGAAAATAAATAAATGTAATCTGACAATAAAAGAGAGACTAAATGAAATGAAAAGAAAGACTGCCAGTGGCTATGGCTGTGAGAGTGGCAATGAAAGTGACAGTATGCAGTGGCTGTGTCTGATTTAAACGAACAAATAACAATTAAACAAAACACTGATTAGTACATAAAGAAATAGAGAGAAGACTTTAGAAATGAAATATAAAAATAGTTTAGAGGTCATAAAAATATTACAGATACAGATACAGAGACAACAAAAAATACCCAACAGCCTAATGGGGGCCACAAGTACATACTAAGGCAAGTACGTGGCCGTGTGCTATCTCTACTAAATTAATCGGATTAAAGACATTTAAACAGCTTTGCTTATGAATTGCTCTCTTATCAAAAACATAAACAAGTTAAAACTGGTGAAATACAATTCGAAAATAGTCCTTAAGGAGAGGGAATGTCGCTGTTATCAAGTGCTCAAGGCAAATAGTTGTGCAGGCATTCAATTTCAATAAATGTTGACAAAAAACAAAACTCAACAATTAAGCAGAGTATCTATCAAATAAAACTATACTTGTTATTATACTTGAGCATAACAGTTAACTGTAATAAATGTCCGTCCAAAACAGCTTACAGCAGTTATAGGTTATTCATGATTTAACTACGCAAAGGTAATTTATTTTGCAAAAGTTCCTTTTGTGAAGTGGTCTACGTATCTTTAGAGTTCACTTAGAATTATTAGCTCTTCTTTATGTTAAGGATTTATTGAAGACCAATTTACCTAAATTATATCACTGTATCAAGTTCTGTAATGATTGGGTTGCCACAACACACCGTGTGCAAATGTATTGGGTTCTTGTATTAGGAATAATGCTGAGGAACTCTGCTTATTGTGTTATCTTGCAGGGTTTTATACGTTCTATGCAAACCTATGTATACCGGAATTTGGATATCAAACTGGTATGAGTCCCAAGATGTTCAATCATACGAGAGAATAATATTGTTAACGAATATGTACTAGGGTTTCAAGCCTAGGCATGGCTTTTGTCTAGAGGGACGTACATATATCTTCCCTTAGTTGCATTGGTGAGCTTGATAGACGTATAGGTATTGAGACGTATGGAGCTTAGCAGAACTAACATCACCAAATGCAGAACATTCCGAATCTTCTGGAGTTTTCCGTAAATCGAAAGAACATTAATTCACTTGGCCATAAAGAGACGGTCGATTAAGCTTCTTAATGGTGTAACTAGGGTTGTATTGATTACCTATACTAAAACTATTACCATTAAAATAGATGCCATGATGAGCAAGACAATGAATCGGCGCCTTATGGCTTCACTGTGCATTCTGGTGCCTGTCTGTACTATCTCAAGAATACGTTACTAATAAATCTGCTTAATTTTGCCAGAAGTTTTTTTCAGTATTGAACAAAGAAACTTTTAGATTTTAACTTAAGACATATAAAATTTGATTATTCATGTGCTTAAGTGCCTTATAAAGGAGTTCATAAGTTCACATAATACTGTTAATACTCACCAGTACGTGACACACAGTTTTTATTGCACCACCTAAAAATACAAAAAAAAAAAAAGGAAAACTCATTAAATGTTATGAATACGAATGATGTTTCATTAATTGTTTCATTCATTTAAGAGAATATAAACTGAATTTCCTTTCTAAATCGTAGGAAAATTTCTAAAAAAAAATTAGTATTTGGTAGACAGCAAAGTAAAGTCTTTTAAGATCGAAAAAAATAATTCTTTAGCACTCTGAATATTTTAACCATAAACTACAATTACTTAATTGTTCATTGCAACGCTTTAGTCAGGCTTACAACCTAGCTTATCACACCACTCATGTTGTGTGTGTTAATTTTATCCATGAGAAGCGGTACCAACAGTTCAATATCGACTCCGAAAGACAGATTTTTGAGAAACTTTTCATCACAATTTTAAATTACTCTCAGAGTTTCTGCAGAAATCTGCTGAGAGAAAGTCACCAAGGAAATATTTCGTTTTCATATTTCGTTCTATTGGCTGAGCCAGGTTTTGAGTCACGACCTCTCATCTAGTAACACAATACGTCTATACTTCGGAGCCTTCACTGTCTGGCTTATTCCTTTAAATTTGGCGTTACTCCACCTTACCTAGTTTTATAGCCAGACAAACCATTTAAATCTACTTACACTTGAAGCCTTTTTTCTTGGCACTTTTAAAATCTGACAAAAATAAATCAGAAGGATTCTAAGACTAAGAAATAATGTCAGTGGAGCAATTAGATACAACGTTATTGCAAAGAGACCTTTTGATAGGTCCATGGAAAACACTTATTAAAGCGCAAACCTATTTAACCTGCTTTCGCCTCCAAATAAAGATTTCACTCAAGTATTACTAAGCATTTGATTATAAAGCAGGATAATCTGAAAAAGTGAATCCGTGTTCTTGGGATTTTTTTTCCATTACCCCTCCTAGGAGCATATGAATTCCACAAAGAATTTTCCAACTTATCCGCTTAGCTGCTGTTGTTGCCTTAAGTTCCGCTTGATTGTTATTCTGCTTTGTTTCCGTTTCGTTAATCTATTATTGTTACAGCTAAGCAGCTCATTGGTCTGCTGATAATGGTGTTGCCGTCTATGGCTGCCTAGAAGCAACCCCCTCCGACTATGTGCTGCAGTGGTGGGAAACCTTGCTAACCGTTGTTTCTTACTTTTCCCTTGCTTTTCGGATTACAGTTTACAAATTATAATGAGTGATGATGGAATTTTCTGCAAAGTGCTCGCCTTGTAGAGAGTTTTTAACTAAGATTTGTTTGGAACTGGTAAGAAATCACTACTCTTTCCCAACAGCTTACAATATCCAGCCCTAGGCCATGTATTTCATGGGGAATCGTTATTCAGATTCCTATGAAGTGTTAAAGTTAAAGTTAGGAGGTTAGCAGTCATGTAGTCTACTATCATAGGGACATCTGCCTCAGCATCCGCTTCAGCATGACCAACGCAACTGCCTAAGCATCTGCTTAAACATGGAAAGCGAGGGTCAGATACCAATACGAACGGAATTTTAATTGCTACCAAATCGCTAAGGGCCCTTATAGTCCTGCAAGAGTATGCAAATTTTTCTTTTGTTTTGAATAAAAGACCCGACAATTTGGTATCCATTGATTTCAAATTCAGTTTTTAATTGATTTTTAATAAAATTCTATGCCAAAGCAAAGTCTAAACTTATTCAAGAATACTTGAATATGTCCATCACAAGGACTTCTTAAGAAAAGAACTTCAAAAAACTTTGAGAACATGTTGCGCTTAATTTTTATAAAAAGAATTCATTTATGATGGAAAAATTGCTATAATAATCTCCAAAGTAAACGAAAAACAAATTCGAAAGTCATTAAGTACCGTCAACAGAAGAACTACAAAGAGAATCATTAGAATTTTTTTTTTTTTTGGCTTTAATGATATGCGAGTTATGCAAGTACAAAGACGTGTACACCACGTCTTCTGTGGCAAAGCAGTAGGAAAAAATGGGATAGAGTGTTTAAAGGTTTTGTCATTATCAGTAATTTGTTTAACTTTTGGTGTTATTGTAAACCACATTATAATGAATAATTTCCTTCTGTTTTTCTTCTTATTCGAATTTTTTTTCCAAATACTTTGACTGGCAAAATTCCATTTTTAAAAATCAAATCAATGCCAGAGAAATAAATGTTTCAAGTGTAACGAGTGAGTATTTATTGTTTTACAAAGTACTCAAGTATTTCCTTTTTTTCTGTGTCTGTGTGTGTTGTTGTTGTTGTTAAAACAATTACTTATAAATGTTTATTTCTTGTTTGAATTTCCTTTAAATGTTTGTATGGCTGCTGGTTGTTTGCCTTTTTAAATTTGTTTTCAACAAATGTTTACCAAACTTGATTCTGAGCCAATTTATTACCCAAGAAACAAATCGATGGGAGCAGAACAAGAACAACAACAACAACAAGAAAAATTGGATTATACCCAAACCGATATAAAACTGAATTAGAATGTTACTGGCAACTCACAACGACTATATGAAGTCTTACAGACATAAAGTATTTACTCCATCGTCTTATAATTTGCCTGCTTTGCTTAAGTTTATTCCATTAAATTTTTTTCTAGTTAGTCAAGCGATTGGTCTATTAGAGCAGGTTCTAGAATGATAGGGTTATCATATGTCTGAAAGCATAATTGCTTGAAAAGCAATAAAATCATTGCATCAACTGTCTTTCAAAATTTCTTCAAATCATCTTTAAAATATCATAACAGATGAACTCTTTTAATTCCAGAATGACTTTGATTCCATGGATGTACGGTAAGAAATTGTTTGGAAAACTTTACAAAAGTCAATACAACCACTACTTAGTATAGTTAGTGTAGGGTATTGAAATTACTTCACAAAATGAGAAGCACAAAACCAATTGAAACTGAAATTGAAATTGAATTTGTTTGAGAGAAAGGCAGAAGAAAAAAAGAAAACAAATGTTTGGCAAGGATGTTTCAAATAAATTGCCATACTTTGTTAGCAATTTGCCAATGTTATACACACAATATGTGATCTTAAGCTGCATACGAGTACAACAAGCATTTAATTGATAATTATTTATGGTTCAGGGTAAACAGAATAATGGAAACTTGCTTAAATAAACATAGCATAGGTTTGGTTATTTAAAAAATCTATTTGAAAATGTATACACACGCCACGGTATTTATGTACCATACGGTATGTGTTATTGACAATTCAAATGTCTTTGGATTAATTTTAATTAATTTTATCGTGGAAAGGAAAACTCGAAACGCTTTCTAATTTCTTTAAAATGAATGTGTCCAGGCATACTGCTTCACAGAAATAACAGAACTAAGACCAGTTAAGTTTAAGCTTTTAAATAATTTACAAATCATTTCTACTTGGCTTGAACACGTAAAATCCTTATATCCTCTAGTAAGTGAATAGCTGTGGTCAGCTGTTACGTTTACACTGGAAGTTCCGTATACAAATAGTCGAGCTAAAGAATGACACTCTGGCCAATCAAACACAAACGGATATCCTGTCTGAGAAAGACGGGTGTTGCATATGAATACATATGATGTTCTGGAACGAATCCCATTATTTCACCAAAACAAAATCCATTGTTGTAGCAATAGTACAGTCAAAGACAAGCCATATTGTGATGGTGCTCCATTGAATCAATAGAATCAACAGAGTATTAAACATTTTCGCCTTCTCATATAACCGGACGAGAGGCCCTATACTGCACTTCAAGGCACGAGAATTATATTCCATTCTCGGTCGCATATACATACATGATAAGAAATATAAATGAAAAGGAAAATAAGGAAATCAAATGGAGTGAAATATTTCTTGCACCGTCTTAGGAAACCGAGACACGTGAATGTTTCTTTCAAACCAAAATAGACTTTGAGGTATCGGCCCATACATAAGAGTTGTATTTTATTTTCGGACGGATACAAGTGATGTAAATAGCACGGAGATCAGATAAGTGAAGTATTTCTTGCACGGTATTAAGAAACCAAGGCACTTGAATTCTTCTTTCGGCACTTGAAAAATGTACTGGTTCCAGTGAATATCACACTGAATTTTAATGTCCAGAACATCAAGACTGTCTGACTGATTAATATTTAACCAACCCAGAACTACAGATGGGACAATACATTGAGAAATTTGAATGCTTTCCTTGGCACTCGAGAAATGTGCTGGTTTAAGTCAATATCACACTGAATTTTCTTGCCACCCTCGCACAGCTACAGATGAGGCAATATTATTGCTACGCTTGTGTGTTACTAAAACAACAGTGGGTAGATCTGAGTGTAATTTTTATTCGTTGTTTAACACTTTGAGAAGCTTTTCATGGCAATTTTATTTACTCTCAGAGTTATTGCCAGAAATCTGCTGAGAGGAAGTCGCCGAAGAAATATTTTTATACTTAAGTTTCGATGTCTGACCTGGGGTTTGAACTCGGGCCTTACGTCTAGTAAGCCAATACACTACCTACTGTATACAATTAACGCACACAACATAAGTGGTGTGAGAAGCTAGTTCGTAATCCTGACTGAAGGGTTGTAATGACCAATTATGTATGTATGTGTTTAACACTTTAACCCTACCAAACTTTTTGGTTTTCCAGGTGTTAGTCTAACTGTTTCGTTTGTAGCCTCTTGTTAAGCCAGCATATACAGTGGTACACAATGAACGATGCCACAGAAGGAGTAGTTCCAAGAGCTTCTGTCATCATATTGGTCACCATCATGTCAATCGCATGTTTAATCCTATTTTGGTAATTTTTCTTTTTCAAATTGATCTGTGATGAAACAGTTTCAAACAATATTTGTCTAGCACTAATTTCCCTCTTTTTATTGCTTGTTTTTCATCACTATTTAACATTTGTTGCCTGTCTTTGTTATTTGTTTAACCCATTTAGAAATCTTGTAACTAAAATATAACATAACAATTAATTGACACAAACGTCCGATTGTGTTGTATATCTGGCAAGTATTTCTCTAAATATGGCATCAACAAATTAATTTTCCGTAACTCTAAAAACATTTAATAAAACATTCTCGCTCCCTTGGGTATTGTGTACATTTTATGGCAATTCTAAATTGAAATTTTTTTATCGTTTATCTGTGATAAATAAGTGACATTGTGATGTTGTATTAAAATTTATTGATTGCTGCAATATTTTATTAAAATATTGACCGTTTAGTCAATATTTTGAATTGCTTTTTTGGTATTTATTTAACGAATAGCATTTTGAAATGAACATTTTGTGTAAATTCTCCTCCTTATTTTTGGTGAATTTAATTAAAATTTTATTCGTTTGCTGTTGGAAAACATGAAAAACACGTGTTAATTTCGGAATTATTTTAAAATGCAATCGCAAAATAAACATTTGCTCGTTTTAAATAAAATGTTACTACGAGTGAATTTTATTTGAAAAACAATTTCATGTCAACATTTAATTAATACATGACAGCATGGGGGGGGGGATATGAAAAAAGATTTTAAAGAGATTTTGAATTCAACTTTATAATCCTCAAATTTTGAATATGTTAACTAAACAAATTCAAAACAATTAAATTCTAAAATATTATGCTTCTGAGTTATGGCGGTAAAATGATTAAAAAGCATGCCAAAAATCGGTTAATATAGGTTTAAGGGAAGACGAGAAAACATTCATCAAGTTTTATGAATCAGACGAGTTCAGGTACCACAAGTTTCTGTTCTATCTCCAACTTTATTTTTTACTTTCATTAACGATAAACTTTCTTCAATTTCTAACCACATCTACTCTTTTGAAGATGACAGCAATATTTGCCATTCATATGGCCAAGTACGGTATACCAAGCCCTTTGAGGATTGAAGCGAAAAGAACTAATACGTATGACACACTCCTATACGACATACAATCAATTTCGGAATATGGTCGCATGAATAGGGTTGACTTTAACGCGCGAAACTCTCAATGCTGTTTGTTAACGCAAAAGCGCAAAACAATAATACTACTTCGTCTGCTTATTAGTAGTGTAAATATTAATGGGGGCAAACGCCCTTGATGTTCTGGACATAAAAATTCAGTGTGCCGAAAGAAGAATTCAAATGCCTTGGTTTCTTAAGACAGTGCAAGAAATACTTCACTTACCTAATCTCCTTGCTATTTACATTACTTATATCCTATCGAAAATGAAATACAACTCTCAGGTATGGGCCGATACCTCAAAGTCTATTTTGAGGCTTCTAGAACGCATACAGAAAGGGGCTAAGGTGTTCATTAATGACTCTAGAGTATCCAACTCTATTAATTCATTGGAGCTTCCTCGCAATATGGCTTGTGTTTTACTATTCTATTGCTACAACAATGGATTTTATTGTAGCGGGATAAAAGGTCTTGTACCCGAAAATCATTTATTCTTACGTAGCATCTGTCTTTCTCGCAGGGAACATCCGTTTGTGGCTGTTTGGACAGTTAGGTTAGGTTAGGTCGGAGTGGTAGCTCTGATATCACAAAGCTCACTTGAGCACGCATAGCGGCCCGTTGTGATGCCACGGGTGAACGCAGTCCCTATACTGACCAAGTGTTTGGCCACTGCATTGCACACTGTATTACATACAGAATTCGTAGGACTATTCTATTCCGGACACTTATAATATGATAAGATTCAAATCTATTGTACACAAACACTATTCGCTCTGTCCTCCTTCTCATAACCTCATTCCAACACAAGTATGCCAGCAGTATGCGGCCTTAAATATGGGGTCATCCCCTTAATGTTGGTTTTATAAAAAAGAAACAGTTTATAAACATACACACATACATACATAATTGATCATTACAACCCTTCAGTCAGGATAACAACCTAGCATCTCGCACCACTTATGTTGTGTGTGTTAATTTAATGCATGAGTGGTGGAATCTACAGTTTAAAGTCGACTCCAAACGACACATATTTTGAGAAACTTTTCATGGTAATTTTTTTTGTCAGATCTCTGCTGAAAGGTAGCCGCAGTAGAAATATATCCTCATAATTCGTTTTGTTGGAGATATCTGACCTGGGGTTTGAACCGAGGCCTCATGTGTAATAAGTCAACACACTACCTACTAAAACGACGACTTCCATGACATAGCGCTGACAAATTTACCCAATACAACAGAAACAGTTCCCTACTCCTCTTCGTTTCTATAGCTCTGGAAGATATTGTTTGTCATGTACTTAAGATCAATGTATTCCGCATGAGTGCCCATTATTACAATTACTCGTATTGATGAGGCCCCTTAGTACTGCTACCATACGATCTATTGTACTTCCTCATATATATAAGGCTTTCTTTGTAATACATTTCTCATGTCTAATAAGCCAACACACTACCTACTAGACTACAGCGACTACACGAGTTTATAAAACCCTCTTTTAATAATCAACCACGAGATGTTGGTTCCCCAGAGAGCATAAGATCAACAGCGAAACAGTCCTCGTTCCTAAACATGCAAGACAGTAATTCTTATTCTCCCGATTACACTGCAGAACTATCTTTTACTTTCAATTTCATAAAAAATATTTTTTTTTTTTTGTTAATTTTTCTCTCGTATACCACATGTTTTTCTCAATAAAATCTAAATCAAAAAATTACAGACTTTTTGGCCGCACCTTCCTTTACACAAAACAATCATTTTTAAATGACATATGATATCCTTGCTTGTTTGCTTTATGAGATTAGAAATGTTCAACAAGAATTATCCACATGTGAGAGAATAAGTATGTATGTATGTTGGGGGCTGTCATGACTTAATTAGTTTATAAATCTTTAAACATGTGTTTTCATAAGTAATTACAGGGGGGGAATTAAGTAATAAAGGAAAGCCGAATAATGTATGAATGCTGGGTGTATTAATAAATAATATCGTGTGATTTTTTTCATGCCACAATTTATAAAATAAATGGTGGATGTCTGTGATTGAACATGTAACCATATTGAGAATACAAAATTAATTTCTTTTCTCCATAAAAAACAAGGAAAATAAAAGAGTCTTTCATACATTCATGCTCTTGGCTTTAACTACAGTAAACTTACCCTCTGTTACTGTAATGTATACATACGAGTACATACATATACACCCGTTAGACATGCCCTTAAAGGAAATTAAAATGTTTTCTTACTTACAATGATTTTTATTTCAATTTAAAGTAATACTCTCTCCCTTTCTCCCCCTCTCTGCCCCTCTCTCTATCTGACTCACAGTTTCTGTTTTCTTTGATTCATTTTACTTACATTTTAAAGACTTAAAATAAATTCAAGTTTATTTTCTTCCGTTTCTTCGTCATCTTCATCATCTTTCTGATATTGTATGGAATTCTGTTAGTGTGTTAGTGTACAGCTTCTCTGTTATTATTCCTTTTATTTCTTCTATTCTCCCTTCCTTTATTGCTACACAATATGGCACACATTTGTTTTTATTTTATTCTCCGTTTTATTTCCATTGTTGACGTTTGTTTAAGGGAAAACAAGAAACTACATTTTACAACAAAAACAACAAACAAACAAAAAAAACATGAAACGTAAAAATAAATAAATACGAGAGCAAAGAAACCAAAATAAATATTAAATACACAGGAAGATTCAGGAGAGAGCGGAAGATCAGAGGTGTGTAGAATGTGTAAAGTTTTAATTGCTTAAGAAAATATTTTGCATTGAAAGAAAAGAAAGAAAGGAAAACAAAACAGAACAGAAAAGGGAAAGGAAACGTTTCCTTCGGTGTTGTTCTTATTTTATATTCTCTATAGCCGTTGGCAACACCCAACAAACGCGGAAGTTATACGATGTTTATGCTGCTGCTGCTTGCCATGACTGAATTATAATAATTGTCTGATATCTGCGTGTAATTAAAACAATTGTTTTGAATTCAATTCTAAAAAAAAAAAAAAAATTTCTTTTAAAGAAATGCTAAAACGAGAGTCACTCGTCTGGTCAATAATTGTAGGGCGAATATTTTGTTCTTTAATCGACACGGTTCAATGGCAATATTTTTGAGATTGTCAAATGCAAATTGGTTGCGGACTCTATTTAGCATAGTTATTAGGGACACTGGAGTGTAAGCAGCGGTGTTGCCATTTTAATGGCATCATCATGTCTTTTTCATGTTGCCAGAAAAGATACATTTTTTTCTATCGAAATTAAGTCCAGAATATGGGCAATGGATTATGGGCACTCATAGGCCCAAAGACTCTTCTCAAATCAAGTGGTTTTTAGGCAATCGGAATACTTTTTTTGGAAACTAAAATATCAGAATATCTGAGTCATGCATCAGACTATCCAGATATAAGCCAAGGTAACCGGTTTTTTAACAGCACACTGGAGGCTCAGGGTACACTTAAATGGAGGTTGGCTGGAGGTTGTCTAAGACGATAGAGAATGAATCATCATAACGTACCAGAAGGAAACAAATGGGTGCATAGAAGACGCATACGATCATATCACAATGATTCTAAATGCTGGCCTTAGTTGGCAACCGAACAACAAACTGAACCCTATCAGGGAGACCCAATTGAGGGAGACATTATAGGGATAACTTATAAAGCTTGAGGGAGCACAATAAATCGTACGGTCGCAGTATTAAGGCAACTCATCACTACAAATAATAATAACAATGGGCACTCATTAGGAACGCATTGATCTTAAGCACAATGACAAACAATAACTTCCGGAGCTGCAGAGCTCATCACTACAAATAATAATAACAATGGGCACTCATGAGGAACGCATTGATCTTAAGTACATGACAAACAGTGGTGTTGTCGAGCCGGAAGGCTCCGGAACGTCGTTCCGGTACTTCCTTTTTAGACAGGAACGCGTTCCGGAACTAAAGATGATTTCTGATAACGAGAATTGGCTGACGTTTTGAAAAAAAAAAAAAAAAAAACGCCGCCGCCAGGATTATCATGGAAAATCACCCCCGTCGTTAAATTTGGGACATGAGACCGCACAGAGCGGCCACCTACCCAGGATCGGCCCTGTCTATATAATTATATATACGCGTTCCGGTAAAAAAATTACCACAACACCACTGATGACAAACAATAACTTCCGGAGCTGCAGAGACAAGAAAGAGTAGGAAACTATTCCTATCCTATTGGATAAGTTTGTCAGCGCTATGTCAGTATTCGTAGTTGCCGTGGTCTAGGTGGCAGTGGGTTAACTTATAAGGCGTGAGGCTAAGTTCCAAACTCCAGTTCAGACTTCTCGAACTAAAAGGAAATATGAAAAAATATTTCATAGGCGTCGTCCCTCTGGCAAAAACTCTGAGAATAAAATAAAATTGCTTTGAAAAGTTTGTCAAAAAATCTGTCCTACGGAGTCAACTTTAAAAAATGTATAAAATTAACACACACAACATAAGTAGTGTGAGAAACTAGGTTGTAATCCTGTCTGAAGGCGTTGTAATGACCAATTATGTATGTATGTATGTACTATATGTATGTCTGCTATGCAAATGGCCTTAAGGATCTGTTGGATATGGAATGGATCCATCAGAAGCACTAGGCAGTTTAAAGATTAAAGAAAATGGATGACTGTGATATTACAATGGGTCATATGTATGTGCCTTAAATGTGTCAACGCCTATTTACCTATGTAACACGGTTTAAAGATTAAAGGAAATGGTTAACTGTGGTATTACAATGTCAACGCCTGTCTACCTATGGCACTTATAACCTTTTGATGCCCAGATATTCTTGTGTAGTATTTTGATAACTGAAAATAGGTATGTATTGCTTTCACTTTTGTGAGTTGTAAAGAAGTAGTTTCGCTCCTTCCGAACAAAATATTTAAATTGAAATGATTTTTTTACGAAAAGAATCTTTTTTCATTCAAACTTTAAAAAAAATTAAAATTAAAGAAAATTTCTAACTAAGATTTAATTTTCCTTTGTTTCCTACTCATTGCTATCGTAGGGTGAAACAGTGGTTGTAAGCATTACAACCATAGATTTCACATCCCACACACACACACACACATATGCCTAGACAGAAGAAATAGTAAAAACACAAGAGAGAGAGAAAAAATTTACACATGTGAGCGTATGATGTTACACAAATCCGCTTTCTTTGCCTACCTCACTTGGTTTTCATCAGTTTTTCGGTGTTGGTATAAGCTAAACCTGTATTTATGCTATGCTATGCTCATATGTATGAGTATGTAGATGTATGTATGTATGTACATTAGCTTTTATGAAAACATTGACATTGTGGGTCTTAAATTCTCATTTTACAAAGAGAAACAAGAATTAAAAACGGATTGTTTTACAGGCATCCGTTTCCTTTATTATTACTACGGACTGCTATTGTTGTTGTTGCTTTTGCTGTTTCTAAAGAGCAAAAAAACAAGCGTTGAGGGTCTCATTACACACAGGCTTTTTTCTGCACATTTAATTCCTTAATTAGAGGTGCAGATTCAATTTGTGGATTTTATACCAAAGCTTTTTTTTTTCTATTTTACTTTGTTCCCTTTTATTATTTTATTTACTTTGTATTAAAAGAAAATAAATATTTTCTCTATTTTCTCTTTTTTCTTTGTTGTTGTTTTCGTTGTTTCTGTAAGCAATTAAAAATTGTTTATTAAGTTCATATCACCACATATAGGTTTATTAAGGCCCTGCATTTATTTCATTTGAAAAACATTCCTTTGAAAAGTTTTTTTTGCTTGTAACTTTTGTAGGGAATTTATTTTCTTTGTAAAAAAACAGAAGGCAAAGAAAACAACACGTTGTTCTGTAAATATTTGTTTTGTTTTTGTTTCAAAAAAAAAAAAAATTTTTATATTTTACAACTTCCGTTTTGTAACTTTTTCTATTGCGACTGTAAAGTTTACAGTTTCCCAACTTCTCGGAACTGAGACTCTACAAAATCGAGATAAAATTTTTCTCTTCTATTAAACATTCAGTAGCGTTTTCATATCCCCTTGCCTTATGATGAAACAGTCGATTACATATTGTCTTTCCGTGAAAACAAAAAATCTCCTTTTTTTGAAATTTTTTCCAAGATAAACTCTCAAAAAGTTTAGTGTTTTACTTTGTTTGTTTGTCTATGTTGTTTTAAAAGCAATTTCTTGCGCTTAAAACAATAAGAAATTAAAACAAAACAAAATACACAATAATGCTGATGCTGTCGAACGACTTCCGCTGCTTGTTATTGTCGCCTTAGGAGTTTTCTGAACTTCATTTTGTTTATCTTTTCAAAAGAGCAAGTGAGAGTATAAATTTTCTAAAATTTCCAAAAATCCATGGCCTTTAAACAAATCAAATCCGGTATTGCTTTAGTTTTTTTTTTTAACGGTTTTGCAATTCTGAAACAATTTTGTTTCCAAAACTAGTTTTTGCTTTAGTGAATACCTTCCCACATTCCAAGCTAGTCTTTGATTTTGTTTACATAAATAAAGAGAAGCAAATTAATTCACATCGTAAACGAAAATAAACTTTATGTGACGAAAAATTCTAACTTACACAACAACAGTATGTATGTACTTATGTATCCTGGAAGATGACAAAAAATTAATCGGTTAGGTTAGGTCGGAGTGGTAGCTCTGATATCACAAACCTAACTTGAGCACGCATAGCGGCCCGTTGTGACGCCACAGGTGAACGCAGTCCTTGTACTGACCAAGTTCCGCCGAAACAAGGAAAGAGGAAGAAGATGGCTGCCCATCAAAAGCACGACTACCCTACGCTGGAAAACCAGCCAGAAAGTTTGATAAACGAAGCTATATCCTTGATTTGCTTTTATTATACACGCTGGAGAGAACGAAAAGCCTCAAATTATTCCCTCAGCGTACCTTCTAATTTGTGTATTGTATACCTTTTTTTCCCTGCATTTTTGAAAGACTCAAATGAGTGTAATGGCACAAAATTAAGGGATGTGCAGACCAACCATTTTACCATAGATGTCAGGACCACCATTGAAGTCGCCGTAGTCTAGTAGGTAGTGTGTTGGCTTATTAGACGTATAGCCAGGGTTCGAGCCCCAGGCCAGACATCAAAACAAAATCAAAAAGTATTTCTTCGGCGATTTCCTCTCAGCAGATATCTGGCAAAAACTCTAGAGAGTAAATAAAATTGCCATGAAAAGTTTCTCAAAAAATCTGTCGTTCGGAGTCGACTTTAAACTGTAGGTCCCGCCACTTATGTATAAAATTAACACACACAACAAAAGTGGCGTGAGAAACTAGGTCAATAATCCTGACTGAAGGGTTGTAGTGACCAATTATATATTATATATTCTTGATATCAATAGATGATAGCTCCGTCAATCTGACAAGAAATGGGGAGCCAAATAACCTATATCTGCACCTAGCAAGAGACGGACACTGACAAAGAAAGTAGATAACAGTCTCCTCTTCCTCAGCGGATCTGCATCCACGGCAGAAGTCGTTAAATGGGAGCCTCATTCTTTCCGCGTGTCTACCCATAACGCAATGACCTGTAAGCATGGCCACTGTGATTGAGATGACGTCACGACCAATTCCAAATAATAATACGGCTTCAATCCCTTTACAAATAATCGACTTAAGAAGTCCGTTTACCCCCTAATACCTGTCAGCTCTAGTCAGGACACAAATTAAGTGTTCTCAGTTCGATGTATATTGACATTGATCTGCACGCAGATCTGAGTCAACGTAGAATATCTCGTTCAAAGATATTCGACATTCCATAGAGGACATCAAATAGGCTTATTCCCGGGCCCTAGTGAATGTCAGACTATCATAAAAATGTATACGTCCAAATAAAACTATACTTAGTGACCTTAATAGTTTACATACACCATTATATACATAGTTGGTCATTACAACCCTTCAATTGGGTTTACAACCTAGCTTTTCGCAAACATCCATAAAATAAAATAAAAATAAAATATTTTTGAGCAACTTTTCCATGGCAATTTTATTCCATTCTCAAGAATTTTTGTCAGAAAACTGTTGAGAGAAAGCCGCGACTACTGCGACTTCTTGAGCCTCTATAATAAAAATTTAAAAACGTTTTCAAGCAGCTGGATTCATTCAAAAGCAAATAATTTGAGAGCCAACAAATTGCATAAAGACGAGACACTTTCAAAGAAAATTTTGCAATGAAATGCGATGAAAGTAATGTGAATGGCTTGTATTTGGTGGTACGAGAATCGTTGCCATGCTTTATAAGATGCTGGAATTTGGACTTTATGATGAAAAGAACATCGTAAGAGTACAAAGACCACCTAAGTATAGCAATGCAGGAGTTGTAATTTCAATCAGACATACTCTTTTATGCATTACAACCCTTAGTCAGGATTACAACCTAGCTTCTCACACCACTAATGTTGTGTGTGTAAGTTTTATACATGAAAGACGGGACTTATAGTTTAAAGTCGACTCTAAATGACAGATTTTTGAGAAACTTTTCATGGCAATTTTATTTTACTCTGGGAGTTTTTGCCAGAAATCTGCTGAAAGGAAGCGGCAAAGAAATATTTTGTGTATACTTCGTTTTGTTGGAGATGTCTGATCTGTGGTTTGAATCATAACCTCACGTCTAATAAGCCAACACACTACTTACTAGACTACGGCGACTTCATAATCATACAGTGAAAGATAAGGCAATCGTGATGGTGAAATATCACAACTATTTAGAAAGCCCTATTAAACACTTTAAGCAGCCATTAAAAGCAGAGTATATAGCGACATAAATTCCATACCGAAACGATGCTACGATAAAAGTAAGCCTGTGAACCCTTTAAAAACACCGAAAAGCAATTGAAAAAATGTCAAACTGATCGCATATAATTTACATGTCCTTATCAATATGTAGGCACAACATCTGCAATAAAAATTTCTTTTTCAATAAATAAAATTTTTTTTGCTTCACAATTTTAGTACATTTTTCATAGTGACACAACCCTGACTGAAGAACTCTGTACGATAGCATTTCGGTCATAAAAAGGCGACAAAATCAACTGCTGTTGTTTTAATGCTGAATTGAAATCATTTAAATGTCATACGCAAGTATTTTTTCATCACAACGTTCGTTAAATCGAATGACATGAAAAAATCAAAAAAGAAGGACATTGTAAATGAAGCGGGATTATATAATGGGTTATACATTTAGCGGTTTAAAAAACGCCAGACTGGCAAAACTGTCAACTGCCAAAGAAAAAGCTCTTTACTAACCTTTTGACAAACGTTGAATGCGTTCTACTGTTTAATAATAAAAATGTGGCATCCATATCCGCTTGTAAAATAAAAACTCACAAGGGCATACATACATACACACATTCTGAGGATTCTGTAACACAAATAACAATAAATGTAATAAAGAATCAGTCGTAAACGACAATAAACTACAAATAACGACTCTACATCCGTTTTCATTACACAAGAAAGTAACAAAAAAAAAAAAAAATACCAGCATCATTTACCTGTTTGGAACAAAAAAAAACCTAACACAGTGTTATACACATACACAACACATGCATAAATGAAATTAAAAAAACTGGAAAAAAATTCCATAAAAAAGTAACACAAACGTAACGTAAAGTAATAAAAAAAAAATGATGCAAACAATGCCTAACCATAAAACGTAAGATAGTGGATACGCGAAGATATGTCATCATCATCATCTTCGGCACCATTGACAGGCACATAATCCTCATCACCGGCAGCAACAATATTGTTATCACTACCCACACTTAATTTTAAAAAGCCTAAACCAGCGTCACTTCCTTTTTTATAGGCCTCAAGTTGAAAGTCATTTTAAACTGTTTTATTGGAATTCTTTGCTGTTTGTCATCCATTCTCGCCTTCTTTTATGATCTCAAAAGATGCCATAAAAACTGTTGGCATTGTTGCTTTTGTTCCTGTATTTAAAACGTCATTTATGATGCATGAAAATGAGATGAGTTTATCTCCCTTACGCAGCCACACACAAACCCACAATAATTTAAATGAATTACACTAAGAGGCACATTATTGATTCAAATGTTACCGAAACGGAAATTTAAATCTTTTTATTTATTATTTACAGCAACACAATTGTAATAACCTCTTTTAAAAGCAGATTGCTTCGATAAAGCACTTCTTTCTTGCACGGTTCCCTGCTGTTGGCATGTAAGGCGTGCATGGATGCTAGACTACTCATGCGTTATCTCTACAATATCTCCCCTGTAGTCCTAATGAATTTTAGGAGAGGTTTAAAGACCATCGTAAAGTTAAAGTCGCTGTAGTATAGTAGGTAGTGTGATAACTCATTAGAGGAAAGTCCACGGTGCAAATCCCAGCTCAAACATCTCGAATACAATGTAATATGAAGGAAATATTTCTTCGTCAACTTACTCTCAGCAATTTTCTCACAAAAACTCTGCGAGTAAAATTAGATTTCCATTCCAAAGTTTCACAAAATTCTGTTGTTCGATGTCGACCTCAAACTGTGGCATACAACATGGGTGGTTTGAAAGGTTCTAGTGTTTTTTTTTCATTACCCCTTTTGGAAACATATGGCTTTCACAAAGCATTTCCATCTTATCCGGTTGACTGCTGTTATTTTTGCGTTCTTCCATGCAAGAATAAGAACGGCAACTCCATGCCTGGTATTTTGATAATAAATCAGATGTTTGCTTCTAGAATGCATTAATATTGCACAGGTTGCAACTTTGTGTTCTGATGATTATTTGTCATCAGACGGTTATCAACATATTGAGGTCGAACCGAACTCCTTTCTGAACGAGGTACCCTGAAGTCTAAAGTGCTTCTAGAATGCATTAACACTGCACAAGTTCCACGTTTGTGGTCTGATAATTAATTGTCATCAGACGGAATCAACGTATTAAGCTCGAATCGTTCTCATTTCAGAACAAGTGATATTCAAGTCTTTAGTGCCCAACAAAAGACCAGTTCCTGGCAATTTGGTGAAGAATACAATCGCTTCTAATCATAATTTTTCATTGACCCTTACCTTGAACCCTTTGCTATAATTTTTCTCTTCTATTCAACAACTTCTATGGGTATTGCGACCATTCCTATCGGTAGACGATCCTGGTCTGATTTCTGCTAAAAAGTTTCTGTTATTTTCAATTTTTTTCAAAAGAATTGTTACTGATACTCTCTCTTTTTGTCTCCCATAATAGGCAGAAAAATATGCTCCAAAACCCCTACAAAATCTTTAGAAAAAAATTCCATTAAATTCGTATAAAAATATGCACCCACTTGATTGCATTCTTATAATTTCAATCGCAAAAAATTCTTCGTCTTTTAAATAATTTACGATTGCATATGGAAATATTCAAATCATTACAGAACATTACAGATAATGAAGCTGCATTTCAATAGAAAAAATACTTCTTCTGATGTGAAATTGTAATGTCAGCTACATAAGTGACCTTGAAATATCCTTAAAAAAAAGCGAATCACAAATAGAATGAAAATTAGAATAAATGCGTAGAATAACGAATAAATTCTTCTTATATGAGTGTAGACCTTAAATGTAAAATATTGTTTGTTTTACTCATACTTACATACATTCCATATGTACCGAACATAGAAATAGAAATAAATGAGAGAAAAGACACAGAGGGAGGGAGAGTGTAAGAAGAAATACACATAGATTTCTTTATAGCCTATATACACACACAATATCGCACACACTCTCATATGCAGACAAGTGCCAGCAACATCATACGGCACATAACGAGTTGACATAAAAATAAAAATATTCACAGTAAAATTTCCTTTTTTTTCTCTTCTTTACACGCTCCTGCTCTTTACTCTTTTTACTTGTCATTTTTATTGTTGCTTTTCCTTACTTCTCTTTTCTTTGTCTAAATCACTACAGTTGTTGGAGAAATACTGGGTTTGTACACATGTTTGTGACAACATTTAAAGCATTCGGAAACGATTTTTATTTCAATACCCCTAACCCCTTACGGAATAGATCTCAATTACAACAATTACATTAGAACTCTTAAGCAGAGTAAGTGACTTACAGACGAGGGTAACTAACCTACTGCTGCTACAGGTGTAAGGGAAGCAATTTACACAACGTTATCATGTTTGATTTGTTTACGTGACAGTTCATAAGTACTCTAAGCAACAAGTAGTGTCTTGATACACCATTCTGTGTGTTTGCCATAAAACACGAACCGCAAAAATCTGTATGAAACTCCATTCCGTTGACGTCTCGAAAACATAGAGTTGGAACCAGTAGACAGAGATACTAGGGAGATTATTTCCAAAGGCCTGGCAGTCTCAAAGGATATTATTCACTGCTGTAACAGCTACATGACAGTTATTCTACATTAATTTCTAGTCCAATTCGACATGCATGATATCCAATCTACCAGTATAGAGCAAGTGCTAACGTCTTCTCTACTATAAAACTGAGGTGAACTAGAGCAGTGACTGAATGTAATCGAATCGACCATACAGATGTTGCTTACGAGACGAGATAGCGTTCACACTAGTCACATACTGCACGGGACAGGTCCTCTGCCCGTACATTGCCATAGAAACCTAAGTTGCATGGGATCCACAAAAGCATCATTGAAACAACAATTCATACATCTTACAACCTACACCCTTTACCAAAAGCGGGGTAGAGGAGTTCCATGGCTGTCAATGAAAATGCGGATGCGCCCAAGCTCCTTACCAGAGATGGTAAGGAGCATGTCTTCGTAATACTTAGGATTTCTGCTAGAAAGACAACTTGATTTCTTTAGAAAAAATAGGCGATTCAAAATCACAAGTCGTCTTCGATACATACGTATGCCCTTTGACATCGAAGCTGTTAATAGGATTGACCCGAATCCATTTCGAGCATGAAGAGAACCCAAGTTAAGTGCGAAAATACAGTAATCGGTTGCAGAAAGTAGAGTGTGTGGAAATATCCGCGCATCACCATATAATGTTGCCAGAATAAACAAAACGGTTGGGAGTAACTGCTATTGAGGGCCTCGGATCAGTGCATAGCGTCAATAAGCTCTACGCGAGCTAATTAGTGGTTTGCTTCAAGTATTTTGATGCTCTTTCTTTAGAAAAAATTCCTTCAGGGTGTGTAGTTTCCATGTCGAAAGAGACAGTTAGTGCTGTAGAGAGGAATTATCCTCTCCCTGGTGCATTTCTTGGTGTAGGAAAAACCCAGAAATCAGATGACGAATGAGTTCAAACAAAATGTGTATAAAATATGAAAACAAAACTTACGATGGATCTACGAACTAGTAGCAGTTAAGAATACTTGAATTCAAGGAAGTTAAGGAGAGATCACACCTTTAACCTAATCCAGATCCTAATAGGATGTGGTGGATGCAAAAGGTAATTTATCGCTTAACTTTTATATTCCTACTGATACAATATGATAAGGTGTTGGACGCTATATGGTCGGACTTGGCCTGGCCTAACTTACACTTTTCCTCTTCAGTATTAAGAAGAATGTGTACACCAACAACAACAACAACAACAATAATAATGTCAATAGAAACAACAAAAACAAATAAAAAACACAAACGTTTTTATGAAAGAACATTTAAAGAGAGAGAGAAGATATGCATGCAAACAATGCATTCAATGTGATAAAAAAAGAAGAAGAAGAATAAGATGACGAAGTAGAAGAAGCTATAAAATGTCAGAAATACAAAAACAACAATAATGGAGAGAAAAAAAATAAAATAAGAAAGTAAAAAAAATAATAGAAACTCAACAGCAAGAAAAACGAAATTCTTGCTTTTTTTTTGTATACGCAACACTATCATCAAGTGTTGTTGTTGTTATTGTTGTGCAAATTAAATGTTTACGAGAATTCCAATTTTCATTTCCTTCAAATTTCTTTCTAATGCTTTTCGAGACAAGAGTTTTTTTTTTTTTGCTTTCGCATTTTCTTTTTCCAAGAAACGCTTTGCAACACGACATTAAAGATTTAAGTGCAGTTCTGAGTGCCATTTTCAAATACGATTTTAAATCTATTGTGTGTTCTTGTGCAAGCAAATGCTTGTCTATTAATATGTTTGAGTGTTGCTACTTAAGCGCTGGTGCTAGGAGAAAGAAATGATTTAAATTTCTTAATATTTCAGGTCTAAGCAGAGTGTTTGTAATTTGTTGTATCTTCAGGACTACAACCACTGAACACTTGAATTATGAAGACGATATTATTCACCCTCGTTCAAAATACAGCGGAATATATAGTTAGTTCTTCCCACCTTTGCAGCAGAGTTACAGCAAATGGCGAAACAGAAACAAATTCCAACAGCTGGCTCAACAAAACCTCACAGGGGCATTCGGATAACCACAAATATTCAGACGAACCAAATCTGAAAAATTCTCATATTTTGTAAAGACTACTTACTCAACAAATGCCGAAGTCGTTTGCAGGATATTCTGGTTCAATACGATCAGCAGTTCGTATACCTTAAACTTGAGCAACTTGGCACCCATAACGAAGCAAGTAAAACGTAGAGATTGGAGGATAATGGAACATAAAATCAGTTTGAAGCCTTAGAGTATCACAAATATAGCGCTAGAGTATGCATGGAAAGCTTAAGAAAAAGAATTTGATGGCATGCAATAATTTAAGAGCTATAGCAGTGCAGTCTTATAAATGATTGAAAAAAGACAGGCTTTATGAAATCCATATGTTCTCAAGAGAAATTATGAAACAAAAAGAAAACATACAACAGCAGAGATATGTTCACTTGTTTTCAATGCAAAGGCACGCTTGACAATTGTATTGTAGTTAACATAGTCTAGTAAGTCGGTTGTTAACTTATTAAACACGAACCACTGGTTTAAATCTCTGCTAAAAAATTTGGAACAGACATACATACATAATTGGTCATTACAACCCTTCAGTCAGGATTATTGACCTAGTTTCTCACACCACTTATGTTGTGTGTGTTAATTTTATACATAAATGGCGGGACCTACAGTTTAAAGTCGACTCCGAACGACAGATTTTTTGAGAAACTTTTCATGGCAATTTATTTACTCTCAGTGTTTTTGCCAGAAATCTGCTGAGAGGAAATCGCCGAAGAAATACTTTTTGTATTTTTGTTTTGATGTCTGGCCTGGGGCTCGAACCCTGGCTTTACGTCTAATAAGCCAACACACTACCTACTAGACTACGGCGACTTCTTAATTTGGAACAGAACATAATTTAAAAAGAAATATTTCAACGGCAACCTACTCATCACAGACTTCTGGCAAAAAACACTAAGAGAAAATAAAATTGTCATAAAAAGTTTCCCAAAGAATATATCTTTCGCAGTCTTATCTCACGCAACATGGGTCGTAATTCTGATTAAATGGTTGTAATGACGAATTAAGTACGTGAGTCTCATGTGGATCTTTGCTGTAAACTAGATAAAGTAGTAAAGAGAGTCTCACAAATAAACAAGAAGCCTTAAAGAGTTTACATAAAGTCTCCACGACAACTCTGGTAAAGACAGGTCAACATTTACGGCGTTTACAGAGGCCCTATACGCCAGACTGTTGGTGTGGTCACTGATCATTATCTGTTAGATGTCTATGCTTAGGTGCCAGGTCTGTGGTGCGATGACTTTTACAGAAAATTTATTTCCACTGTTCGAAAACAAAGATTTTCGTGCAAGAACTGGATGAACTAACGATAAACGTTAGTAGACTTAACCGATATAAGCCTAGGTTGTCGATTGATATCTGATAAAAATTAAATGTACCTTTTTGCCTGATTACAACGCACAGTTTGCATTTGATTGAGGCCATCGTGAGCAACCAGCTCTGTTACTACTTCTTTTTCTAATGAGCCAGTTAGTAAGGATTGTTATTCTTGGATTAGGCTTCATCAGTTGAATAACCACATATTAACCAAAATGCGGATGTCATAGTGACAGTATTATTTAGATCGCAGAGCGAATACGTATACGGTGTTTACCTTTCTCCTAAAATCATATCTAGATTCGCGTTTGAAGGGGATTGCTTCGAACATCACATTATCAGACGACTGGTTTTTATGTGTTTATCGCAGGATAACTGCAGAAGCTGCCATGTTGTGGAGGAAACGGAATCAGTGCAACAGCTTTTATGCGAGTGACCTGCACTTGAGGACAGATGTAATCATCGGTTGTCGGATGACAGAACGTTTGAAGATCAAGGCATGGTGTCGAATGCGCCACTAAGGGAACTGGCCAGTTTTATCCGGAGCTCGGGGTGGTTCAAACGCACCACAAACTGATCATGACAAGGGGACTTACCTCACACAGTGTAACGCAATGGGCCATATGCTCACGAATGGAATTTGCCTGTGAACAACAAGCTACTTGGTAACCTAACATCAGCGAATCACAGTGGAAACATTACTTGTACCTAAGTGGGTTTGCTTGAATTTTCCCCTCCCATGTCTTTTCTTGTCTGACCTTAACCTTAAACAGAACTTCCTTTGAAATATGAAGACCTCTTCTAAGATAATAATGTAAGCAATAGTAGCACCTGAAATATTATTCAAGATTCAAGAGAGATTTAAGTCTTTTAAATTACTGGCTCTAGCAATCTTTACTTGTATGCAAAACTTGATGAAAATAATGACGCATTGTTTGGCCATACAACTCACGCATACTAACGCATATTGAAGGTATGAATTTATAATCAAGTGTATGGAATATACATACATATGTTCATATATATGTATACAGTCGTATACATTTCATATTAACAATGGAATGAATGGAAGAGAAGAAGAAAAACTTTAAAAATCACAAGTCATAAATGATTCAGTTTTACGCCTCAAATCACACTTTAACTTTTGCCTTGTATAGGCATGTATGTATATACATACATATATACATACGTATCCTTATGAGAAAGGTGTGTGTGAGCATGAATGAATGGAAATTTATGGAAATATGCTTAAAGTCATACCTAAGCATGAAGAAAAAAAGAAAGAAATAGTGTTCAGGTGCTAGAAGAGAATCTCGTTTATCTGTTCTGTAAGCAGTTTCAAAACGAAAGAAAATTTCTTTAAAAGAAAAACAAGAAATTGTTATTAATTGTGGACATTTTACAAACAGGAACCAACCAATAGAAAATATTTCCTTAAGCATATTGGGAGATTGTTAAATACAAAACACTTGCTGAGTATTTTTTTTTTTTGTGTCTTAGAACGTTTAGGTATGCAGCAAGCAAAACGAAAAATTTTTTTTTTGAGAAATCTCTATCAGAAAATGAAAATAATTTCAAAACTGATTCAATAAAATTGAAACTAAAGCTATGAGCGGTAGAGTTATACACAAGAATTTTCAATTCTTCTGTTCCGTTTTGCTTAAGCTTCCACAGCCAATATCCAAATTATTGCTCCTTTAGGCATACTGCTCATGCAATTGCAAAACAAACAAAAACTGAAACCGTATGCTTTATAGAGGGACAAACCTCACTTTTAAGCATAGTTTCCACAGTTAGAATTCAGATTCAATTCCTTCAATATTTATTTTATTTTGTGTATTGAATTGCATTTTTATCTGCCTTTTCTTTCCATTTTTCACAACAAAATTTTTCAATTCATTCCCTTAACAACAGCACATGTATCGCAATAGACTGGAAATTAATTTCCATCTTCATAATCAATCTTTTCCAAAAAAAAAAAAAAGAAAAATCTTCAACAAAACAAAAACCCCATAAAGACCTCTAGCCTAACAATAGCACACACAACACGTTTTATAGTATATTTTGATTGATGAACTCCATCTATTGGCCATAGAAAGCACATCAAATGCTAGAAAAGGAAATTCCACACACAACAATATCAATCAACAGTTTTTGTGAATTTTAATTTTCAATTTCATTCCCATTTTTCTACCCTTTTGCCTCCCTTCGACCCGGTTGCTACTACTTTCAAGCCGTCAAGCAGTAGCCCACATTCACGTGCTGCATGTTGAAAGGAAAAAGCAAAAATTTCTTTTCAATCTTTTAAGCAACAACATAATAACGGGATAAATTTTTTCCGTTATTCTTCCTCTCACTCCCTTTCGCTCTGTTCATTTTCATTTGTCCAACTGACGAGCTCTAAGCCAGTTTCTTTACTACGTTACTGACTAACGACTGACTGTTGAATTCAATCTGGAATGTTTTATGCGCCAATTTTTATACGTTTTAAAGTTTCTGCTGCTCGTAAATGACAACTCAAGCGTATTTCAGTGGAATGCATAAATAATTTTTTATTTTTTTTATTTATTTATCAAGAAATAGAAGAAGAAGCAAAAGCAAAAGAAGAAAAAGAAAATATTTCTCTTATGATTTATGAAAATTAAATGTCTTGAGTAGCTCAGCAGGAGTAGAGCCACACAGTTTATTGCTGTACATGCTCTACCAATTAAAGTTAAAGTGCCACATGAAATGATTTGTAATTGTTTTGTTTCATTTTCTGATTTTTCTTTATTTGCCTCCTATGTAGTCAGTAATGTAATGCACTTGTGCCATTGAAATGGAAATTATAAATCACATCTAATATCCTACAAATAATGTCTAGACGCTTTAATTGATTACAATGGGGTAATAAACTGAATGCCAAGGCATAACAGTAAGTGGCATTCAATTTGAAAAGACAAATTTTTAAAGAATTTATTTCAATCAATACCAACACAACACAAAAAAAGGCAACTGCAACAGATGGTAGTACAATAACATAACATTATCTGGCTCTACAATGAGATTCGTTGTTTAAGTAGGACTCCCTGTATTATCAGCAGTCAGAAAGTTTGTGGATGGATTAGCTTTGAAGGATACAGTTCGTTGTCATCTTAGATAGAAGATCCTATGGTCGTCTTAGAACCTGTTTGATTCAGTTTTATTCCATCTGACACTAATGATTGATAGACTTTAGTCGTATCAAAAAAAAAATCTTTCCCTAGTTTTAGAGAGTGTTGTTGAATGAAATCAGAGTAGCTCAAGTTACCCCTTTTGTGATATTAAAGCCTCCAGTCCAAGAAGACTGTCAACGATCAAATATATTTCATTTCAACTGTCATTTGTTTAGTAAAAGGTTTGCTAATGACAAATACTTATCACTAAACAACCCAAGAACGCGTAAAACTAGTTCAAACTTATAACAAAGTCCACGACTAAACGTGGACACTTTTCGGTTTACAGTGCAAGCAATTGGCGAGATTATAAAAAAATTTGTAAAGACTGGAAGCGTAACAGATGTAGTAATGTACGCACAGCCTGTAATTACACTTCTGTTGCAGAAAATGTGGGATGCAATCTGAATTTGTAGATTGCACGGTGTACTCAGAAATCGGATCTAAAGTATCATTACGAAGTATTTTGCATTTGGATGTGCCTCTACATCATAGATGCCCATTTCATAGTGCTTTTGCGCAAGCTAAAAACACACATATTCTTATTCTGTTTGGTTAGTCGTCACTCAGACAGCGACGAATGAACACGCTTAGCGGGTGTACAATTTTTTTTTAATATTTTTTGCTTAAAGCACTGAAAAAAATTTACTAGGACTTACGAAACATATTTTATGATAAAAAATGCGCTTGGTGATGCTCAATGCATTTTATGTTATAAAATATTGAAGGAATGTAGAGAATATGCTTTTAGAAGGCACTATTGTTCTTATCGTAGTGATATGGATGATTTTAATGATGGGGAAAAAAAGATTTATTTTGTAAAAATAAAAAAATTTCTTTGGAAAAATTGAAAGAGTGTTTACTTGAAGAAGAAAACAATGAAAAAACCTCAGAAAATAAAATGTTAAAAATGGAGTTATCAAGCTTAATAAGCTCGGATATTGTTAGGCATGGTAGACCATTTTCTGATGGGGAGTTCATTAAAAAAATTTTAAATAAATGTTTTCAAAAACTTCATTTTAAGCTTATCGAAAATCTTCTATTGTCACGCAGTAGTGTTATTCGGCGCACTGATCAATTGGGGGCATCTTTAGAAGCCGCCATTGTAGAAAAATTTCTATTCCAAATTTTATTGTAAATTCCGCTTTTTGGATTTTTTCCGTACATTTTATTTCAGTTTACACAACTTTTCTTTCAGTGCAGTTCTCTCTTGCTCACCAATACTACTACAGTTTTAGCTTTGGGCATCCCTGCTCCACATTTATATGAAGTTCAACTCATGTAACATTTAACTCCGGTTCACATAGAATGCTAATTGGGTGCTGATTAGAGCAACAGGCTTTCAATGTTTATGTTTCGAACAAAATATTTTTCAGCAATGGTCATGTGAACAAGCAAAATTATCGCATATGTATGTAGTTCTGTGAATACAAAAGTGGTTGTGCATTATGGTTTGAAGGTGTCATTGAGACGTGATTAAAACTTATTGAAGCTCTGCTGCTTAAATGAATTAAATTATTTTGAAAGTTCTCTTGAGTTTGACATGGTGTAATGCGTTCTCATCGTCACATGTTCGGTTCGAATAAATTCCCATTATGAATAAGTGAATACTGGCTCTTCATGTGACATGTCAAAAGATCGTTTACCGATATCAGGTTATTCTTGCATAGTCTGAGGCATGACTCACATCTCCTCTTATTTTGGTTTCCCAACAAGAGTTTCAATTGTCTTTGCTAATCTTTATCTTGCCTTTCGTTGAGCATTCCTTTCCAAATATCCGCTGAAAGCCGCTGTACCATGATTACATATGTCTATTGTGTATTCTGTTTACATAACATTACTCTGTTAATATTAACATTGATGGTTTTGTCGAATTTATCTTCACACATACCAAGAATGTGTGAGAGGTCTGTCAGCTACGATCGTTTGTGTACTTAATTATATAGTCGTTCGTACAAATGACATCCAAAAGTAATTCTCATTTAGTTTATTATTATTTAAGAATAACTAAATGAAATTGTATTTGGAGGGTGGGTGGTGGTGGCGGCAACTTGAAACTTTCCGGAATCTGATAATTCAATAAATGGGTTCTATTAGGCATCCGTTGGAATATTGTTAGGGTGACCTGGGGGTTTGTTTTTCTTCAGTGTCAAATCCCATAAACTATCTCTCGCACAGCATAACTTTCATTGATCAATTAATGTGCTTTAACTCCACTGGTTTTTTTTTTTTTTTTTGTTTTGAGTTGACAAAATAAACCAAAACTTCTTTCCAATGCTTCTACTCAGAGGAAAATCAAATCTGATTTGAGTTTACCTATGTAAATTCCAGTAGCTTTATATGAAGTATTTATGGTACAGGGTATCCTAAAGTTACATACGACCGATTCAATTATTTTTTGCTTTACTTTTTTTCATATACTTGAATCAGTTTTTCAATTTAACTTTCCAAAAGATTTCATAGAATATTTTAGCATTTCAACGGCAAAATTTGCAACTCAATTTATAAGCAAAAAGTTTTTGATTCGAGAGATAGAAGCCAAACCAGGAAGCAAAGGGATGAATAAGCAAAGCTAAAAGCCGTTACAGACATCTGAGATTGTTTGGAAATTAAAAATAAAAAATTGTTTTTAATTCAAGAATTCAGTAGAACTCAAGGAATAAAATGCTACAAAATTAATGTTGCTGTTGTTGTTAAGAGCATAATATTTTTAATAACTTACTTAATTACTGGCCATTTTATATGCAAATCATTAAAAAGCTTCTTCTGAAAGTCATCATCATTTTCGACCCAAAAAAAAAATACTTTTATTCCACACACAGTCATGTGACAAAACAAGACAAAACAAAATGTCATGAAAACATTGTAAGATCCAAATACCGAAAACTTTTGACAGAATTGGCATGAAACAAACGAAAACGAACAGCAGAAATATGTCAGCATAAATTGACAGCTGAATGAATAGAAATTATGCGACATGACAGATAAGATTTAAGAAAAAAAATGTTTTTTTGTTGGTTTTGTTATACAAATTTAGAGGGTGTTTTCGAAGACGAAAAGAAAAGAGTGGAAAAAGGTGTTATTAGGGGCAACAAATTGTGAAATGATGACAAAGTTATTTTTAAGAATAAAATCAAAAATACATACGTGAACAGGTAGGAAAGGAAGATTGTATGAGAAATTAGAAAATATCATCAACTGGTGGTCTGTAGCATAAAAATATCACACAGAAATTTCACTTCAGAATGAGCTTGACTAATGAACCACATAGGCAATCAAAGTATGCTACGGAAAAACAGGTCTATCTCCTCTGTGAATGATAAACGCCCTTAATCCCGTTCAATTTGAAATTTTCTATTACAAGCCAAAAACAAAATGGCTGTCATATGGGCATATTCACGAATACGGTTTTTCCAAGATAATTTTCGAAAAAAGCACGGCTTAATGACGCCTCCAGACAATAGTGCTCATCATATGCAATGATTGTTGCACAATCACTTTTGTGTTCTACGAGCCGCATACATATCCGATAATTTTGTTTAGTTACGTGACCATCGCTGAAGAAAATTTTATTTGAAAAATCAACATTAAAAGCCTGTTGCTCTAATCAGCGCCCAAACAGCGTTTTTTGTCAACCAGTTTTAACTGTTGCGTGAGTGGGACTTTATATGAATGTAATGGCTCCAATTAGCTTCAATTTCTGAGTACGCCAAGGAATTTACAAATTCGGATTGCATCCCCACGCATTCTATAACCGAAGCGATATTCCAGGCAGTGCATACATTCTGATATTGTACAGGCCTGCCTACATCTGCAACGCTTTCAGTCTCCACAATTTTTTTTTTTTTGGAATCTTGCCAATTGCTTGCACAGTAAGTCGTAATGCTCGGAAAGTGTACACGTTTAAATTATCACTTTTGTGATACATTTGCTCTCGGCTTTTAAGCGATAAGTATTCGTCAGTGGCAAACCTTTTACTAAACAAACGACTATTCAAATGAAATATATTTGAGAGACTTTAATATCACATTGAAGTCGCTGTATTCTAGCAGGTAGTGTGTTGGCTGATTAGTCTTGAGGCCACGGTTCAAACCCCAGGTCACGCATCAAAACGAAATATGAAAAAATATTTCTTCGGCGCCTTTCTCTCAGCAGACTTCTGGCAAAAACTCTAAAAGAAAATAAAAAGTCGCCATGAAATATTTTCTCAAAAATCTATCGTTCGGTGTTGACTTTAAACAGTAGATCACGCCGCTCATGTATAAAATTAACACACACAAAGTGGTGTGAGAAGTTAGGTTGTTATCCTGACTGAAAGATTGTAGTGAACAATTATGTATGTATACATGTACTATGTATGTATTCATCAGTAGCAAACCTTTCATTGAACAAATGAAAGTTCAAATGAAATACATTTAAGAGGCTTTAAAATCACGAACTGCCTGACTTGATTTACAATTAAGCAGAGGAGAACAAATGTTTCAATCTTCTCCTTCTCAATATATTGTATAAAACTAGACTTTATTGTGTCGACATTCAGCTTTAAGGATCAAATTAACAACTAAATGATTGTTAATGTTCATATGAAATATGTTTCTATTTATTTGCCTCTTACCTTAGCAAACAGCCTACGTATAATTGAAAATTTTACAATATTTTGCTTGCTGAGCATTACAACAAATAATGCTAGAAGTCTATGTTTGAATGTATGCCCTTCTACTTAAAGTAGAAGACAAAGGAAGATAGAAAGAGAAGAGAAAGACAGACAGAGTGTGGGGCTGACAGCGTAAATAAAATAAAGTGGAAGAATAAGTTTTCAAACTCAACACAAATATTCAAAGTTTTTGTTGACATTTTCAAAATTATAAGTCATCATATCTGATGAAGACCCCAGGGAAAAAGATGACAAAAAAAAATAAGTTAAAAACCGAATAGAAAAATAGAAAATAACAGGAACAGGAAATAAACACACACACAGTTATACACGCACACACATCCTCTCATACTGTTATAATTTAAAATCGTATGCTATTTGGTGACTTCCTCCCTCCTTTAATAGATAAATCGGAGAAACGTACATAATTTATTGTGTATGCGTATGTATGTATGTATACGGAGACATGTATGCTGGTTTATAAATGTGAGGGCGTGCATGAAGAAGCGTGAGTTCATTTCGAGGCTTTTGGGCATTCAATTATTGCTGCCTATTGCCGAATGTCATCAACTTCTCATTTAAGCGAAGCTGCAGGTAAAAACAAACGAAGGCAGAGCCAACATTGTGTATGGCATGCCCCAGTAATGTTATGAAAATTAATTTAAATTCTTTCATATTTTCATTACAATTTCCATAAATTTTAAAACAATTTAATTTAGGAAACAAAAGACAGAGACGACAATAAATTGAAATGAATTTTTAAGGATTTAATCTTCAACGTTATGTGCAGGCTTAGGACTGGCCTGGAATGTATGTTTCTAAGAAAAGAAAAAAAACGTAAACAATTTAAAATTTACAATAGTTTTGATTAATTTTCCTTTTTGAAATTTTTAATATTTTTATTATCTAGACTGGAGACAGGCCAAGGCTTCCTGGTATCTTCAGTTTCAATTTTTTTCCATGAAATGGTTAATAAAAGTATGATTTTAACAGCAGTTTCCTTAAGTCATTTTAACACTTTATCATCATTTCTTTTTTTTTTTTTTTTCATTTGTATTGTTGTCCTTAGGAATTATGTGTTCTTAGAATAGTTAGTTTATGTGTGCCTTTCTGTAAAGTTTCTTTATAGTATGAAGAGAGAGGGAAAAATTAAATTAGAAAAGTCCTGCTGTGTGTGATAACAAAATATGATTAAATTCTTGCGTAAGGTTTCTGTTTTTTTTTCTGTTGTCTCTCTAGTGTTTGTTGTGAAAATTGTGAAGAAACTTGTAAAATTGCACAAAAAAGAAGAAGCAGAAGACCAATACATTTTTTAAATTGAATTATAAATCAGTATACTATAATAGGAAATGTTAAATTTTTTAAATTTAACAATGAAAAGTAATTTTTTTTTTTTTTTCATTTTCTTAGTTGTCGAATTCATCTGGGAACTCATGCCAGTTACATTGGTGACAGCCACTTGGTTAATAATTTCTGCAAGTGCTACATAGCTCTTAGGTCTGCACTCAGCGTTATGTTGTAGGTATAAGAAAAACTTGGGCTTCTACCATATAGAAGAGATCAATGATCTGTTTAGTATACGAGTATACTCTAGTAGTTGAAATAGCTTCAACCAATGCTGCAAATTGTTTCAGGAATAGAGAAAAAAATCACTTTATTTACTATTCTAGGTCTAGAAATCATTTCTTTTTTCCACTTTCATGTCTATTTTCAATATTCAAAATCTTTGCTTATTTTTTTATAACTTGGAAAACAGATTTTGAGTTTCACTGTTATTCTTTGCAGTGGAAGCGAACTTTTATTGAAAATTTAAACTTTTCTCTTACGCTCTCTCCTGTATGAGGATTCTGTCTTCAGAAGAACTAATCAAAATGAAATTTTGCACAAGCCCTAGAAGATTGGTGTAAGAAGAAGAATGTATTAAGGCAGGCTAAAATCAATTAATCGGTGATTTCTTAATGGCCTTAGAAGACCAGATAATTAGCAGAAGTGCAGCTGTAATAATTTTTTTCAATCACAGTTGGAGATATAATTGGAGGCTTATAAGACAAATTTATTCCAGGAGCATACATCGTATACATAAAAAATTGTACGTATCCCAGGTCAAGCATCTCCAACAAAACGAAATAAGAACAAATATTTCTTCAGCGGTTTCCTCTCAACAGATTTCTGCTAAAAACTGATAGAAAAAGTAAAATTAACATGAAAAAGTTTCTCAAAAAAATCCGTCATTCGGAGTCGACTTTAAACTGTAGGCCCCATCTGTCATGTATAAAATTAACACACACTACATAAGTGATGTGAGAAACTAGATCGTAATCCTAGCTACAGGGTTGTAGTGACCAATTATGTTATGTATGTATGTACGGCATGTGGTTTCAACAAAACAGTGCCACAAGCTACACAACCCGATCAATTTCGGCTTTATTTCTTGAATGAGCTTTGGAGACTCCAATTGGCCTCCAAATAGCAAGCGATTTATAATAAGCCGCATTAAGATGTTACATCTCAATTACTTGTGGCTCTTTAGCTTATTAAAGGAAAATTTTAATGTGGAAGTATTGACTTCTAAAGTCAATTATATGACCAATTATATAGATATGTATGTATGGTGAAGTAAATGTTAACGAGTATGTTAACTTACAGACAAGGACCTGTGGTTAAAACCCCAGCTTAGATATTTCGAACAAAACAAAACACGAAAAAAAAATAATTCTTTCGACAACTTATGGCAAAAACCAAAGAGAATGAATAAAATTGCCGTGAAAAGCTTCTCATGATCTGCCATCCGCAGTTGGCATTAAACTGTAGAATATAATTAACACACACACACAAGATGGGTGGTGAGTGAAGTTAGGTTGTAGTCTTGGCTAAATAGTTGAAATGATCAAGTAAAAGTAGAGTTAATTGAAAAGGCTTTTTGTAAGTACACAAGATGATTACAATACTTTAGTAATAGAACACCAGGAAATTTGTTTTTATTTATGCACACAAGACACAATCGGAGTCTGTAGAGTGTGATTAAGTTAGGTTATCATAATTTTTAATTATTTTTGTTTTCTTAACAAATAAAGCCAACAATCTTTTTCACTAATTTGAAGCAGAAAATATTTCTTTTTTTTTGCTTGCTTCAACTTTATTTTTATTTATTTTTCCAGGTCATTTTTTTTCTCTTTAATTCTTATTAAAAAGATTATTATTTTTTTAACTTTTTTGCTTCCTTTTTATTACACTTATTACGGAAGTTTTGTTTGCAACTTTAAAAGGAAAAAAAAATTTTTTCTTTCTTTTGATTACTTCTGATGAAACTGTTGTACTTTATTTGCGGATTTTATTTTTAAAACTTATTTCCATGGGGTTGGGGTTTTTTAATAATTTGTATACAAAGGGAAAATAGTGGCTTTTGCTTGGTATTTTAAGGTTTTTATGCTTTGGTAAAAAAAGGGAATAAAATGCTCAACCAAAAGGAATAAATAACTTAAGGTAATGAATAATAATACGATTACTTCAAAGCTCTTATAACCTTTATACTTTATAACCCTTTATTTGAGGAAATACTTTGAATAGGGCCTGGTAAAATCCCTCTTTACCTTTATATACAGATTAGCCTGTAACACTTTACTTCACTAGACTTGTTACGTCTTATGGCCATAAGAGCATTCCATTGACACATCATCTCAAGAATAAAAACATCCTTATGAGCAGATGCAGATAAGTTGCAACAAGTTTTCAACTAAAGTATCCATTCTCTAACCATTAGGGGTACATACTATTAAGGAACTACCAATATTTTCTGCACAAAAAAAAAATTAATTGCTTCAGCCACCATTGCATTAAGTGCCCAGAGCACCAAGTATGCTAAAATTTTATAAACTTTGTTGATGAAAAAAACACAAAAGATATTTAAGTTTTGTTTTCTTTCTGCTGCAAAAATTCCTTCAAAATAGTATAGATTTTACAACAACCTACAGTTAGCGACTGTAATTCAAAAACCCAACGCAAAAATATGTGGGCAGCATTACATTAAACCGCAAACCGCAATACATGCCACACCACATCCCACACTAGTCATCCTAATCGCTGAACATTTAAATAAGCCTCCGGCATAAATTTTCTAACAACGGTTTCCGTAAAACGACCACACAACTAAAGTTCTTAAGACATTTTCCCATTTGATTGCCATTTTCCAGTTTTTTTCCTTCTCTCTGAAAAATTGTTCATCAAAAATATTAAATTATAGCTTTTAGCGTAACGCTGTTGTTGTTGTTGTTATTGTTGTTTGTCTTGTATTTCTAACTTCTAAGAAAAGAAAAAAAAAACAGAAAAAAAATTTGAAATTCTGAGTACCTCCCTTTATATTTCAGTTGATTCTTTAAATCTTATTTAATGACGTTTGGCGTATTTCCACTAGAGTTTTTCCTTTGTATCTCTCTCTCTCTCTCTCTCTGCTCGCTGTCCCTGTTCTTTTTTTCATATTTTCCTCAGAAACTTTATACTTTTGTACTGTGTTGCTAAAAATTTGTAACTGCCATGTCATCGGACTTGAGATTGTCAAATACTCGAGGGCCAAAACAGAAACGGTGAAAAAAAATAAACGAACTAGAGAAAGTAAAAGTTAAAAACTAAGTCAGTCAACAGCAAATATAATGGAAAAATAGAGAAAGGAAAAAAATACAAAAAATACTCACAGACTTTAGTGATAAAAGATGCTTATAAAGCAGCAACAACAATGAGGAGAAGGTTGATATTAAATAAAGAGACACACACACAGCAAAAGTTTAACTGATAGACGGAAAATGGGAAAAAAGCAGACTACAAGGGAACGATAGCCACCCCAATATTGTTAAGAACTGTTGTATTTAAACAACAGTCTTTAATGCTTTAAGAAATTTCTATCTGCATATGCGGCTTAGCCAACCATCCCTTAAACTTTTGTCCATAAATATCTTCTTTACACAGGCAGGCACTGTGTTGCTGTTATTGGATGATTTAAAAAATCAAATAATTGTATACGAGAAGGTCATTTAATATATATTTTGCTCTTTTCTTCTCTCTCTCTCTCCTCCTCTCTCTCCCCCTATCACACTGTGTCTATTCCCTAGCATTTTTAGAATTGATTTTTTGTTGATACTTTACTTTACTTTTGCACATTTTCTATTTCCATTTTCTTATCAATAAGTATTGAAAATTATTATAATTTTCATTGTTAAAATGATGATGAATGGTTGTCAAATAGGATTTGAAGAACAGCAACTTCTTTCTGATGGCCATTCATATCCTTTTGACAATCAAAACTGCAAAAGCATGCGAAACCAAAAATCAAACACAAATGAAAAGAAATGAAATGAACAGAATAATGAAATCAAATTAGGACAGTAAAATGCAAACAAGGAAATGAGGAAATGAATTTTAAGTCACACTTTAAAAAATTTAATGGTCCAACTCAGTAGCTTCGGCTACTTAGAAACGTAATAGAGACCAACGTTGCTGGACAATGAAGATGTAGATACGTTGAATAAAAAGGAAGCTCTGGTATGCTCTACATCACCACTTACTATCATTCTCCATGCAATTAAGGTTTAAGAATTCGACAAATGATTGCAATACTCAAACGCTGAATAATATCTTAGGCACGAGCCACTCGTATGGCCTCAATGGTAGCAGCCAGACATAATTCACGTTATGGTTGCTTATTATGATTGCAGAAGAAACATATATCACGCAGACGTAAAAACCCTGAGAGTAAATCAAATGGCCATGAAAAGTTTCTCAAAAATCCATTGTTCGGAATCGACTTTAAATTGCAGGCTCTGCCGCTCATATATAAAATTAACACACCCAACATAAGTGGTGTGAGAAGCTAGGTAGTAATCCTGACTGAAGGACGGTAATGACTGTAGTAGTAAGAGTAGTAGTATTGTCGTAATTGCAGTAGTAGGAGTAGTAGCACAGTCGTAATTGCAGTAGTAGTAAGGGTAGTAGTATAGTCGTATTTGCAGTAGTAGGAGTAGTAAGTTGTAGAGTCGCAATTGCAGCAGTAGTAGTAAGAGTAGTAGTATAGACGTAATTGCAGTAGTAAGAGTAGTAGTATAGTCGTAATTCCGGTAGTAGGAGTAGTAGTACAGTCGTAATTGCAGAAGTAGAAGTAGTATTAAGTAGTATTATAGTCTTAATTGCAGTCGTAGGAGTAGTAGTAGTAAGAGTAGTAGTAGTAAGAGTAGTAGTAGTAGTAAGAGTAGTAGTGGTAGTAGTAAGTGTAGTAGTAGTAGTAAGAGTAGTAGTAGTAGTAGTAGTAGTAGTAGTAAGAGCAGTAGTAGTAGTAAGAGTAGTAGTAGTAGTAGTAAGAGTGGTAGTAGGAGTAGTAATACAGTCGTAATTGCAGTAGTAGTATTAGTAAGAGTAGTAGTATAGTCGTAATTGCAGTAGTAGTATTAGTAACAAGTATTGTAGTAGTAGTACAGTCATAAATGTAGTAGTAATAGTACTAATATTGTACGCGTAGATAACAAGTGCTCTTAGAACTGCTTCACCTACATGATTACACCTCTCATAGAACCCGAGGTAACAAATGAAAATTAAATTTGACCTGAATTATTTCCTTTGAACAAAATTTATTTCATAATTTCATTTCCTTTTTTTTAATATTTTCTTTAAATATTTTAAATTATATTTTTGCTCCAATAATTAATGGAATTATTTCTTTGAGTATTGCTATTAAAATAAAATTTTAAATGAAAAATTTTAATATTTATTATCGAATACCGCAAACGTACATGTTTATATGACCGCATACCTTACACTTGTGGTTGCATTAATAACTACAGGAGCAGCACATATTTTACAAATAATTTACAACCCCAACACCACACTTTAGAGAACTTTAATTGATTTATTTTCTATGGAAAAAACAGAATAATAAAAACACAAATTTAAATAACAATACGAACTTAACGACTAAAGGAAATCAAATGAATGGCATGAGCAGCTCATTTCACTGGTAGTTGTTTCATTAAAATTTTTATTATTTTTTCTGCTTCTTCTTATTGTTTTTTGAAGTTTTATTTTTTAAAGTGCAAACTCATTAAAAAAAAATAACAAATTTTAAATTGAATTTAACGTTCACTTTAGCAAATATGGGCAATCAAATGTTATGTTTTTAAAGCCCGCCTTATAGTTGAAGTGCTTTTGTTTTTGTTTTTATTTCAATTAATAAAGTTCACTTCATATGTATATGGGATATTCCATATGAAATAATTTCATTTATTTTAACACCCCTTTTTCGCATGAAATGCCGCATACTTAAAAATGCATGCTCTATATATGTAGGTCACGGGGTCATATTTTAATTATTCACTTGTAGAAGATACCTTACACAGATCTACCACGAATCACGTAGAGAGAAAAAGGAATGGTCAGTGTAAAGGTCTCTTTATCAACCAGAATCTTGCAGAAAGATTATCATTTCTGCTTGTTGCAGAAGGCGTTAATACTTACTTAAGGTCAGCTAACTCTCACTTAAGCGTCCCATGTAACGTGCACCACCGATCCTCTATACTGACACACCCATTCATGGGCCGCCGGCTTTTCAGAGAGAGTATGTTGGTACATATCTCGTCTGGGGATATTTGCATCTTCAACAATTATATTGCCGCAGTGATTACAGTGATTTCACAGCCTTATGGACTATGCGATTCCAATCGACTCCCCACGTACACTGCCACCCACAGTTTTATTCAATTTAGAGCCATCAGCGAAGATTTGTACGGAGTCTTTAACGAGGTGTATTGCACCATTTTTCTAAAACTATTCATCCGGAGGGGATGTTCCGAATTTCCGTAAGAAGTCCTATTACTGTTGTACTAGAATGGTATATTGCTTGAGTGATTGACTCAAAATCATGCTCCATATCATTCAAGAGAATCAAGTGAATCACCATCTAGTGAAGTTAAAACATATCAAGAAAGACTTTCACGTCTTTGAGGATAACGTTCAACAATACCTGGAGTCTATTTCGAACCTTACGTTATAGAAGACTGCTTTTTTGAATATATGTACACCAAGCGTCGCTGGAGATTGCTATACGAAACTATGGCATGCATAATGCCTTAGAAAATTTAACTCCCCTGTGGTTCGAATCCAATCGTGGTTTCGAATTTTAAAAAATTTACGGACTTTTTTGCTCTCCAAATCATACATGCAACGGAGGGGATAACATCAACAATGAAAATCACAGGAAAGTCAGGCAGAACCAAGTTTTCTAATTGCTACACGCAATACAATAACAAATACATTTTGTTCAAAGAATATTGTTTATTGGCAATGACGCATGGCAACCCTATCATTCTAGAACTTGCTAAAGTATACTAATTCTCAACGAAATAATAAGAAAATGGCAGAGATGCCTTATCACAATCCTATCTTTGTTTATGAAATGAAAGGTTATAAAAGAAAAGAGAAGGTAGGCAAACTGGAATTAGCAAAAAAATCTTAATTGAAATGAATTAAGATTAGAGTACCTTACTGTAGCATGGTGTTATAGTGTAACACGTTGTTTTACGTTGTTGATATGGTGTTATTGTTATTGTTGTTGGTATTATTTACATATAATTGGCATTATTTACACATTAAAAAAAAATTATTGTTTAATTTATCAATAATAAATTGCATTAATATGCATAATATAGGCTCATACATACATACATATGTGTACGTCTGTATATATTCGTTAATTGTGGAAATAAAAATGAAAAATATGCTGGAAAATATTAAAAAATAATTATTTTGGCCAGAATCGATTTATGAAGTCAGCGATAGGAAGTTTTGATAATAATTTATTACCATTTCGTTTGTATTTTATTTTCTCTTTGGGTTTTAATTTGAATAACTTAATTTAATCATAAAAAAAAATTAAAGTTAAAATGGTTGAAGAGAAATAAAAAACTAAAAACGTAATCAATGAGTTCATTAATTGTGTTTTCAATTGAAATTTATGACACGATATTTTATAATTAAATCTCTACAAAGCGATCAAAATAACTAAAAAGTGAATTTAATTTTCCCAAGAGTCAGCATTTTTGGGGTTTTAAATTATAGGCCTTCTATACAAGACATAACATGGCTATAGAAGTACGAAAAAAAGGTTATTTTATGCGTACTTTATTCAATGACCGTCCCCCTTCCTATTCATAACAAACAAGTTTTCGTTTTGAGACAATAAATAATGAATTTTTATTTTATTTTTATTTTGCCATTGTTGTTGTTGTACAAAAAAATAAATAAACGGAAGTAATAAAAATTATTTACCATCATCACACACTTTCCATGAGGTACACTGAGAAGGGACCATCAAACTAAAATCAATAAAACGAACGATAATATTACACGAAATGAAAATATATTTTCAATAAAAATGTCATCCTAGGGTATAATAAATTCGAAATACTCTCTGTATGAAAGTATTTATTAAAGTTTATTAGAATTGTTGTTGTTGTGGTTGTTATATGGAGGTCAAGTAAACATAAAGTATTGCTAACAACACTGAGAGTTTGGTAAACACAACTGTCCGCAAGAATGTGAAGGTGAAAGTCACCATAAAACTTAATCGATAATATCGTTGGGATACCATCAACAATTTTATGATTTTATTTGATTAGGCTTAACATGGTAGAAGTTTTTAATAAAATTTCAAATAAAAAAAATCAATTCGAAATTCAATTCTGTTACATGCAAAGAAATTGTCATCACTCACTCACTCTCTTACTTGATATTCCTTTTTTATATTCATTGGAACAGTTTTAAGAGCTTATATGTATTTCAATAGACTCCCTTTTAAATTTGTTTTAGTTTCCATCTTTTTCGTTATCTTTGCCTACTTTGTCTACTGAAGCAGGTTTTAGTATGATAGAGTTGCCATTTATAGTGGCTTATAGGTAACGTCCCCTTTGTGATCAACCTTGCTCAGTGAGTTATAGTCTGCCTGCTACATACAAATCTTAGTCAGGATTACGACCTAGCTCCTCACAATGCTGATGTTGTGTGTGTTAATTTTATACACGAGTTGCGGGACCTACGGTTTAAAGCAGAGATCAGCAACGAGTATTCAAAACGATGAGTAGATTCGAGTTATACTTATAATTTCAGCTACCTATACGCATTCATACTTATTTTAATATCATACTCATACTACTCATATTCAAAGTTAGAAATACTCATCGTACTCATACTTAACAATACGCACGATGTTGTTGATTTCGACTCTCCATGATTCAACATATACACGAAGCACAAAATAAGTATGATTCGAGTACGAACACCACAATACTCGCTAGAAGGTTGTGTGTGTGCTTTGCTTGCTGTCTTTGCCTTTTGTTTTCTCTTCTTTTGTAAATGCAAAAATAACTACTACTGTAAATTTTGATGAATGATTCGAGTGACTCGAATCATTCGTAGGTATTATAGGCGTATGAATCAAACAATGAATCGAATGTTGTAAGTTTGATGTCAACGTTGTACTCATACTCATTGCAACCTATACTTATAAATCAATGTTGTAGCGAGTACGAATGAATCAGAGTATTTGAATTTTAATACTCTTGACTCACTCATACTCAAAATTTCATAAGTACCTATGAGTAGCGAAAATACGATTCATTGCTGATCTCTGGTTTAAAGTCACTTCCGAACGACAGATTTTTTTGAGACACTTTTCAAGGCAATTTTAATTTACTCTTAGAGTTTTTGCCAGAAATCTAATAAGAGGAAGTCACCGAAGAAAAAATTTTTTTTCATATTTTCGTTTTTGATGTCTGACCTAGGGTTTGAACCGAGGCCTCATGCCTAATAAGCCAACACACTACCTACTAGACTACGGCGACTTTAGTCTGCCTACTTAACGTTTCTATAATTTTATATTTTTCTGATAATCGGGCAATAAAATTTTCAGAAAGAGCATAACATGGCGTATATGTTAAGAGTTCTAATATTAAACTTTCGTATTGGCTGCCTGATCACATTGGATTGCTTTTCAGGCGGAGGCTGTGGCCTGTTGGGCGGGGAGATTTTCTCCGAGAGCTAGGCAGCAACAGATCTGTACATGATATGACCAAAGAAATTCGGAGAAAAAAGTTTTCTTTTTCTTGAGACAAACATCAAATAAATCACATATTTGTGCAAGCAAGATACAAAAGTTGCTACAATTTTGCTGTTTCCACTTTTACGAGAATATGCAAAATACTTCTCTTCATATACTTGAAGTCGCAGTAGTCTAGTAGGTAGTGTGTTGGCTTATTAGATGTCAGGTCACGATTCAAACCCCAGATCAGAGAAAAAATATTTCTTCGGCGACTTCCTCTCAGCAGATTTCTGACAAAAACTCTGCATGTTAAATAAAATAGCCATGAAAAGTTTCTCAAGAAAATATGTCGTTCGGAATCGACATTAAACTGTACGTCCCGCCACTCATGTATAAAATTTAACACACCCCACATAAGTGGTGTGAGAAGCTAGGTCGTAATCCCCCCACTGAAGGGTTGTAATGACCAATTATGAATGTATGTTCAGCATGCCAAATACTTGAGTAGATACCTTATAGGTAGAGGAACAACACATATTTAGTGCACTTATTTTAAATGAGTGCCGTTGATTGTTATTTACGTTGTAATTCCTTTAATAAATTTCACTATGCGACAAAATAAAAAAAAAATTAAATACCCCCGTCTAATGACATAGTGTATGTTGTGAGTTTTGTTGAGTAGATCTCAAAACTATTTTTTTTATATTTCTCGAACCCTCCAAACTTTTTTTATTTGATAAAAACAGTTTTTTTTTTACTTTACGCACAAATTTCTGGATTACTCAAACATTTCTGACCCGATTTAAGTAATAATTACGGTCATTTTTGTGCAATTTGATCAAACGAAGTCCCAGTCTCTTCACAAGATAATGCACTTTCAGAATTTCAACACTTATTTCATATTTTTTATGTAAAGTTTGCTACTATGAACGGACAAACTTGAAAAAATATGAAAAAAATTCGAATTTTCCAAGTTTACCTCATCAAATCTCATAGCATATTAAGTCAAAAAATAGATATATGTATACCATTCCATCTCTCCCCTTTCCAACAGGATTTAAATTTTGGAAATCGAGTCAGAAATGTTTGAGTAATCCAGTATTTTGTGCGTAAAGTAAAAAAAAAACAGTTTTTGTCAAATAAAACAAGTTTGGAGGGTTCGAGAAATATAAAAAAGGTATTTTTGAGTTCTTCTCAACTAACTGAACAACGTGGACTATGTAGTTACTCGGGTGTATTTTCACTGTCGCACCGTGTTTTTAATTGGAATGCATATCATAATTATTTCATGCATGACTGAAAGAAACTTCAAATTATGAATGTGAACTGATAAGATATGCAGGCAATGATTGAAAGCTTTTCTAGAATTAATATTTCTAATAATAAATGAAGTCGCGAATGCCTTAAAAATGCCTGTTTGTTTGTCAAAATCAATTAAAAATGGTGTGTGTATGTGTGTGGCTTCCGTAAAGTATTATCAATTATTTATAGAAAAGGAAAATAAAATAGTTTTACTTCCACCTTTTTATCGTAGTGAATTGTAAGGAGTTTTTTTTTTCTAAAATATGTTTTAAAGCCTCTTTGCAAACGATTTTATATTTTAAGCTGTTGAGTCTATAAAACAATATTTTCTACAATATTTCTGTGAATTTTCTATTCTGTTTTTTTTTAATAGTTTTTAATGCAATTAAAACAAAATAATCATCTTTCTCTCAATTCCCTTATGTACTCGGTTTTGTATCGCATAGAAAAGGAGTCAGGCACCAATAGCTATGCTAAAAATGATATGAAATATTATGAGAGATAGGAGGATAGGAGAAATCTGTACGACGAATATCCTTTATGACAGCCTCCTCTCTAAACAGATGTTTTGTTTGATAAGAGGATAAATTTTTTTATTTATTTTTTGTTGTGGTTGTTGGTTTTTTTTCTATTTTATTTTATAATAAATCGGCTTAAATATTGAAAATTATTGCTGCAATGCATAATAAAAATAATAATAAAACGGCAGACAAGATGAAAAAAAAAAACGAGAAAAATAAACAAAAAAAATCCCACAACATTTCATACACTCGCTCACTCGTACAGTATTATAGGCAGAGATGAGATACGATATAAATTCATAAAAACGATTGCACATACATATGTACATCAATGAATGAAATATTAATTTTATTTAAAATAAAATCAAATAAAAATAAAAATAAAAAAATGCACACGACAACATTGCAAAAATATCTCATATTTAGACAAATTTGAAAAATAAAATAAAACCAAAAACATTTTAAGAAGGATTTTTAACCAAATTCAAGGATAACAGCATATGAATGCAATATTGCCATGCAGGCGCAAGCACAGATAAATTTCATTTGCATTTTAAAACCATTTGAATGCATTTATAAATGTTGGCATAAATACCCGGAGATTCTTTTTGCTTTCGAACAATGGAAAATACATCCAAGTTTCTTATTGATTGAAATGAAAGCGAATTAATGTTTAATTAAAGCGAAAATATAATTTTAAATCGGCTCTTATAGTATTAAAAACTGAATTTCGTCAAAGTTTCGGGTTTCTAAAAAAAGAATTAAATAATAGAGAGAGAGAGAGACAAAGATCTTCTTTTAAAGAGGCCTTCAAACATGTCTCCACTCCAAAACATACATAATTGGTCACGACAACCTTTTAGTCAGGATTACGACCTACTTAAACCACTGATGTACATGCATAATTGGTCATTACAACCTTTCAGTCAGGATTATGGACCTAGTTTCACACACCACTGATGTTGTGACTGTTAATTTTATCCATGAGTGGCGGAACCTACAGTTTAAAGTCGATTCCGACTGACAGATTTTTGAGAAACTTTTTCATGGCAATTTTATTTACTTTCAGAGTTTTTGCCAGAAATCTGCTGAGAGAAAGTCGCCGAAGAAATATTTTTTCATATTTTGTTTTGTTGGAGATGTCTGATCTGCGGTTTGAACCGTCACGTCTAATAAGCCAACAAACTACTTACTAGACTAAGGCAGTAGTCTTACGGTAATTTTTATTCTTTGCAGTTGGAGCGAAGTTTGTATTTCACATACTTAGGCCTACTTAGGCCAGTGCTTAGATTCGTGTTGATACCACAAATCGGTATCTCAGCCGAAGACTATTCTGACTACAAAATGAATCTCGCTATGGTGGTAACCTCTATTTTAAAGAAAAAAACACAGAAAATTGCAAAGCATTAGCAGATGATCTAAAAGATTATTTCGCCTTCGACCTAAAATTCACAGCTCCTGTACAAGGGAACAAGGGAATAACACAATTTTTGGCACGATTTTAAATAAAGCAATAGCCAGTAGTCTATAATCGCCGTAGTTGAGTAGCCAGTGTGTTGGCCTATAAGACGGGAGGTCACAATTCATACCTCATACCACTTATGTTGTATGTGTTGATTTTATATATGATTGGCGGGACCTACGGTTTAAAATCGACTCCGAACGACACATTTTTGAGAAACCTTTCAAGGCAATTTTATTTGTTTTCAGAGTTTTTGCCAGAAATCTGCTAAGAGGAAGTCACCGAAGAAACAATTTTTCATATTTCGCTTTGTAGGAGATGTCTGACCTGGGGGTTTGAACCCTGGCCTCACGTCTAACGTACTACCTACAAAATCTTTATAACACACATATTTTCATAAGAAATTTTCTTGCATAGAATTGGAATTGGATGTGTAAATTATAACTCATGCTTTTAGAAAGCAAAAGATAATATTTTAAATGAGTTTACCATTATAAAATAATGAAAAAAGACCACCTTATGTAAGACTAAAAGTCACTCTACATTAGAATCATTGCTTCTGTTTCTAAAATCGTAAATTACCTCAGATAGAAGAAACATTTGACATTTATAAATAACTTAAAATCGTTCTATTTGACCGCCTATCTTTTGTTTTTTATACGAGATTATAAATCAAATCTGCTTCTTTTTGTTTTTTTGTTTTTTTTTTTCTTTCTTTTTTTAGACATAAGAAAATGAAAAGGAAATGAAATTTTCATTATTTTATTTGCTTTGCTCTGCTCATACTACAAGTGCAGAATCGCATGAAATATAAATCATTTCATGAACATTTACAAAAGCATTCCAAGTGACAGCATTTAAATATTTCGAAAAAAAATGATTGCTAAAGAGCGAGAAAGCTAAGTAAACATCTACGCACACATACACACACAAAACAATAACAAATTAAAATGTCAGTCATTGTAACACGTACACGGAATTATTTGTTATTCTCATAATTTTTACACACACCCACAGGCACATACACAAGCATAGCACAACAATTTGCTTTTCAATAAAAAAGGAGATTCTTATAAGGAGAGAGAGAGAGAGACTGGAAGAAATGGATATATGTATGTATGTGTGTTTGTGGTCTATACGTATGTAATTGCCTCATTTTTCTTAATGTTAAGGATCTGATTATTAACAATCTGTTACTAAAGCTTTATTGTACAACAACAACAACATATGCTATGAATTATGGTCTTATCTTAGGACCACTATATCTGCTCCAACTCCCAAGGCTGTTTAATCATTGTTCTTTAATTCGCTCTCTCTCTCTCTCACTAATTTTTTACTGAGGTAAACAATGAAAGCAAAGTGGACCCATCTTTCGCTTTTCTGTTTTGTGCAGCATAAATAAAGGCGCACGCGAAAGCAATTAAAACGAATGTAAGGCACAACGACTTACGGTGTGTTGGACAAAGCAACGGAAAAGGAGGAGAAAAATTATAGGCTGCGCTATGCCTATGTGAATATGAATCGAAAAGAAAAATTACTTTTTTGTTACAAGAAAAAAAGAACAAGTAAATCAGCTCTTGAGTATCTAAAGTTATTTCTTTCTGCCTTCCTTCTTACTTTTCTTTTCCCTTCTAAGCTCTTTTAGCTTTCTCCCCTTTTTCGATACAAAGAAATGAAGAAGAAGAATAAAAGAAATTCCATTACGAGATCTATTAAATACAATTGAAAATCGTTTCAATTTCATTAAGATTTTCTTAGAAATTTTCCTTGTTCGTGTATTGCATTAAATCCATTAAAAAGGGAAATCGAAACTGTTGTAAGAAGAAATAAATTCAGTTGAAGGAAACTGTTGCCAGTTTCTTCACGGTCATAATTACTACCATTGCCGGCATCAATGATATGGCATCAATGCAGAAATTATTTGGAAATAAAGATGCAGAATAAAGCACATGGCATTAATGATACAAGTTTTAAGGATAGAATTGGAAAGAAAGAGAAACAATTACAGCTGCCTTAAAGGAAATTAATGTTGGGGGGCCTTCCGTTTATAATATTCTGTTGGTGACTCTGCTTTGATTCCGTCATGTATGTGAAGAACGTCAGAGGTCTTGCATATGCTAGTCGATAGCTGGTCTGACAAGTACAAAGTCCGCTATCTGCCGTACTTAAGCGACAAATTTTGATCTTCTTAGTGCTCCAACTTCAGGTCTACCCAAAATGCTGTTTTCTAAAGTGAATTCCATTTCGCTGGGAGAGAAGACAAATGTCATCAGTATACCCAATAACTTTCAGTTTAATGTATAATCCCCTTGCTATTCCTCTTCCGTGTATATTTTATATTTACATCATTTAATCCAGGACACAGTTAAACAGAAGTGGGGACAATGATGGTAATCCTCTAGCTTGGTAAGTTTCAGTGGACTATACTCTTTAAGAGAGTTAAGAATGTACACTGAGAATTTAGACATCAACAACTCACACAAGTTCCCGGCTCACAGCATTATCTTCCCGAGGTAAATCGTGGCTATCCTAATTACTATGAAAAGGCTGTCAACTAGCAAAACATTGCCTGAGAATACACTGATATTCCCATATACCTAGGGCATAAAGTCTCTAGCCACGTCCAAGCTTTTTCATGAATGTTACGATATTTCTCTGTACAATGCATTGCTGGGATCCCTGGATATAGACACTTACACCGAAACTGTGTTGCGAACAGACTGAATAACTCAAAATCCGATTCGCGCATAGAGGTCTCCATAGCCTTGTTTCACTTCACTGTTCATCCCCAAGGATGAAACTGTTTATTTTACTCTCTCGACTGTGCAGTCTTTAGACTGTCTTTGTCATCATGGGAAATTGCTTAATAGGGAAGCACCGGCACCGATTAAGCGACTCGAAAGAGGAGGAGGAGATTATTTGTCACTTAATATATCGCTGTGAGTGCCCTGCATTTCTAAAGAGACGTCATCGGATTTTGGGTGACAATATACTTGGAGATCTAGACATGGTAGTGAACGTGCCACTAAGGAAGCTGGCCGATTTCACTTGAAGCTTGGGATGATTCAATACCACCACGAACGTAGGTAAGGTAAGCCCCCCTACCTTACACTGTGTTACACAGCGAACTTGCTTGTGAACGACAAGTACCCGCCAACCCAAATTAACTTAATGTACAGCTGTCTAGTAGCTTAGGGGAACTGTCTGTAGTTAGGAAATAGGACATTACGCGCTTTATAAGCTCATTTTTAATTAAATGCAAAATGGGTCCAATAAATTGGTTTCAGTTAGAACGTCAAGTAATTCATGTATGTTGACACCACAATCGGTATATTGACGATACAAGACTTTTTAGGAACAACTTCAACTTCTTCAATTTGCCTCACATGCCAACCATGTTAGTGTGTGTTAATTTTTTCCCCGAGTGGCATGACCTTTAGTTTAACACATCTATTCGAATTGATAGATTTGAGAAACTTTTCATGGCATTTTTATTTCACTCTCGTTGACAGACATGATTTGACAAAACTATGACAACATTTAGTCATAAAAATTGTTTCAAGTTCTCCACCCTTATTTGCTGTTTATTTGACCACAATTTGTTTTTAATTATTTCTTCAATTACGAAACTATTTTCTGGTTTTATTTTCAAGAAAAAAACAAATAAATTTAATAAAAAAAAAATTTAAATTCTTAAAAAAAAACAAATTTTTTTCGAACTGAAATACAATATGAAACAAATTCTCTACAAATTGAAATGTTATCGATGGTTCCTCTTTTTTTTTTTTTTTTTTTGTTTTTGCAAATATTCATGAATTTATTTGTTTATTTATTTTTCATTATTCCATTACTTTTCTATTTTCCATTATTTTTCTTATTTTTTCGTTGTTTTTCTCCTGATTCAAACCCACTTTGTATATTAATTTGCCTCTGCTGGTTTTCATTTTCGAATTTTTTTTTGGGTAAAAAAAAAAAACGAAATGATTGCATAAAAAATTCTTTGGCACAGCTTTTTTTGAAATCATTTCCCCTTTAATCTGAGATTAAATACAATACTTTAGGGTTGGCACAACATGCGGATTACATTTTAATACAAGATTGTACAGTGTAGGGATATAAAATATTTTAAAATTACAACAGAATATCAAATTTTTATTTGGGAACAAAAGCATGTAAAAAGCTATTGTCGGTTAAGCATGATCATTTAAAGCTTATCTGAGGCAGTTCAAGAATACGAAATATTCGACAGTTACGCTTCAAGGCTTCTATGCACAAGGACGCTAAATATAACACAAAAACTGATGCTCTTTCAACGACTAGTGCATACACACATAATTGGTCATTACAACCCTTTAGTCAGGATTACGACCAAGCTTCTCACACCACTTATGTTGTGTGTGTTAATTTTATGCAGGAGTGGTGGGACCTACAGTTTAAAATCGGCTCCTAACGACAGATTTTTGAGAAACTTGTCATGGCAATCTACAGTCTTTAAGACTCCTAATTCCGCCAGAATTCTTGAGTGAACGATATTCGCTGAGTGCCATTATCCAGTCGTGGATAAACATGAACACTTTGCATATCAAAAATACTTTCACACGTTCATACATACATAATTGGTCATTACAACCAGTCAGTCAGGACTAAGGATCTAGTCTCTCACACCACTTATGTTGTGTGTGTTAATTTTATACATGAGTGGCGGGACATACAGTTTTAAGTCTTCTCCGAATGACAGAGTTTTTGAGAAACTTTTCATGGCGATTTTATTTACTCGCATAGTTTTCGCCAGAAATCTGCTGAGAGGGAATCACCAAAGAAATAATTTTACATTTTCGTTTTGATGTCTGACCTGAGGTTTGAACCGTGGCCTTACGTCTAATAAGCCAACACATTATCTATTAGACTATGGTGACTTCATACTTTTACATCTTCATTTTACTTTAATCCCTATATTCTCTGCCTCTTAATTTAATAAGAATATATCAAATCATTATGGAATTTCTAATAAGCAACGACAGGCATAATAAAGTCGTCTTAGATGGTGGGATGTAAATTTTAAACTTGTTTTCCGCTTTGCTACAGCGCTGTTGTTATTTGTTATCAACCAGTGGTACTTATCCTTGGCTTAACTTTTCATCATGATTCAACCGTGTCTATGCAAACAATATTTTCATTACAATTTTCCCTTTTTAGTTTTTTTTTTGTTTTTATTTTTGTTTTTCCTTCATTTCCTTTTGTATGCTTTGCATTTTTAAATACAATTTTCAATGAATGAGCTTCAATGAATGATTGAGTGAATGAACGACTGAATGAAATACAGATTGGCATACAAAGTTTACTGATTGAAAACAACAAAATACTTCAAATGGTGATTAAGTTTTTTCCTCACTCGCTCTCTCTATCTCCATCTCCTGTTTATTGTCTAAAAACCGGTTCTATTTTTAATGAGTCAATGGTGGCGGGGCAAAGTGTTTCATAATTTTGCCCTCAAAAACAATATTTTTAATCAGTGCAGCAGCGACAATAAAATACTTGAGCATCGTTTACAACTGAAAGTGCCATAATTGTTGACGTTTTTGACGTTACACGTTGAATCGATGAATAGAAATTTTTAAAGGAGGTCAACATTTTAAGGGATTTCTTAGTTACAAACAAATAAATGAAATGTTTGAAATGTTTGAAATGAAAAGCAATTAATGAATGAAGAATTTTGTTGTCGTTACGATATTGTGTATATAAGTTGTAAACACGTATTGTTTTACAACCAAAATTAAATTTTCTTTAATTTACTTTTAGAAAAGGGCGGTAGAAGATGAAGCTGTGATTGAAATGGTTGACATTTCAACACTTGACGTGTTTGACTACAGCATAAGACACACAAATTCGCTTCTACGGCAATTGTAGAGATTCTCTTTCCGTAGAAATTATAAAATCAACATGATTTGCAAGTCAGGCGGTGGCAACTCATGAAAAAGGGCTTAAAGCCCCAATTAGCCAAAAGTTCATGGAACGTAACAGAGCATACGTTCGTTTTTCGAATACGGAAAACCATGAGAGCGCTTACCGAACCGGAAACTAATTTCGGTAAGCATTTACATTACTATTCATATGCTAAAAACAAACGTACGTTCCATTGCTTTCCGTAGACGTTTGTCTAACCGGCACCTAAGACTCAAAAGATATATGTAGGTTTTCAACAACACACCCAGAGGGCATTGTTTTTAGCTAACAATGGATGGCAAACCCATTATCATAGGTTCTGACTGATGGGATAGCATAGGGCAATCAAGAGTGACTTTCACTGCATGTGCAATAGAATGTGAGCAAGTAAGCAGATGTAGAACTGAACTCTAAACTTAGATTTCAAATATAATGTTAATCACACATACATACATACACACACAATTGGTCATTACAACCATTTAGTCAGGATTACGACCAGGCTTCTCATACCACTTATGTTGGGTGTGTAAATGTATAAAGAGTGGCGGGAGCTACAGTTTAAAGTCATCTCCGAACGACTGATTTTTGAGAAACTTTTAATGGCAACTTAATTTACTCTCAGAGTTTTTGCAAGAAACCTGCTGAAAAACAGTCGCCGAAGAAATATTTTTGCGTATTTCGTTATGTTCGAGATGTCTGACCAGGGGTTTAAACTGCGACTTTACGTCTAATAAGCCAACACACTACCTACTAGATTACACAAATTCGTTTATGTGCAGGTAAACAGATGTAAAACTGAATTTAAATTCTAGACTTAGACTTCTAACATAGCCTGGAGCAGTATAAGTTTATTTTTTCATGCTTTGTTTGCTTCAGTCCTGGCCCAATTCTGATCGAATTAATTACCGTGTTGTTCATGATTGAAATGACGCATACGATTGCAAATTCGCGGAAGCAATGTGGCAGCAACATAAACAATTAAATTTCTTATCATTTTGGCATATAAAGTTGATTAAAAATGATTACTAAAAGCGTTTATGGAAGGTGTACTATAATTAAAGCAACTCCGTAGGCGTATGAGTCATATTCAATATCTCCCCAAAATATTACTCATACGTTTGGGTGGTATTTTTCATGACTGTTTTTTTAAAAGCCTTCAGGAATATTTGAAAAGTTAAATTACAAATTAAATTTAATATGCTGCTAATAAACCAATAAATGTTTTAAAGCAAGAAATCTTAAATAATTTCCCCATTTAAATGAATTTAAAGCTTAATTAACCTTCTTTAATGGAACATTATTACCGTTCCACCATATTTCGTGTAAATTTTGCAAAAAATTTCATTGTTTTTATTACGCTTGCCATTGCAAATGGAAGGCAAAACATAGTACAGCGAATTTGTGAACTTCAATATTAATTTTTATGGCCTCAAGGGCCAAACAAGTATTTCAGTTTAAATTTAAATACGTTACGTATACGTAAACGTAGGTACTTGCCCCCTACTATTCATTACTATGCAAATGATGTTGGCATTGGTTGTTTGTCTTGTTATTTTTGTTGTTGTGTTATTTCATTTGAATGCATTGTTTTATGGGCTACGTTGTTAGCTAAACACAACTGGTCATAAATTTTCGACGGTAATTGCAAGTCTCATGCTTTTATTACCATCTTCTTACAATCCGTAATGGCTGTGTTATTTTATTTTGTTATTATTTTTTACGGATTTTTATTATCGTCTTAAATAGATATTAAATTTAACCTTTAAACCCAATAATCGCACCCTCCTTATATGGCCGAGGAAAATTTTTAAAACAGTTTCTTTGTTACGCTGTACATTGGCATTAAATTCCCATAAAATTTAATGGGCTTTAAAAGAACACGTGGCAGGATTGTTAATTAAAAATTAATAACCATTAAAATATTGCATTTATTTGCCAAATATTGTTTGCATTTATTAATTATTTTATTTTATTTAACAATTTATTACCACAAAATGAAATGAAATGCTTGAAAGCAAAATAAATTTTTTTTTTTTCATTTCAGAAGAAATGCTTAGAAGATGAAATTAAATGAAATAAAATATGCTTGAAAAATATAATTTTTTTTTTAAATATTTATTACAGTTGAATAAATTTTCTGGCTTTGAAAATAGTAGGCCCATAAAATTGCTTATAAAATTGAATTTCAACAGGGGCTGTCTTTTGTTGTCCCAGCAGGGGAGTTAAAGACAAAACTGTTCTGTGTTGCTTTGTTTCCAGTTGGGAATTTGTATTTCCCCAGTTAAGGGAAGCATGCAGTACATGGTATTATAAGTTAAGAAACATAAAATTAATAAAAATTTATAAAAGAAATGGCAAATTTGCTTTCATATTAATGACATTTTTCATATTGCCTGAAAGAAGATGTTGATGTTCTTTCAAAAGTCCCCTATAAAATAAGGCAGGTACAAATAGGACACTGCAGTTAGACTTTACGAAACAAAAAAGAAGGAAAAAATAAAATAGATTTCTTTTTTTTCCATTTATGAAGAGAATCTGAGAAATTAATGGATTCAGCTTGGCGTTGATGTTGGTATTGCATTTTAAAATATTTTTATTTTTAAATCCACAAGAAAAACAGTCACTTTAAGGCCACTAGAATGGTAACCGTGTTACTTTTGATAAACGTCCTCATCTACAAACTCCTGCATCCTATAGCTATGGGCTATGAAAATTCGTAAAAGCTATGTGGCATAAACATAACATAAACAATTAATTTTTCTTTTCATTTTGGCATAGAAAGTTAGTTTATTAAAAATAGGTACTAAAGCGTTTGCGAGAGTGCTCTTTTGTGGAAAATATTGTAATTATAGCAACCCCGTAGGCGTATGAGTCATATTCAATGTCTTACGTAAATATTACTCATACGTACCGGGGGCTGTGGTAAAATATTTTTCATGACTTTTTTAAAAGACTGTAGAAAGACTTTTAAAACAAAATTGAATTAATAAACGAACCACGAACGCTTGATTTTCTTCAACTTTAAATAAAACAAAGTGAGTGCGTGAAATATTACCAAAATTTTTAATACGTTTAAAAGACCTATTGAGGCCAATATATGTGGAATATAGCTTCTCTGGGTGAAGCGCAACAGAAATGTGGAATTTTCCCTGACTCTGGCTAAGAAATCAGGTTGAATTTGTAGTTGCCCTAGTCTAGTAGGTAGTGTGTTTGCTTATTAGACGAGAGCCATGGTTCAAACCCAAAAAATATATATATCTTTGGCCACTTCCTCTCAGCAGATTTCTGGAAAAAACTCTAAGAGTAACACCAAATTGCAATGAAAAAGTCTTTCAAATAATCTGTCGGTCTAAGTCGACTTTAAACTGTAGGTGTCCTGCCACTCATGTATAAAAATTAACACAGTTTTAGATTGACCTGTAGTCTATATCTTATTCACATACACCTGTGACCTAAGAAAACCCAAATCAATTCTAAGTCCAAATCGCTCAATCTGGTGGCGAGTTCAGAATATCCAATGTGGCGTGGCATGACTTATGTAGCACGTACTGTCGTTTTGTTGAAAACACATGTTGTTGGAGTCTAGATCATACAATTCAGGCCTATTGTGTTTGGCGTTGGTAGTTCTGGCCCAACCAACCCTGTTCTCAAAAGAATTTTGGTTGATGACGCCGCTAACCAAAAAGCCTACAACAAACAATGACTTTTTCGGGATGCATCCCAAATTCGGTATAGAAGACCTTAATATAAACCAATCGATTTCGAAGGATTTAATTTAATTTTCAAATACAGTTCTGCTGTATATCGTTTCGTTTTGAAGTCGCCGTAGTCTAGTGGGTAGCTTGTTGGCTTATTAGACGTGAGCTCACGATTCAAACCTTAGGTCAAACATTTCGAACATAACGAAATATGAAAAAATATTTCTCTCGGTGACTTCTACTCAGCAGTTTTCTGGCAAAAACTCTGAGAGTAAAACAAAATTGCCATGAAAAGTTTCTCAAAATTTGATCGTTCGGAGTCGACTTTAAACTGTAGGTCCCTCTACTCACGTAGAAAATTAACTCACACAACATAAGTGCTGTGTAGAAGCTAGATTGTAATCCTAACTAAAGGCTTCTAATGACCAATTATGTATGTACGTGTATCTTTAAACATTTTTCAGGCCCAAGTTTTTGTTCAAAGATATATTTGCAACATGAAATCAAAATACAAAAGAAATTTCCTTCACTTAAAGGCCTTCTAATGGCCCTTAGGCGTTTGTACTCCTGCAGATACATACTCTTCTGGTGAGCATCATTTCAAAGACAACTAAAAAATTTGTTGAAAGGCTAGACAAGCCACTTTAAATATTACAAACATAAGGACAATAATAGTCATAAGCTTTTACTATTACAACGATAATGTAATTTTGAAAAACAAAATTGTCTTCTCTTTCTCTCTCTCTCTCTCTCTCTGTGTTTAATTACCACATAATCGATTACTGATAAATATTACTTAAGCTATCGTATGTTTTGTACGATTACAATCACGTCAAAAAGTATTTTATTTAAGACTTGACCTGGTTTTACGATGAAAACAACAACAATTACCATCGATTTAAGACATTTTAATTTTATTTATTTTGTTGCGTCACAAAAACAAAATATACGAAAGAAAAGAAGTGCTCTTTAGTATGTCAAGTGAGTATATTTTGCAAAAATATATCGATAAACAAAGAACACAAAATATGAACGTAAATACGTCCGTAAGATTCTCTCCCTCTCTCTCGCATACTTGTGTTTATTTTTGGTATGAAAGATGTTTGACATAATTTTTAGGTCTTAGTATTGTTGTATTTATAAGTTCTTATTTATTTACGGTAATGTTGTTGTTGTTGCTGTTGTTGTCACTATTATTATTATATGTTGTTTTCGATGTTGTTGTTATTGTTTTTGTTGTATTAATATTTAAAACTAAATCTTGTCAATGTTAATTCAAGTATAAACACATCTTGTTTACACACTGAAAAACTGGTAAGTGGTTTTTGTTTTCAAGTTTTTGAATTTGATTCGTGATTTTGTTCTTGAATTTGAATTATTTTTTAAGATAAAAATTGTTTACACATGTACTCGTACATATGAATATGTTCATAAATACTGTTGTATGTATGTATGTATGCATACATGGCGTCAAAATTCTAACAGACTATGAATAAATTTTTCCTTCTTTTTACTCTTCAGTTTTCATTCAAAACAAAATATGTATTGGTTGGTAAACAAATACTGGCTTTAAAAATATTTTTTTTTCTTTCTTCATTTTCTGTTGTTTTGATTTAAATTTTAATTAAAATCTTAAGAAACAATAAGATAAAGAAGTCTCTTAAAGAGAGTTATGTTTTGAAGTGCTTAAAAATATTTATTTTGCTCTCTTCCAGCATTCCAAACCATGTGAGACATTTAATTTTGAATTTTCAAGCACTTTAATCATAACATTTTAAACATACTTCCTTACTTAAGGGGTCATTACATTGAGCCAAGTTTTGGACCACGGGCTCGCGTCTAATAAGTCAATTTACTACGTACTGGACTACGGCTTGATAACCAAACAAAACAATTCATGTTCGAATTAAATGTTTGTCATGGATTTTGAATTACTATATTTAAAGACGACCGTTCCATATTGAATCGTTCATCCAGCAAGGTCTCTGACTCCTTATAGATAATCAAGGTCATTACAACCCTGTAGGATTACAACCTAGCTTTTCACACCATCTATGGTGCGTTAGGTGTTAATTTTATCCATACGTTGCCGGACCTACAGCTTAAACTCGACTCCGAACAATGGATTTTTTGACAAACTTTACATAGCAATTTTATTTTAACGCTCAGAGAGTTGTTGCCAGAAGACTGCTAAAAGCAAGTCGTTGGCGAAAAAAATATTTTGTATACTTCGTTTTGTTTGAAGTGGTTAAGCCAGGTTTTAAACCACGGGTTTGCGTCTATTAAGCCAACACTTTATGGTTGATCTACCAGATTACTGTAGAACTATGGGAGAGTATATCAAGTGAAGTTGTAGGCATTTACAGATAATAAAGCTACCATTAGATCCCTTAAAGGGTATGTACAAGATACCTAATATTTTTCAAGAAGGCCGCATGTCTGTGGATAAAATAACGTAACGTGCGTAACTTGTCTTGAAAAAAATTGGATAATGAACCCATTTGATTAGACCCCAGACAAATCTGGCTCTAAATGAATATAAACTTAACCACAGAAGCGCATAGATGCTGTAATGACGAGAAAGTAGGGAAAATCACAGTACATCTACGCTGTCATTGTCATGCACTTAGCTATTTGAATCCGCAGAATATAACGTGTCTTTGAAAAATGTATTTAAATTTAAACAGAGACCATCTCTGGAACCTCAAAGCAGTTATAATCGGATTTCTGTAGAAGCTATAGTAATGAGAAAGAAGCGCAGATATTGCTCTGCATCTGGAGTTTTTAAATTTGTCGAACATAGTGTTCTTTGAAGAACTTAATGTTTTTATGTATTCGATGTATTGAAGCAACTCCTAGTATGCCTAGCTGGCAGCGTTCTCTGCAAAACTGGATACTCGGTTATTATATTAGGAGTTTTACTCTTTCCCAGAAGGAATCCTAAACTAACCATTCTAAAACATACTTTGTTAATCATCTGTAAGGAGTCAGAACCCATGCTGGATGAACGATTCAATATGGAACGGTCATCTTTAAATGTTTGTAATTCAAAATCCATTATGAACATTTAATTCGAACTTGAATTGTTGGGTTTGGTTATCAAGCCGTCGGCCACTAGTTGTAGTAGTAAATTGTCTTATTAGACACGAGTCCGTGGTTTAAACTCTGGCTCAGATATCAGACGAAATATGAAAATATATTTCTTCAGCAGCTACCTCTCAGCAGATTTCTGGCAAAAACTCTGAGAGTAAAACAAAATCACCCTGAAAAAGTTTATCAAAAAGTCTGTCGTACGGAATCGATTTTAAAACTTTAGGTCCCGCGACTCCTGTATAAATTTAACATACCCAACATAAGTGGTGTGAGAAATCAGGTTGTAACCCTGACCGAAGGGTTGTTACGTTCAACTATGTGTGTATGTATCAAGCGCTACCAGATGCCGTAGTTTAGTAGATAGTGTATTGACTTATTAGATAACACATTATCTTGAATACAACGAAATTTCAAGGAAATATTTCATTCGGTGACTTAGTCTTTGTAGTCTTCTGGCCAAAACTCTGAGAGAAAATGAAATTGTTATGGAAAGCTTCTCAAAAATCAGTCATCCGTAGGCGACTTTAAAGAACAGGTTCCGCTTCTCATGCATAAAACTGACATACACAACATGGAAGTTGTGAGAACCTACGTTATAATTTTGACACAAAGGGTTGTTGTAACTAACAACGCCACCACTATCACTTAATTTTGCCCTTGATCTCTACCTCAAATTTTCCTTGTATTGAATTGCATTTTTCGTCTAAAATTATAAAAAAAAATTCGGTGATTTTACTGCCCAGTACTTCAAACACTTCCCACCTTTAATGTCTGAATAAAATATTTTTGGGAATGCTGTGTAGCCAATGCTATGACAATTTTTGATTGGTAGGAGCCAGAGATCAGCAATGAATCATATTGAAATTCAACTACTCTGATTCATTCGTACTCGCTACAACATTGATTTATAAGTACAGGTTACAATAAGTATGAGTACAACGTTGATTCAGATTCATAAATTTAGAAAAATACTTATAATACTTATAAATGATTCGAGTGATTCGAATCATTCATCAAAATTTACAGTCTTAGTTGTTGTTGCATGTACAAACAAAGAAGAAAGAAAAGACAAAGACAGCAAGCAATGCATACATACAAGTGAGTATTGTAGTGTTCGTACAAGAATCATACTTGTTTTGTGATTCTTGTAAATGTAGAGTAAAGGAAAGTCGAAAACAACAACATCATGCGTATTGTTAATTATGAGTACGATGAGTACTTCAAACTTTGAATATGATTAGTATGAGTATGATATTAAAATAAGTATCAATGCGTATAAGTATCAGAAATTATGAGTATGACTCGAATCTACTCATCATTTTGAATACTCATTGCTGATCTCTGGTAGGAGGATACAAAATAGCCAAAAGACTCATAATTTACTCCACTGTAAAAAGTCAAAATTGTAGAAAAACATCTAAAAACTGTCATGAATGAAGCATGAGAATGAAGCAAATCTGAAGCAGCTACAGGCTAATAGTAATCAAACAAATGAATTCAGAAAGAGTTAACTTAGAAGGGGTATTTAAAGCGTCAGAGGTATTGGAAACATCACTTAAATGTTTAACTAATAAACATTTCTTCAGGCAAATTCTTTTCATATTAAATTATGACAGTATTTTAGGGTCTCATTGATACTTAAGTCAAGCTGCTATGCCATGCCATAAAACACACAATTATTGTATGTTTAGAACTTCTAAGTTTCTACTACACTTGCACACTTCAAGAATTCTACGAATTTTTTTTTTTTTTTCAATTGAAATTTCAACACTTAAATCACGAAATAAATTTCGTGAAGATTTTCAAGCATTTAAACGTTAAACATTGCTCAGGTGGTGCGAAACATCATCAGTGTTGTACGTTGATTAAATGTTTATGTCTCATCACTGACAGTTCATTGTATTATTCACTGATGCACAGCAGAAAAGTAACGAACAAAAACAAAAAAAAAAAAAAGAAATCAATTTGAACGGTTACAACTTTCTCGAAAGTTTGACAACGAAATGCCAAGCAATTCATTCCATCGGTTGATGTTCTTTTCTTTTATTTATGTGCGAGTGTATGTGTGTGTGTGTTTTCTTTGGTTTCAATGTCATGGCAATAACGTTGACAAAAGAAATGTCTGAGGAATTGTTGTTCAAATGCTTCATTTTACCTTTAACTGTAGATTTTGCTTAAAAACTTTACGTCCTCTTTTTTTTTTTGTTATTTTCTGTTAACAAAAACCAAACAATGAGCACTACGACAACAAACAACAAAATGTGAGAAAATTTATGGGGCTTCACAAGTTGAGAAAAGGTTTGCTTAACATAAAAAGAGAAGGAAAAAAAAGGAATTCCAGCAGAGATAAAAAATGTAAATGCGTCGCTAAAAATTTCGTGCAGATTGTATGCAGCAGACAGACTAACGTTAACTCAACCTCAACTCAAGCGCCATTCATTTATTATCGCATCTCATAAAGCTTGTGTAGCTGTTGTAACTGTAAGCCATTAAACTGAAATCAAAAATAAAAAAAAACATCTGAAGATTTTAAGGCTGGATTTTTAATTATCCTTTGTTTGCTTTACAACTGTGTATACCGGGCACCTGATAAAGTGCTTAAATTCCTTAAAGTATTCTTAAATTCATTGTGTTTTATTAAGTTTTATTAAAATGTCTGGCAATTTCTGTATAATTGCTGAATTAATCTCACGTATTAAATTTGTTTTTTTTTTTCATTACTTTTGCCATGATTATGTGACGCATTAAATAAAGCTGAGACCAGATTTCATAGACTTTCTGAAGACATGTTCTAAATTGCTAATTAGTTTTGCTGCTGCAATACAAGCAACATAATTTGTCTGTATTTTAGTTTTCATCTGCATATTTAATTATTTAATGTTTACTTAAGTGAATCCTATTACACCAGTACCACCCCCTTAGACGTATACGTAATTAAGCCAAATGATGTTTTGTTTCTCATACGTACTGTGTTACTACATCTTTTAAGATATGCTCGTACAGCATATGATAAGAAAACAAAAAATATTGTAATGAGATATCCTCAGGCAATTTAAGTGCTAGAAAACCAAAAAGTTAATCTAATTAAAGATGAGATAAATTAAGTTAAATACACTTCTAGAAAAAATAATCTTTTTAATGTAAATTTTCGGCGTCACTAATGCAGTTCGCTACACCCTACTTTAGCATTAAATTGAAAAATACGGAGAATGACTAAGAAAGATTCTTTAGTTTTATGTTTAGATTAAATAAAACACTTTGGCTGCCTTGCAAAATGCAAAGTTTGTATGCAGTTCTACTACTGTATATAAACTATGTAGATATGCAAAGTAACCAAGCAGTGCATCAACTATAAATCCGATGCCTGGTTGCTTTTTGACTGCGTTAAAAATACACATTGACGACGTTTAGGAATAGAAGACATTGTATATATTATTATGTTAGGCATTATGAAACACGATACTTTGTTCAAACACAAAGCAACTAACATTTTGGAAGGCAGCCTTTAAAAACATTATAGATTCCGTATACAACATGAGGAACAGTCTTCTAGCCCAAGCATGGCGGAGGCAATGATGCATCAAGAAATAGCCTTTATATTGAAATTGAAGCAGTAACGTTAGTTATGTCAATATTGGTGTTCTCATTGTTCTCGCACAAGGAAGAAAAAGAACCGTTTCATTTACCGTAGTCGCTGTAGTTTAGACGGTAGTGAGTTGACTTATTATTGGTTTGAATCGAGGCCTCATGGTTCAAGCCCCTGGTCAGACATTTCCAACGGAACGAAATATGAAAAAAATATTTCTTCGGCAACTGCCTCTCAGCAGATTTCGAGGCCTTACAGTTCAAGCCCCAGGTCATACATCTCCAATGAAACAAATATTTCTTCGGAGACTACCTATCAGCAGATTTCTGAAAAAACTCTGAGAATAAAATAAAATTGCCATGAAAAAGTTTCTCAAAAATCTTTCGTTCGGAATCGACTTTAAACTGGAAGTTCCACCACTCATGTTTAAAATTAACACACACAACATAAGTGCTGTATAGAAGCTAGGTCATAATCCTAACTGAAGGGTTGTAATGACCAAAAATGTATGCATGTATGTATGTATGTATGTGTCATCCACCATGGATTAAAATTTAGCTGACGAATTCAAACAGTTACTCCCTCTATTCAGGAAGCATAAGACAAACGAGGTGTTGAATTTTTCCATAATTTTTAGCCTAATCGTGGCCAAGGAGACCTGTATAAGCGGATTACATAGGTCATTTTTAAAATATCGTCCTTTCCCAGAAAAATAAGCAACTTTCATGGAACAAATATTGATATAAACATCAAAAAGGACTTTGCGGCACATAGACTATCCGGGTGTATTTCTAGAGAATATAATACAACAATACACACGCTTTTTCCTGGTCTTTACCTTTACTTTCGTTGAGCATATCTTTCCAAACGTTCAATTCCACTCCACGGAAGGATCAGTGGTATAGAAGCTTCTATTCTCGCTTCCCACAAAAACTGAGAGACCTAGCAGAGGGTTACATTATTTTCCCTATCAAACCGATTGAGCTTTTCTAAATAGTGCCATACTATCTTTGATTTTGGGAATACGGAAGTGGATTTTCCCCCTTGCCAAGCAAAGAAAGACAATTTAGAAGAATTGTTCCTATTTAGGAGGAATACGCTAATGGTATAAGAAATTTTGTCGACCACCATAGCTTCACGGATGGTTCGAATAGGAAAGGCGCTATTATATTCCTGAATAGACAGCTTCTTATGGCAATACCAGCAGCATGATCTGTTGTGATGATCATATCGGAGGGAGGCTTTAAGTGCCCTATGTTATCACCTGCTGTGATGATCATTAGAATGAGCAATACTTTCGAATCGCTAGGAGACTTTAAGTGCTCGAGATGCTCAGATGTCTCAACGGCAATACCGGGTTTTAGTCCGCGAAACTAGAGAGCAGACATGTCAGGAGCACCTAGGTTAGGTTAGGCTAGAGGACGTGTACTTGTCGACTGAGACAAGTACAGTACCCGGAGGTCGAATTGACCCATTGTACAACGTCCTTAAAAAGCAGGAGCACCTAACTTACAAATAAATTTTCTACATTTGGAGATTCCATTAAGAATCTGTCAGCTTAGGATTAACAATGTGATAATAGACTTCAATAATGCCGAATCAGTCAGGCGTGATATTCTGGGAATTGCACAATAGGCCAGAACTTATAGGCACAGAACTTATAGGCGAGTTTTCTATATTGAGAGTCACATTAAGAAACTTCACACGGTTAATGGCCAGCTTTAGATAAGGTATACACAGGATACTACTTACTTACTTAATTGGTCATAACAACCCTTTAGTCAGGATTACAACCTAGCTTCTCACGCCGCTTACATTGTGTGTGTTAATTTTATACAGGAGTGGCGGCACCTACAGTATAAAGTCGACTACGAACGACAGATTTTTGAGAGATTTTTTCATGTTAATTTTAATTTACTTTCAGAGTTTTTGCCAAAAAGCGGCTTAGAGGAAGCAGATTTCGTTTTGATGTCTGGCCCAGCCGGGGTTTGAACCGAGGCTCTCACGTCTAATAAGCCAACACACTACCTACTAGATTACGGCGACTTGCAAAAGGCGATGATTTTTTACATACCGAGCATGTCATGGATAGACTTTAGGAAACTGAAACAGTATTGATGCCATAATTATAGTCAAGTGTAATAAGTAATAGATGGAGTAACAGATGGAGTTGCTGGATTTTAATTTACCCGCCTGTTTATTAAATTTTTTTGTTTTCTTTCTGTTTTTCTTTTATTTTCTAATCGGATTTGAAATCAGCCACATAAACATAATTTTGTAAATGAGAAAAAAAATCACAAAAACTTACCTTTTTTGTCCTTTTTTTTTTTGCTTGGGAGTCTATTTTTAAACAAATACTCTCTCGGGGGTACTTTCTGGTCCGGTTTTTGCAACAATTCGAAGAGGGGAAGAAAATAAGCTGCAGCTGTGGTAGATTTTTATGATAATTAGTCACTTAAGAACTCATTAGGGAAATGCCACGAGAAAGAAAACAATTCCGTACGTTTACACCGGCAGTAGCAACAAAAAAAAACTAACACACACACGCACAACGTTACACGTTTTAAGCGGTTAAGGGAAATATTTCTGTTTCCGTTCTTTCTCTTGTCGCAAGAAATCCTCTCGTGTATTACGTTGATGGGATGAGAAATACGTTGTATTTATATTGTGTGTGTTGCTGGCTGTTTGGTTTTACGTTCTAAGGGGATTTGGATTGTTTTTATTTTATTTTTTTAAATTATTTTATAATTTTTTTTGTTTTTGTTTTTTTTTTTTTTTTTTGTTTATTTTTCTGAACACAAAAAAAAACTCTTTTGAAACACTTTAGAAAATTATAAAATGACGACAATGATGAATAAACCTGCAAAAGAAAGGAAATGAAATTCATTTAAAACCAGTAACACTCTGAGGAATTTAAAGCACATTTGAACAACAGTTTGAAATTTTAATTGAAAATAGCAATACTTTCATGGCGATTAGAGAGAAGGTATTCGGAAGAAAAAAACAATTAAATTTAAAAAATGATTTCTTTCAAATGATTTTTAATTAAAAGTTTTTCCATGAATTTAACGTAAAAAGTATAACATTTTCGATTTTAAATTGAATGAAATTTACTAAAAACAATACGAAAATTTAAATCATAACTCAACAAATTTTTAAAGTGAGTGTGTATACATGCACTCGTGGTGATGTTTGTCAGATTCGTTTTATTTTTTCATTATTTTTCAATACTTAAAAGAAAACTTATCGAATATAATAACCACAATATAATATGTATACTCTAGGAAATATGGAAACGCCATTCAATTGTATCATTAACTCATATTAATTTGACTGCTTGCCTTATATTCAAACACATTCTTGGGAAATATTACATTCTACATATAATGACAGCAGTAGACCTTCCAACTGAATAAAAAATTCGATGATATCTCATCTCAGACACACTTTGTCCTATTTAAATTTTAAAATAAAATGCTTTTAATGAAAGACCCGAAAGTCAACATCCATAGCCACTAATAAATGATTTCATCATTGAGTAACAGTTTAACTTCTTGCCTGTGGAAATCAAAAGTCGCCATTGTCTAATAGTTAGTGTGTTGGCTTATTAAACATGAGGCCTTGGCTCAAGCCGATATGAAGAAACATTTCTTCGGTGACTTTCTCTCAGTAGATTTCTGGCAAAAACTCGGGGAGTAAATAAAATCTCAAAAATCTGTTGTTCGGAGTCGCTTTGAAACTGTAGGTCCCGCCACTCATGTATAAAACTAACACACACAGCTTAAGTGGTGTGAGAAGCTAGGTCGTAATTCTGACTGAAGGGTTGTAATATTACCAATTATGTATGTATGTAATATTGGCCAACAGAAAAGTTGTTTTTTACCATCATGACAACGCCAAATCACGCACTTTTTGTATAACATGACAGAATCTATGATAACTAGTCGTGGAAATTTTAATGCTACAGTAGTCCAGACCATGAACCTACGGTTTATTTTACAATTTGATTGAAAACTTTTTTAATCGTATAAATTTAGATTCCCTAAAAACACGCTCAGAAAACCTAAATATTTTTCACTGATAAAATAATGATTACACCCCGATATTAACAAAATACCACAGAAGTGTACATGGCTCTTTAAATCTTTCCAACATTGGCCAATATCGTTCCAAATAAATATATTTTTTCGGAAGGAAAAAAAAACCTAACCTAACTTAAACCAGACGACTTATAGCAACAGCCTGTTCAAGATTTACAATAATTGTCGGTTAAATGTAGGCCTCTTATTACAAGAATTTGGTTAGCTCAAATTGACAGTCGCCTTAAAAAGTATAGCCTACTTGGGATCCACAAGGGCCCGTTGTAGTACCGATAGTACTGTGATAGTGCTATGTAGATGAGGATTTTATTAAAACCACATTCGACTAAACATGTTCTGTGAATAAGAAGTCACCATAGTCTAGTAGGTAGTGTGTTAAACGTAAGGCCACGGTTCAAACCCAAGGTCAGACAACTCGAACATAACGAAATATGAAAAAATATTTCTTTCTCAGTAGATTTCTGGCAAAAAATCTGAGAGTAAATAAAATTGCCATGAAAAAGTTTCTCAAAAATCTGTCATTCGGAAGCAACTTTAAACTGTAGGTTCCATCACTCATATATAAAATTATCACACACACACAACAGAAGTGGTTTGAGAAACTAGGTCGTAAACCTGACTGAAGGATTGTAATGGCCAATTATGTTTGTATTTATGTACATATATTCTGTTAATAAATTCTGGTTGTCCACGAATCCTTTGTCCCAAGTGCCGGTTTCCTATTCTTTCCCTTCATTATAAAACCTTAAAGCTGCCTTTTACCAATTCAAATAACTTCGAAACGTTATTCAATTAAAGTTTCTTGTTGACAACCAACTTTTTAAGAAGCTTTTCTATTTAGGAAGAAATTTTTTCGGATGTCCTTAAAACCCAACCTACAACCAAAAGATCTGAACTGGAACCTTAAGCAGAGTTCGGGAAATTTCTTCGGTTGACATGCAAAAAGACACATACTTGTCTTCCTAACTATACGGTGCTGACTAGCGACCTTATTCTCTTATATAGCAAAAGGCGATAAACCAATCGATTTAATTCCTAGCATCTTTGTTAATGGACTACATTAGTTGTAGTTGCCTGGAACCTGTGGTCTTTGCCTTATGAGAACCGTATTAAAATATCTTGATTTGTCTATTTCGAATAGATAACATTGCCTGCAATGTTAAAGGAAATAATTCATGAAGAAGGAATTCGTTTACCAAAAGGCTCTTACTTTTTGTTAAGGAAATGTTGTTTAAACTTTAAATATTTTTGTATTATTCTTAGAAATTTTTTAAATTATTTTTTAGGTTTTTAAATAAAACTTATTTATTTATTAATTTTTTTTTTTTTTTTGTAATATTTTATAATTTTTATTTTCTTTTTTAATATGTTAAAACAATGAAATAATTATAATTTATTAATTATTATTTGGTTTAATTTTTTAATTTATAAATATGATAACACTACTAATAATTATTAATTAATATTTTTAAATTTATTTTTAATTTTTACAAAAACAAATAATTTACACTTTCTAGATTAATTTAATTTAAAGAAATAAATGAATATGATTTATTATTTTTTTTTTTAAGTTTCTTTTGATTTCTTATAACATTATCTTGTTTTTTTTTTTAAATTTTAATTCGTATTTTTTTTATCCTTTAAGATTTGCAAACATTATTGTTTGCATCCTTTTTTATTTCAAAAACAATTTTTTAGCGGCTTTCTTTCTTTTTAACCGTTTAGAGCAACCGTTACGCATTACGTTTAACATCATACTGATTTTACTGTCACTTATAAACTACCGTTATTACCGACATCACATCAGTACAACGACAACGGATGGCTGTGTGTGTTACAAAAAGAAATCTTTTTACTGTTCTACTGAAACAGTTTTGGGCGTAAGTGTTGCCACTTAAAGGGATTTGGATTTTAAAATGAAATTTTGTCAAAGGGGTATTCAGGTTATGGAAACATGCTCTCATATTTGAAAAGAGAAGAGGTATTATCCAGAGTTATCTGAGAGTAGGGAGAGTGTAGTGGATAGAATTACTTTTGATCGACTATGTTATTCTCCGTTAAAAATGTATATGAATTAGAAAGAAATGAGTACTGCGAGCATACCCCTAAAACTTTATAGAGTATTCCCATAATTTCTTCTCCAACTAAGAAATTTCTGAATGGTGCTCGGAGTCACATACATATAAACATAATTGGTCATTACAACCCTTCCATGAGGATTACGCCCTAGCTTCTGACACTACTTATGTTGTACGTGATAATTTTACCCATAAGTGCTGGGAACTATGTTTAAAGTCGACCCCGAGCGATAGACTTTTTTGAGAAAGCTTTCATGAGAATTTGCCAGAAATCTACCTCATATTTCGTTTCGTCCAACATGTTTGACTTGCGGTTTAAACCACGGCCTCTCGTCTCATTACAGAATCTATATGTTGGGCTCGAGACCGCTCCAACTCTGAATAAGTGTATCCTGGGTCTACAGTGCTCTATCAAAACACCAATTATCTAACTCAAGTTATTTCTTGATAGTCTGACGACTCAAAGAGTTCTGGCCCTATAAACGACAAGGAAACTCCGCTTCTCAAAATTTCGTTGCTTGTTCACTGTCGAGAATTCCTACAAGAACTGAAACCCAGAAGAGAGTAAGCTTGTGATGCTAACCTTGCTGATTCAGCTTCTCCAGATGGTAGTGCCAGGTAGTGTTATTATGTCCCCATCTTTTGTACCTTCTCTCCCTAGTGAATTGAGCATATCCTTCGATGGTATAGACTTCCGGTGGAAAGATAACCGCGAATTTTCCCATTAACTGGGAATATTTCATTCTGGAACTAAAACCTTGTACTCCTATTCCAAGATCCGTTCATGACCAATGGCTATACCACAATATAGTCCCTCTTTTAGGAAAGTATGCAGCATCCAGATAACACCAAATACTTTTGTTACTAAGACTCGTTGTGAAGCATATTTCAAAATCATAGAGTCAACTGATTCTGTCCAGGATATAGTTAAGCCGGCAGCTATACGACAATCGATACCATAGCTTCCAAAACTCCTGGAGTCCAACAAAAGTACATTTTTTAGTACTTAAATACATTTTAGGCGTTCGTTTACAATTACTGGGCCAAAAAGAAAACACAGAACATTCTGGCAACGCTGTTATAAACATTAAAACTGTTACAAAAGCATCATCATTAGCATTCGTTTGGAGTGGTGAAATGAAAAGCATTCGAAATATGAAACACGACGTCAGAAACAAAAGAAAACGAATTGTGTCTGTAAGCCATTAGGGTAATGGAACAAGAAAGTGAAAATGCCAACAACAAATCAAAACAAAACATCGAATGTAAACCAAACAAAGACAATAAATATTGAGGCAGGTTCGTATAATTCAAAAAAAAAAAAAAAACAAAAGAAAAATTGAAAAAGACTGCAGAAAAATGACAGAACAATTGGGTGTAAAGCTAAGAATGTTTGTTTATTTAATTATTCTTAAAATTATGACGTATGTATTTATTAAATAATTTATCCTTCATTCGGTTGTTAATTTTTTAGAAATAAATTTTTCAAGAATTCAAATTAATCTGCCAAGTAAGGAAAACATCGAAAACATTGCATTCCTGGCAGCTGCGTAGTTCTAAATTCTCCACAGTAAACTCTCTTCAACTGTTAAACTAACAGTTTACTCTGCCATTTAACTCTTCATAGTAAATTCACCATCTCCAATAATAACAACAACAACACCAACCAGAATAGCAAACAAACTACAAACAAAAATAAACAAAAACTTTCAAAGTTTGTCTTTGACTTTGTATTGCTGCTGTTTGCGTTTGTGTTTGTGTTTTTTTACGAAAAGTATTAAAGCACGTGCTCTTAGAAGTCAATGTTGCATAAAGAAAACATCCAACACCGGTTTAAACAACACACGTACACAAATGAAAGTCCTCTCTTCTGTTTGGTACCACAACCACCACAATCAAACAGAAGATTCATTTGAGGCGTGTTCATATATGTATGTATGTATGGGTACATGCATGTGAAAGCCTAAATTACAATCGCAGAAAAAATATTCCGTTTTGACAGAGCAGCCTTCAATTTTGTTTCCGTTTGTTAAAGTTTAAAATTGACGTTAAATTTTCTCTTTGTCGTATGCAAAGGCTTAAAACAGTGACAAAAAAGTCAGACTTTCGTTTTTATTTTTTTTTTTTGTTTTCTTTCTGAACTGATTTGTAAAAGAGAAATTAAAACAGAAAAATATTCTGTTTGACTGTAAACTATGGTAGAGGTTTTGAAACAAAATTAAAAAAAAAACTTTCACTTTTATTTCAACATCAAGGGAAACTTAAATAGAAGAGCACTGCCTCTATATTCAAACATATTGGTTCTGACATAGAAAAATACGAAAAATAAAATTTGTTCCTTAGTTACACTACATTCATCAAGATCAGTTACATAAAATCTCTTCAAAGAAGCCTATTTAGGATAGAAAAGTCAATGCTTAAAGGAGCACAAGAAGCCTTGTTCCAGAGACAACTGACATGAGAACAGTCTTGCGTCGAGCCAGGTTCAAACATTTTTTTTCTTAACCGATCTACTGCCTTCACTGTAGTCATCTGCAGGTTTGCTTCGCATCCCTATGCATTACGCACTGGCCTATAAGTACAAATACAGTGACAGCAAAGTATCTACTTACTGGATTGGTCATTACAATACTTTATTCAGGATTACAACCTAGTTTCTCACACCGCCCATACTGTATTTGTAAATTTATACATGAGTGGCAGGGCCTACAGTTTAACGTTGCCTCTGAACGACAAATTTTTAAGAAACTTCTCATGGGTCGTTTTCAGAGTTTTTGCCAGAAGACTGTTGAAAGAAAGTTGCCGAAAGAATTCTTTTTTTTATATTTCATTCTGTTAAAGATGTCTAAGTTGGTGTTTGAACCACGGGCTGTCGTCTAATAAGGTATTTTTTAGTATGAATGTGTCGGTTGTTGCAAGTCCATCAGCCACACAATCACCTGGGATATACCAAGGAACAGGGAGCCATATTAGACTCACCGATAACTACAATGAGAATCGATCAAGAGAGTCGTGGCATATGTCAACCATTTTTGACCTGAAGGTTGTAACCGAAAGAAATCAGAATGCTACCTGGCACGAATAGAGAATAGAAATGCTGGTAGTTGGAGATCTATTACTCAGGATCAGCTTCACAGCATGATTTAAGGCCATTAACTCGGTCTGGACACACACCACAGCTGTCAGGTAAACAGAAGAGACAAATAAGGAAAGAAATGCTTTACAGTATGCACTTGAATAACAAGTTTTCTGCCATTTTGTTCACATCGAGTTCTTATTGACTTCCAGTTATGGAATCTCAATCTCTCCTACAATATTTGGCATAATTTTGGATAAGGCTCTTGGAATTTTAACACTACAAAAATGATCCTCTTTAATCATATGAAAACTTTTAACAGTGGATCATAAACGAAAATTTAGTCCTTTAAACTTTCCTTTGTTTATTCCCCATGTGTCCCTATTATGCTTCAAGTGTGTGATAATTATTTCGTCATGTTCGCATAGGATTCCCAGCAACATGTACGCCACTGATTAGAAAACTCTTGTATGGCTTGATCAACTTCTATGCTGGAATGTAAACGTAAAAGTCTGGGCAAGAGATCAGTATGTAAAGCTTTACCCAAATCGCGCGAATTTTGACAAATTTCTTTTACCTTGACCTCTGAGTTTGCTCACGAAGTATCACTATTTGAGGGAGAATGGTTTTTTTATCAACAATTCCACAAATTTATCTCGATATGAAGCCATCATTAATTGATAGATTAGAAGTTCTGTACAGTTAACACCTTTAAACTGGCCATAACTGGCTATTCATCACTTTGATAAGATAATTGCTTTTCATGGAATTTAGTTCCTAGGTAAAACGAACCTGTAGCCCTTGCGCAAGTGCTACCATACAGTTCACACTAGCCGATATAGCCGGCAATGTATCGCTAGCACCATAAGCACATTCTTAAAAACGTAAAGAAGATGTTTGTGCATTATTTTGTGGCAGACTGAATGACATTTAACCTTCAAAAATTTTAATTCCATGCGAGACTGACTGCTACTACAAGGCATAACTGTGTAAGACACGTAAATACCGAAAATTATTTTTAAATTTATGCCAATAACTTGCCTTTAAAACATTTTGCTTTTACGAATATTATATTTCCCTGCCTGGAATTATTCAAAATTGAAAATTTAAAAACAAATCACAACAACAATCTTAAATGAGTAGCAATTTGGCCATCACAAACCAGTATTTTAGCTAATAATCTGCACGTGATGTTATATTGAAGCAAAAGTTTTATAAATTTCATTCATTCATTCATTCATTATGGCTGACAACCGGTAATTGAATTGCGGTGGAAATTGTGAAAATTTTTAAATGAAAACAACGAAAAAACCAACAAATAAAAGTAGAATGAAAAGGCTTTTTAACAATAAATTTTAGCATGGAATGAAAATATTGTAAACAAATATGAGGGGAAACTTGTTAAGCAATACATTAACAGAAGAATTACTATGTTTAATAACGCATACAAGTTGAGAATAACCTGCGGTACGACTAGATGGATTTCAGAGCAAACAGAAGAAGCATACATAAGACTAACGGTCTAAAGTATTACAGACACACGTATCTATAGATCATCAAAAGCCTCGGATATTGTCTGAGCTGGGATTTGAACCACGACCTCTCATTTAGTAAGTCAATACGCTACCTTACTAAGGCGACTTCAAATGAATAATTGATTGGTACGCACCTAATTTAGTCCAGGTAAGTCTGGCAATAAATCCAGATTGTTCCTCAACCCATATCAATTTCATCATTCATCACATAACTACCCGAAATATCGCTCTGACCGTGAACACGCACTTGACTGACCGATAACTATCACGAGAATCGATTAAGGGAGTCGTGGCTTATGCCAACCATTCTTAAACTGTTGTTTGTATCCGAAAGAAATCTGATTGCCGCGTACCTATAGATCATCGATTTCAAGAAAGCCTTGGGTACTGGCAAGGGAACGTATGCGATCAATCGGTCCTTTTTTTTTGATTTAGTCAATTTGGTGATGAGCAGGAATTGGAAACTAAACTGGGTACAGGGTTCTTCGATGTGTATAATTGAATTCAGCTGGCTGAGGGATGTATGTTTATTTCAGCGTACCTTATTCGTTCTGCATTCGTTTTTTAGCTTAGTTTAGATTCTAAGTCTATCGCTTTCCATTTTCTTTTCCATCTCATTCCTTCTTCTCTAATGCGTTACCAATTAGTCCAATAACTTTCAAGGGCAGAGGTGGCTGACATCTTCAAATCAACAAATCATACGTATAATCACATTAAAAAGCTAAGTTCTTACGGACAGTTTTTCATTTTAAAAATGTTATCTTCTTCCACTGAAGTACACAGATTATACAAGCCATGATTTGTTAATCTGTATGCAAGCAGACTTTAAAAAAGAACTAAAAATACTTTTATGAGTACAATATGCTGTGTAATGTATTATAAAGTTGAATTTAAAACGTCTGTTACTTCCTTAATTTCTGTATTTTTTTTATCGCTCTTTCTTTTGCTAGAGGTGACAAATGGCCTTTATTGTAAGCACTGCTAACCTATTTAAAATGAAATACATGCACCGAGTAATCACGTACACTTCACCCACTTAAAAATTACAGTGATTTACTCGCTTGCTTACTTGCAAAAGCAGACAAGACAGCGTTAATTTTCAATGCAAGCAGTTAACATACAATAGCACACCGATAACCCCTTGAATACGTATGTATATGCTAGTTTACACATGTTCATATAGCACAGGTGCGTAACTATGTGGAAGGAAATTGATATCACGTGTTTAAGAACACTTGTGATTACAAAAATCCCAAGAATATTACAAGAATTGTAGGATGAAACATGAAACTGTTAGAAGAAAACAAGGTCAGTGGAATTACTTTAGAATGGGAATAACCCCCTTCCATAAAATGAAAACCCAGAGACCACGTCTTTATTCAGATTTACTTACAAGCATTTGGAACATTAATGTTGCATTTTCATAATCACATTCTTAAATATACATATGTATATATGTACGTATGTATCTGTGTTCGCCTCATCCTGTTACCCACCACTGTTGCAATTATTTGCTCACTACGCTGTATTAAGCCAGAACACCGAACTTATCATACAAAAAAACTTTAAAAGTAACAACAACAACAACATATAATTACAATAATTTATTAATGAAAGTGAAGGGTTTAAAATGCTACAACAACAACAGCAATAACAATAAATAAATTACAATGTTTATACCCACCCACCCATTATCCAGTCATATGCATAAACAACAATAATGAGACACAATTCACCCACTCATGTGCACTCATTCGTTTTGTGTCTCTGTTTTACTCATTAAATATAATTAACGACAGACACAACACAATACAACTCGACACAATGCAACAGTATCATCTGCTACATTGGCTGCTGCACCAGGCAATAGCATTTGTTGGAGCAGTTGCAACTGTTGGAATTCACATTGAGTAGCTGCAACCGATTTGTCTGATAAAAATCAAAATTAAAAATAATTGCAATTGCAACGCAAATTAATGCAAGAAAAAAAGAAACAAAACTGCAACATATTTAAACTGTGAATGAATAAATATGTAAGTATGTTGCAGCAGATAGTGGAACAAATAATAATTCCTGCGGGTGAATAAAATTCTTAGGTAATATAACTTCACCACGGCGCAAATATTTTTCGGAACAGCTGGATTCAATTTTAAGCTTTAGGGATACGCTTTGGTATTATAATCGGCTTCAGGCGCTTTCATGGCTCTTTAAATTTCAAATAAGACATCACTTAAACGGTCTTTTTTTCCTTATGACTGGTTCCCCTAGAGTGTAAATGGCTTATTGTTCTAGATAATATTGTACTTTATTATGAAAGGTTATTGGTCTAAATGAACGCATGCCTATGTCAAGTTTATCCATGTTTACTGATCTCTTCAGCTTAACTTTAGAAATTGAACCATGGACTGTTTTACGTCGGTTGCATTATTTAGAAATGTAGCTGAGGTTGCCGCATTCTAGTAGAAGAGAGCTCCGTCTTCGAACCCTGAAATAAAAAATTTCCCTTTGCAGTCTTTTAATTCCATGAAAAACCTTGAATTAGTTGTTCGTAGTCGTCTGTAGGTACCGCCTTTTACGGACAGAATGATCACATACAGACGAAAACCTGCGGACGTTTGAGGCGACTGTCAATTTAACCTATCCTAGTCTATTAATCTAACCTAACAGTCCGTTAGTCGCCGTAGTCTAGTTGGCAGTGTGTTGGCTTATTAGACTGAAGGCCCGAGTTCAAACCCCAGACATCAAAACGCAAATATGAAAATATTTCTTCTCTCTCAGCAGATTTCTGGCAAAAACTCCGAGAATAAATAGAATTGCCATGAAAAGCTTCTCAAAAATCTGTCGTTCGGAGTCGACTTTAAACTGTAGCTCCCGCCACTCATGTATAAAACAACATAAGTGGTGTGAGAAGCTAGGTCGTAAACCTGACTGAAGGGTTGTAATGACCAATTATGTTATGTTATGTAACAGGCCGTTGAAGTCGCCGTATGAAGTGTGTTGGCTTATTGGACGTGAGGCCATGGTTCAAACCCCAGGTCAGACATTTCGAACAAAACGAAAAATTAAAAAATATTTCGTCGGCGACTTCCTCTCAGCAGGTTTTTGGCAAAAACTCTGATTAAATAAAATTGCCATGAAAAATATCTCAAAAAAAAATCTGTCGTTTCGAAACGACTTTAAACTATAGGTCCCGTCGCTTACGTAGAAAATTAACACACACAAATAGGTGCTGTGAGAAGCTTGGTTGTAATCCTGACTGAAGGGTTGTAATGACCAATTAAGTGAACCAGCGGTTCACTTAGATCCGGTTCGACAGTTACTTTCATACAAAGTCTACACGTTTACAAAGGAAATATGGGATAATAAAACATATGTTTTGAGACCAAATGGACCCGCTTTGGACAGACCCGCCAAAAACATTTATTTTAACACTAGCTACATCCTATCTCAGGAACATTGTAGTAGTTAAACAGGGAACTGGTCCTGTGTGCTTGCACCTTGGCGAAACAGATCATTTTACAACGACTTTTACAGGCGGGTAGAATAGGAGACTGCAGGACATCACCTCTTTCATTCTGTGGTACTTAGGAAACGAAAGATTCTTAGCCACTCAGAATTTATTGACAGAACAGAAGAAGAGAAGACTAGAAAACATCGTCTGTATGATTTTCTGGCACTTAGGAGACGAAGTATAGCTACCGAGAATCTATTGACAGCACAGATAAAGTCTAAACCTGTTTAAAAGTATTAGGATGATTGAGAAATGCCAGCCTGAAGTAATAGGTAACAAATGACGAAATAGATACTAGGGTAAGCAGCGCTTTTTTAAGGCAGATGCTAATTCATCCTGATCTAAACTGTGATTTAAAGACGAGCTAACAAAAAGAACTCCATGATCTCTGTTTCCAGTTCAGTATGCTTTTTAAAATTGAAATTTTCTACCTTATTTTCTATCACACTGTCTCCACTATGTGCGTGCTATTGACACAAATTCTGATCGCAAGCAATCAAATGAAAGTGTAACGTGTGAATATCTGTTTGACTAATTAATAAATGACTAATCAGGGCCATAAGACACAACAGGAAGTCTCATTAATTGTCTAATTTCAGACTAAATTGTGTGGAATTATGAAATGAACTAAAACGCAATTAAAAACTGGCACATACTGTCACTCAATGAATACAAAGTTTAGGGATACCAAAAATAAATGTGATCTACAGAAGGCCAAAGGAATTATGAGAGAAAACTATTCCCTAATGAATTTTTACATTTTAATTTGGGAAAGAGATTCTGAATTTTTTTTTACAAATTTTAGTACAAAAAAAAAGAAGCACAGAACAGTTCTGCCACATTTTAATATTCATTTGTGTGTTTAGGAGGTGTTTATTGTGTGCTGAAATTGCTTTAAAATATCTTAACCTTCCCCCGCTATTTTAATATCTCCCAACACAATAGATTTTTAAGCTGTTTTTCTCACATTGTACAGGTTAAATCATCAAATGCTTGAATGATGACAAAAATAGTGGCGGTTTCCTTAAGCAGCGCTTTGAAAAACTCAAACTGTGTGCGAAACTATTATCAATCAAATGCCATAGAACAAGTCATATACAAGTCATAATCACGGTTGATGTATTTGTATTCCTTTATTTTCTACAATATCTTCCTATAATTCTCCCTAGATGCCTGGCAGTTTGTACGTGTATATATATATGTATGTATGGTAGTCTATATGAGTGGGTGTCATACTATACAAACACAAATCCATACATTTATTTATACATTCTTTCATTCATTCATTCATTCATTACGAAAATATACGTATGGTTGCATAATATTTTTCATTTCTTTGAAATTCAAATACAAGTTGGCGTTTCCGGTATTTTAACAATGACTGCGAACGAACGACAGCGACGTCGACGTGTCATTTGCAAAAAAGAAAAAAATTTAAAAATATCTCATGTGAGAATGATACACAATCACCTGTTATTGTTGTTGGTATTTGTTGATGATACAATCACAAATACAAAGTATTGTTGTTAATACTGTACTTAAGTAATGAGAATACATATACAACACTATTGTAATAAATAAGTATGTTTACATATGTCTTCACATACTCTGCTCTGCTATACGATACTATGCTTAGGATTGTAAGTATTTTATTGTCATATTCAAATAATATATAAATATTTATGTATGTATGTACATATGTATTGTTATATCATTAGTGAATTGTTTGTCAATAGATTTGTGTGTAGGTGTAGAAATGTCTGCAGTTAAGAATTGTGAAAATTTGGTTCCAAAATTTAGCACAAATAGTACTTACTGGCAAGGATACAAAATATTTCAATTGAGGATATTTTGCATACACATTATAGCGCAGATATTTTGAATCTGAAGGACTACAATAGGAGTCTGTAATCGGAGCAATATTATTGTCATTATTATTATACTTCAGAGGGTACAACAATCATGTCTCCTTGTATCGTAATGCCCTGACAAAGTTCAGCATACTGTTCGGTGTTCACAATACCAATTCGGTGTGCAGATCCAGATATACAGCTCTATTATTTCCTTCTGAAATGCATTAATACCTCATAAGATTGATCCAAGAATGCACTCCGTTGATTCATTCTCATCGCCACAGGATTTACATGTTGAGCTCAAGACAACCCTCATTCTGAATAAATGTACTCTGAGTCTACAGTGCCTCTGTCAAACGAACAATTATCAACTTCATGTTGTACCTGGATAGTCTTAAGCATGAGTTATATCTCCTCTAATTTCCCCATAAAAGTTTTGTTTGCCTACACCCTACTTGATTTGATTTTCTCTTTGGTTGAGCAATCTCTTTCCAAACAATCGTCTCCATTCCACAAAAGGCTTCTGATTCCATCAGCAGCTTAGCAGCTCCCTTGCTCGAGAAGCTCATGTGTTTTCCTATTGCAGAAAAATCCCACATGATATGGGACCCAATAAAAGGTAACCTTTGTGTGCCTACCTAAACGATTCAACTTATGCAGACAGTCCCATACCATCTTCGATTTAATCTCATAAGAGCCGAGTATTCGTATAGCGACCTAACTCTCAGATAGTATTGCTATATCCTGTCTTTTATACCTCGTATCCAATTTAAATTGAGCAGAACATTGGACTGGGCATCGACTTCCACTTGGAAGATTCCCAGGAGTTTAACCATAAGCTTGGAATTTTTCATTTTGTCAGCCAATTTAAAGAATCGGTTTCAAAACCCCCTAGGAATTTTCATGTTAGACTTGTCTCACATCAACATAACCTTAGACTCCAAAGCTTTTTTCTTCACTGCCACGTGCAAAGGAGTTAAATTTAGCTTAGCCTTCAGCGCCACTGTAGGACAGGTTGTCATTGAAATTGCTGGTCTCTGTATCTCGTTCAACTCAATTTGAGATGTTTTCAAATGCGTTTAATTTGCTCAGATAATTGGCTCGTAGGTCACTATTGGTCTGACCGTTATGGTATGTATCTAGTACATCCCCAGGATTTCCATGAGATCCCTCTGCATACCATCATTATGTATCTGGCCTTTTCCGACATGCTCTCCAAATGTACGTGTCATATTTGCCTAACTTTACTTACTTATTTACAGAATTAGTCATCACAACCCTTTAGTCAGGATTACAACCCCGCTCTCTTATCACTCATGTTGTGTGTGTAAATTTTATTCATGAGTGACAGGACCTACAGTTTAAACGTCGCCTCCGAACGACCGATTTTTGAGAAACTTTTCATGGCAATTTTATTTACACTCAGAGTGTTTACCGAAAGACAGCTGAAAACGTAGTCGTTTTATTCGAGATGTCTGAGCTTGGGCTTGAACCATGGGTTTGCGGCTTTGCCAGAATACTAATGAGAGGAAGTCGCCGAAAGAAATAATATTTCTTCATACTTCGTTTTGAACCTTGAGCTCTCTTCTAATAAGCCAATACACTACCTCCGGAGTCGAATATTCTTCTTTAGTCTCTGGTGTCAAAAAAAAACTAAAACCGGAAAACTATTATAGAAATACAATAATGTAATCAAGCCTTCTGAGAGACCGTTACTTACTTTCTTTTAAGTACAGCAGCAGTATGAAGAATGGAAATCTTAATTTATTTCCCACAAGGTCTGCTGTGCTTATTTACTGTACACTTTACAATTATAAATTCAACAATTTGGAATGAGTTTATCACAGGCACTCTTCATGCATGAATATTATTGCTAAACATCTGATTGCCGAACTGCATGTGCATGATTAATATTCTTGGAACATATAATCAAGGCATAGGCACACATCTTAATTTGAATTCTACAAATATTTATCCAACCAACCATGCAATGTATGGGATTTATCAAAGTAATCATAGAGGAATTCAATTTCTGAATACAATGACTTTCTGATAATATTATTTTATTAATCACAATAACAAGCACAAGCACAAATCACAACAATGATTATCATCAATATTATATCAGGGGATTGGGATTATTATCATCTCCAACTCATCAAATCATGCATCACACATCAGTAGTATCAACACCGTTGGCATCAATGCACATGAAATAATCATGAGGACTTACTTGTTGTTAAGTATAATGAGCACTGACTGACATAGTAATAGTGTGTGTAATAGTATGTGTAACAACATTTCAACTGAACTTGAAGTGCAAGAATCTTAACTCTCCCTCGTTCTCTCTCTTCCTCAATCAAACTGCATTGCAACATTTGGTGACATTGGAAGTTGTACGCGTGTATGATGGATACACTTGCATAATCTATTGCATGTTGCCTGTTTACACGTTATCAAGATGGAATTCAATTCAATGCTCATATTTAATGCAACAGCTGATGAGTGTGTAATTTAAAGTTCATTTACAAACACTAGGAAATAATGACAAATCAATGGCTAAAGAAAATTCAAATGAAATTGAATTTGTAAAGCAACACGCGAAAAAATAAGAGTTCAATTGCAGTCAAAATTTTATTAAATTTTTCCTAATTTAACTGTGCATATGGCATAGTTTTCCAATTACTTTCACATTTTCCAATTCATTCATAAAATTTAATGCAACACTTTTGTTTTCAATGTTGGGCGTTAATGCCGCATCAATATTTGACATGTTTTTATCGAAACACACCTCAAAAGTTGCCATAAAGCGTCTGAATTCTTAAGGTCACAAACTTGAACTGTCAAAAACATCATAAAAGTTCCAGACATGTTTGCAGCCTTGTGGCAGTAATAGGTTTCTCATGTACTTTTTTGTTTTCTCATCACTAATGGGAATGGCTTGTGTGATTAAACAAACAGAGAGTGGATATGCTGGGAGTGAAAAGGGAAAAACTAAGAGTTTTTTATTGATTGAAATTAAATTTTAAACTTATTTTGTGAATTTAAACTTTGTTTTTGAAGTACCACCCATGTTAGGTGAGGGCATTAATTTTTGGCCATGAGTAGTAGGACTTACAAAAGAAAAATTTGCGAAGCTTTCCAGAGACAGTTAATTACTCACAAATGAAATTACTCTGTAAGGGGTTTGCCAAAGTTTTTTTCTTTGTATTTTTTTTTTTTTCAACATTTTAGAGCCAAGAATTGTTCCGTGTTTATCCAACTATGTTGACTACAAAGCAAACAAGAGCCAAATTTCTTCAACAAGGAGAAGTTATTGTATCAAGACCATGTACCATAAGACTGCTTTGCTCAGCTCATAGCTAACTGCTCTATTGTATAAGGTACTAAGATGAGAGCAGTTGCACTCAGATATGTCACAGCAGATATAAAGTCCTCTGTAGGCCTGTATTGAGAACAGTAGTGAAGAACTTGTTAGCTGATGAAGTATTTTTTTTTTTTTTTCAAAAAACGGCTGCCTCATCTTCCAAAAATATTTCTTGTTGGCATTATGTACGAAACACAATGACTGTCTCTGGATTTATTGAAGCAGTTGATAGTTAAGAGATAGCTTTCAACCACTTTCTTGCATATTTCCAGCGATATCTGGGTGATAACATGACGAATGTTTAAGATACTATCCGCATAGGCACGGCTTTTGACGAAATCTAACAAAAAAAATAATTTCTCAGCATCAAGTGACATGATCTTGGTGATGAACTAACAATTCAAGAAATTACTTGTCGAAAGTCTTGGATACCTTGCTAATGATTTCTGCAGAAGCTGCTGGGTTGAGGCAGAGAGTGAGATGATTCTTTATCTGCTGAATATATGCCCGGCACTTTGTTAAAGAGTGATATGGAGGAACTGTTACAGATTAACATTGGCAGTCTAGGTCGCTTCATTAGGAACTCCGAGTAGTTTTGGGACTAGGGGATAGCGGAAAACTGTGGCAACATAATGGTCCTTATGTGGCATAAGTGTGTCCATCGAACCCTGTCAGATGGACAGCCACCTCTACCTACATACCTACCTACTTGTCCTGGAAACTTCCATGCAATAAAGTCAAAAACACTCATGTTTTATGGCTCGTAGTACTATACTGTTACATCTACATGCCATCCAACTCATATTTATCATACGTCAACAGCTCTCCGTACTAACGATATTCTTTCTTTAATGATCATTTTCTAAAAAAAAAATGCCCGACGACATATCCAGACAAAAATTCAAAAGCTTTCTTCCAGTCTCATCTGTGACAATTATTGCTGGTATCACCGCCAAGTGAAATATGAACTACACCGCAGAAGAAACTTTTATTAGAAAAATCAACATTGAAAGGCTGTTGCTCTGGAACCCAATGAGAATATCTACAGTGTTATGAATGGTCAGCCGTCTATTACTGTTGTGTGAGTTGGGTGGAGCTAAAAATGTAAAGGCAAAATACGCTATAATATGCGATTAGAGAGACACTACTGCTGAAAACACAGTGGAATTAACAAATTCGGATTATCCGTCTCGCATTCACTAACAGAAGCTATTTTTATGGCAGTTCCTATAAATCAGACGACATCCTTTTTGTAATCTCGAAAATTCCTTGCTTTATAGGCTGATTATTATAAGCGCCGTAGTCTAGTAGGTAGTGTGTTGGCTTATTAGACGTAAGGCCACGGTTCGGCGACTTCCTCTTCGCAGAAGTCCTTTCCATTTCCCAAGTAATAAGACTTTTTTGTGTCAACATAGCAGCTTTATAATTGGTTTTTTTTCGAGAAATCAAATACTCGTAAAAGAAAACACTCAACAACTATAATTTATCGTTATTTTCCAACTCAATGCTCTCAGCATAAAATAATTTTCTGTAATCCGATGTATTCAATATACTTAGTTTTGATTGAGCTTTTCTTTTCCTTCTTACCTTTTATGTGTAAAAATAGCCGGTTATTACCAATTATTGACAATTATAGGCGGATAAATTGTTTTTGTACCATAAAAAGAAAATATTTATGGACGTCATTAGTTGCCTTAAGTACCCCATTTATCCTATCCTGTATGACAGTTATTTTTTATTTGTATTTATTTGTACACATTCTCTGTTCATTTTTATTGTGTATTTTTCAAAATGATTTTCTATTGACACTGTCCTCTGTCCTATCCTGATATATGTATGTTTTACGAAAATATGTCATTCATTATTATTAAATATTACGTTACATTACATACATACGTAACGTAACATTATGATACGTTATATTACAACAACAGTGTTTGCATTGAGAAAAAAGAGAAAAACAGAAATAATAATATTTGTATTTAACAGACAATGTGTGCGTGTGTGTGTTTGTACTATAAATAAAAAATTATTTCCATAAATAAATAACAACGCACACACATACTCTCTTAGGTATATACTAGGGATGCCAATCGGAAAATCCCAAAACTCGAAATCCCGGGATTTTCAGGATTTACAAATCCCGAATCCCGGGATTTTTTAAAACATGTCCCGGGATTTTCGGGATTGTGAATTCATGTTGCATTCACATTTATGCTAAATGAAATTAGAGCAATCAATTGTAGTCTTGCTAAAGATTTATATAAATCACTTCGCAAAAGAATAGAGGAAAGAAGAACTGTGTATTCACCTCTACTAAATTTTCTTAAAAATCCAAATAAAGAGACTGATTTTGGTAAATATTTGGATACGACTTTAATAAAATCCGAATTAAAGGCATTAATACTGCGTTTTGCAAAAGGTCCTGAAAAAGAATTCTATATCACTCGACTTCGATAATGGCATCTCAGATGAGGAGAACCATAATTCCATTGCTAAAAAGTTATTTGATGCCATCGAACAATGCAAAAGCCCTATAAAATCAATTAATAGGGTTACTGATTTAGATACTCAACTGTCCAAAGAAATAGATTTATTTACATCAGGAGGAGGTAGAGGTGAATATTTACAAGCTGTAGCTATCTTGGAACTATTTCACCAACAAGTGTTGATTGCGAGAGGTGTTTTTCCACGGCAGCGTATGTTGACTACAAAATTCGTTCAAGGCTATCAGATGACATGTTAGATGCTTTAATATTTTTAAAAAATTATTTAAAACAATAATATATTTATTTTGGAATCCAAATAATTTTCTTAAAACTAATGTATTTGTATAATTTAAGCTTTTTTTGTTACTTTTTGTTTTGTTTTTTTTATAATTTTATTTTTATAGACATATGCATAATTGTGATATAATTGGAATATAAACGAAATTGTTAATAAAATATGTTTTTTTAATTTTTATTATTAAGAAAAAATCGCGAAATCCCGGGAGTTTTCGGGATTTTTTGAACCCGAATTATCCCGAAATATCCCGGGATTTCGGGATAGGGATTACGAAATCCCGAATCCCGGGATTTTAAAAAATCAATCCCGTTTGGCATCCCTAGTACACACCCATAGCTGCCAGATAGATAAAGCACCAAATCGTCGTATAATAGAAAAAAATCGTCAAAATCGTCAAAGATGTTTATTGAAATTGTCAAAAAATCGTCAGAAAAAATAAGTAAATATTATAATTAAAAGGTTTTTAAAAAAAATCCGGCTAATGTTCCCTGGAACCGACACATTTTTTAGTGCCTTGGCTTCTTGAGACGGTGCAAGAAATATTTCACTTCATTTGATCTTCTTCCTATTTACACCACTTATATCCGACCAAGAATAGAATAGAACTCTCATGTATGGGCCGGTTCCTCAATGTCTGTTTTGAAGCTTCTCGATCGCGTACTCGAGAGGGTAGGGTGTCCAACTTCATTGATTTATTAGAGCATCGCTTTAATATGGCTTGTGTTTCACTGTTCTATTGGCACTACAACGGATTTTGCTCGAGCGAAATGAAGGACTTGTTCCCGAGAATCATATAACACTCGTGTTTCTCGGCGAGCATCTCCGTTTGTGGTCGATAGGCTAGTGGATTGCACAATGCGTTAAAGACAAAATTCGTTCTTCTTTCGTTCTCCCTTTCTGCAGAGGTCTTTCCTAAAACTTGTGTCATAAAAGGTTTCAAATCTAGTGTCCACAAACACTTCTCCCTCTTTCCTTCTTCCCATAACATATTTCCCTAGTTTTCGCTGTTGGTCGAAAAAAAAAGATAAGGGCACTTGGTTTTCATAGAGTGATATTAGAATCTATATTCGAACCTTTCCAAATGGTCTGCAACGGCAAATGGTAAATTATGCTCAACTACGAGTGTCAATCTTAATTCAAAATTCTTGGGGTTGTCTATTATATGCTGGGTAATGTTAGGGTATTTGAAGATATTTGCAGAACTTATAATTTTTCCTTAAATATCTGATCATTTCTTTTTAAATTTCTTTACTTATAGGCGCTTTTATTTATGTTATTTAGCATTTTTTTGTTCGTAAATAATTTAAAAATATAATACTTTACTTGTTATTACTAAACTAAATTTGCAAAAGCAAAAATTTCAAAGCAAATACAAACCTTAAATTGGGTTTTTAATGTACTAATTACGTAAATTTTTAATTTCTAAAAATCGTCAAAATAAGAGTATAAATCGTCAATATGATATTTTTGGAGCACAAAATCGTCAAAATGACGATAAATCGTCAAATCTGGCAGCTATGTACACACCCCATACAGTTACATGAATGTATCAGTGATTTTATCACAGTATTCATATATATGTGTGTGTGATCTAAAAGGACATTATTCTTCTTAATATTGTGATAACAAGTCTCTCTTTTCGGTTTGCTTTTTAAAGGTTTTTTTTCTAGAAATTTAATATCTCAAGTGTGTTAAATTGTATACCAAATAATGTCGATTTAAATTTAAGTTGATTGCATATCCTTAAATATTAATTTAATTTAATTTAATGCATTTATGTATGTGATAAGGATACCTACAAATTGGTTAAGAAAGCTTCATTTTAATACATTGTGTTATAGAGATCTGATAAAGGAAATTCTTAATAAATTTAAAAAAAAATATTCTCTTAAATTGAATTCATTAAAGGCAAGAATATTTATTATATATGAAATACACTGCCTAATAAAATTATAACAACACATTTCATAGAGTGAAAAATTGTTTAAGTAATCGCTCACTTCGATTAAGCATTTACATTTGCATTGATGTATATAGAATCAAAATATTCGTAATGTATTCGAAATTAAATAGTATAGAAAAACTTTTATAACCCAAATGGATTACAGCTTACATGTACATTTCACTATCGTTACCGATTTGTCTTTTAAAACTCAAAGAACTATGATAACTCAACAGGATTTAAAGGACATTGAAATGAAATTAGAAATTATTGACGATCCGAAAATCAGTAACTGAAGAGAAATTGCCAATATAAAGCCACAATTAAGCCAAGATATTATCGAAGTCGCCGTAGTCTAGTAGGTAGACGGTTCAATCCCCAGCTTAGACATCTTCAACAAAACGAAATATGAAGAAAATATTTCTTCCACGATTTCCTCTCACCAGATTTCTGGCAAAAACTCTGCGAATAAAATAAAGTTGCCATGAAAAGTTTCTCAAAAATCTGTCATTCGGAGTCGACTATTGGTCCCGCTCATCTCATGTAAAATATTAACACACACAACATAAGGGATGTGAGAAACTAGGTTGTAATCCTGACTGAAAGGTTATAATGACTGGTTATGTATGTATAGTTAAGAGATTATATTAAAAAAGAACACAGCTTTCTTATATACATACACTGTGGGCCATTAAAATTGTTTTTCTTATGATTATCGGCGTAAAGATGTGCTATAGTACTGCAATACGTACAATCTTTTGTACTCTCCAAAAATTATATACAGTATCCTTATATTGTCTCCTTCAAGCCAATGGACAAATTTCAACAATGACAATTCCTGGGATTTATTAATGCACCACAGTTTCCAACAATGTATTCCGATGATTCATTCTTATCTCCACAAAATCAACATCTTGGACTTAAGAAAATTCTATTCTGAATAAATGTACACTGAGTCTACAGTGCACTAACTGAAGACCGTTTGCCAACCACAGGTTATGCCCGGATAGTCTGATGCATGGCTCAGATCACCTATCATTGTAGTTGCTCAACAAAAATTTCGATTGTCTCAAACACACATGAGTCTTTGCCTTTTGCTGAACATATCTTTTCAAATATTAACTATCATCATGGATCGTCTGATTGCTAATTACCGAAAACTCCCATATGACCTGAGACCTAACCAATCCAATTCAGCTTCTCCAGACTGTCCCATACTAAATTCAATTTAATTCCATAAGAGCCGAATGCTCGAATCAGATTCAAGTTGAATAGAGCACTTCTTTTGAGACTTCTGCATGGACCATATTCGCTTATGGGCACGGAATATCTCAGTTTGAGACCAAAAGCTGCTGCCTCTTTTCAAGATCTCTTCTTGACTAATTTTTTATTTTACCCAAAATGAAAGAACTATGCTGATAAGTGGTTTTATTAAGAAGGTTCTCCACACAAAACCACACGCAGTGGCAGGCGCCCATTAATTAATGAGTAATTAATCGTGCATTTTGATGTGGTCCATTCATTGTGGTCACGTTCATGTAATTTTTTGGGGAGGCATGAAGTCGTACATATAGCAGCTATAATTCCAATCTGAATACCCAATGTCTCTTGGGGCAGATAGCGAGATATTTAACGGTTACCCTCATAAAAGTTCCTGGTTACAAGGGCACATAAAGAAACAATACAGTACAACAACTAAGTCATTAGAATTTTGATTAAAGTTTCGCACTCCTTACTAGAGGTGCAAAAACCTAAGAACGTACAGACTTCAATCACTGCCATATTCCTCAGATTACCTTTAACCGCTTGACTTTGTCAACGCATTCTTGTTTAAAGAAAGTTATGACCTAAGGGTTCTCGTAAACCAGATAATTCTTGCTTAAGGAAAAAGGTGCCCTATTTTTAATTCTAGAATTAAATGTTACTTATGCTAGACTGCAAAACACAATGACAATAGAATTCTAGTGTTTCAATAACTTTGATGGAAACACAGATACGTGCTTAATATTACTCCATTATTTTTCCTTTAATAATTATTTCCCATACTTAAGTCAATAATAACTCTCCTATTGAGTACAGAAATTCAATGCTGCTCAATGGAAAGTTTGCCAAGTTCCAAGTTAATGGCTTCCTAATTGCCTCTCTATTAATATTATTAAATGCTCTTTTAATGCTCAAAGTGTATGCTTTTTGCCTGCCATATTGATTTAATCTTTAATATTTGTTGTTGTTATTGTTGTTGTTATTATTGTTGCTCTTTAATATAACAACAACTGAACTCAAAATAAAAATAAAAACAAAAAATTTAAGTACGAGTAATTTTTCTTATTGAATAAACAAAAATCCATTGAAAAGCCAGCGAATGGAAAAGAAAAATTTATTGAAACATTGACCAAATGGCTGTCCTTTGAAATGTGAACAATAACGACATGGTCTGCAAGAGCGCAAAGACAGCAGTGACAGCAGTAACAGTAATAACAACATTAACGATATCAACAATTGTGGCGGTTTTTGTTGTTGTTTTTATGTCAACAAGCATTTCCAATTCAATGATTTTTGGCCTGCTTAATGCCGACATTATTTATGGAGACACACACAATAATATTGTCGAAAACAAATACAAACACAAACAAATACACACGTATTTACATACAAGCAAAATTCTTTACTTAGGAATTAAGAAATTAAATGCAGACGAACAAAATACATAAACAGACGTGGTTTGAAGTTTAAAACTTAGAAAAATGGTGCCTTAGGTAAGGTCTGAGTCTTATTACAGGATTTAAAATCAGAAAATTCTTCACAAGAGTGGCATTCGTGTCAAACATCAACTCTTTTACTTGAGTATTTTTGAAATGAAAAGAAGAAGAAGAGCTAGCTTAGTACTGTGACAATGCGATCTTTTTTACTTGCCCTCATTCTTTATAGGGCATGCCTTTATTGACACTTCCAAGCCTATTGCTCTAACAAACCTCAACATTGAGAATGCCCTCTCCAGTACCTGATTTTGATTCATTTGTTTTCTTCTTCTTAAGCCCTCACATGCCGCAAAGCACGTGCTCCGAAGGTTTATTTTTATCGACAAAGAATTAATATGTTGGCCTTGAGACAACTCCCATTCTGAATAAATGCACACTAAGTCTACAGTGCTCTCTCAGGTTAATACTGGATAGTCTGCTGCATGACTCAAATCTACTGAAATTGTTATTTCCCAACATACGTTTTGCGGCGATTCTCTTCCTTTCTTTATCTTCTCTATCGTTTGGCATCTCTTTCCAAACATTCGCCCACACTCCACAAAAGGATTCTGGACCCATTAGCGGCATGGAAGATCCTCTCCTCGCAAACTTGTCTGCTAGCTTATTACAGAAAATTCCCAACATGTTCTGGTACCGAACAGAAGGTAATATTTGTCTGTCTACCTAACCGATTCAGCTTCTCCAGACAGTCCCATACTATTTTCGATTTAATCTCATAAGAGCTGAGTATTCACATGGCGACCTGAGTGTCAGATAGTATTGCTATGTCCTGTATTTTGTACCTCCTATACAAGTTCAATTGAGTTCCTCTTTCGATGGCATAGGCTTCCATTTGGAGGATATCCGCGTGTTTCTCCAAGGGTTTGGAGTATTTCATTTTTGGACCAAACACTCCTACTAACGATCCCAGATCCGTTCTTGACCCATTTATGTATATGGACAGATGGTATTATTCTACAGTTATTCTGGGCGAAAGATGAAGAGGTATATGTTCTTCTTAAAGGGCATCTGAATTATTCACCCATCTTTCCAAAAATGGCATGAATGTAGTAATCGGGCTTTTGACTGGGCACTACAGTTTCAAAAGAGTACTTTTTCCAAATAGTTTTCGAGAAGTATCATTACCATTTTTCCAGACGTCTGCATGGAGAGAATGCCCTAAGCTTCCTCGAAAAGTCTTGGGAGAATTACTGACTTTAAAATTTTTTTTTGTTATATTCCTTCCACACAAATAATTCCCAATTGATATCATCCTCGCAGCCATAAACCAACTAATAATTCTCATTTTCAGATTACAAGTAATAAAAAAATATTTGTTTCTACGATTTTTTCTTTTTTTTTATCGAAATCGTTTCTAATTCCATGGTTTTTATTTGTTTCTTGCTTTTTTACGTTGAAAAAAAGAAAGAACGAAAAAAGAAAAAAAAAAGAAAGGGAAACAGTCGTAAATATCCATAAAATGCTTAATTTAATGAAATCAATGAAGTTTAAAAAGTGATGGGAAAAGGCACAAATAACTGCCTTAAGATTTACTGTTCGAAACAAAGTGAGATAAACACAGAAATGAAGCAAACAAACGAATGGGGTGGAGTGAAATTAAATAAATTTTTGCTATCGATATGGACTTGAAAATCCCTCAAATCTAACCTTGAAAAAATATTTTAATTTTGCTTAAAATGAGAAACAAAAGTCGCCTATTTTATGCTGTAAAGGATTTTGTGTTTTAAAAATAAATGACTGAACAAACCAATCTCTTTTTCGTTCCCTTAATAATCATAGTAGCACTGGCACAAAGCATCTGATCCATATTTTTATTATTTCTTTGCTTTATTTGGTCTACTGAAGTAGGTTCTAGAATAACAGGGTTGCCAATTCTGGTTGTCAAGTAATAGGGAGCTCTTTGAAAATGTAGTGGGTAGTTTTATTAATTGAATTGGTGTGAGACATGACTCATTGTGCCCTACTGTTTCTCAAGAAGTTACTTTGCAAGATTTTCTTATGGTTTTCGTTGCTGACGTTGTCCTCTTTGAGGAGTGAGGTGCCAGGGAGCTTTCTGAGAGAAAACGGAATTGGTTTCTCTACCTTTTTAGACCTCGAAAACCACAATAAAAATTCCATGACATTTCGGAACTGACTGAAACCCTGAGTTCATAGGAAAGTAGTGAGGCTGCAGAAGTTGCCATAGTATAGTGGCGAGAGTCTGTGGTTCAACCCCTGGCTCAGACATCTCGACAACGAGATATCTGTTCAGCGGCTGCCTCTTAAAAGTTTTCTGGCAAATGCTCGTGGAGTAAAATACAATTACCATGAACAATTTCTAAAAAAAAAAAATCTGTAATGTGAGAAGCTAGATTGTAATTCCAACTAAAGGGTTGATCAGTTAACTAAGTAATGAGACGGCAGACATGATGAGCCTGCAGATAAGCGAAGACGGGGTGTGAACCCGCTCACTTTTTTTGACAGGTGAGGATAAACTCTTTATGACGGAATAGGGGAGATTCAGATTTCTATGGGCCAGGTTCAACCCGTTTGAAAACGGAAAGGATTCTGAAACTATGATCGAAATCTATGAAGATCTTGATAGGTTTTCTGATGGCATGCTGGAATAGTAGGAATAAGTATGTGGGACGGGATCACCCCTTTATCTACTTTCTTATGTTCATAGCCATTTGTGGAAACAGAAGCCTGTTGAGGATATTATCTTGTCTTTTTCCAGGCGTGCAAAGGTGAATATGAGTCTATAACCAAAAATGGTGTTTCATTAAAGAGCTTATTAAGCCTTCCTTCATATTCCATTTCATATTCTCTCTCTAACATTGTATTGTAATGTCATGATCACTATGTACACCACTTTCATATGGAGGCGATGTGAATGCATTTGGCCGCACACCCAAAAAGGCTTATCGCCATACAGTCGGGACTGCTTTCGATTTATTGTGTTAAAAAAGAGATTCTACTCCATGGTATGGTAGCCTTTATTAAGTCAGCAGATAATTTCCTATTCCTTCAATGCCATTTTCGATTCCCCTTTAATGATCTGCTATGCTTTGCGGTTATTTTTCCATTTTTTTCTTCGTTTGCAAGCATTCATGTGTAACAAGATGCTGAGGTTGCTGTTGTTGTCCATCATTATCCTGTTCATCTTCCACAGTCTGCTTTAATTTGATGGCCAAGTTTTCCATCATTTGAGTTAAAGTTTTTCCTTTTTTTGCTTTATTTTCTAATTTCTTGTATTGTTTGTAGTTGTATATGTGGATGTGGTGTGTGTGTGTGTATGTGTGGTAAGGGATAGTGTTTGACTGTTGCATAATGGTAATGGACAAAACTATTCATGGGTTTGATAAAATCTCTGCATATAAGTTTGTGTTTTGACTGGGGCTCAGGGTGTGTGTTTGTATGGACGTATGAATGAGTGTGTAAATAGCAAAATACAGATACAAATATAGATAAAAAGATAGAATATTTGCTTCTTCTCTTTTTTTTTGCAATTTTATCCTCTCTGTAAAGATTCCTTTTATTGTTACAATAAATGACTTTGCCTTGCCTTGCCTTGACTTGACTTGAGCGCATTAAACTGTGTAAATCTCTTGGAAGTCGTTACGCATTGTCTTTCATTTGTTTTCTTCTTTTTTTTCTCTTGTTTTCTCTGCTTTTTTTTTTATTGTTTGTTAAACAAATTTATCCCTCTTAAAGGCAAATAAAACTCTGAAGCCATAAAAATACGCCAACCGTTTACTGATGAGCAAGAACATTAATTTGCATTTCCTAACATCTTCCTTTCGTTGATTTTATTTAAGTTGTTCTCTTTCTCTTTGTTTTTTTTTTTCGATTTATATTTGTAATAAAAATTGATATGAGCTGTTTAAAGGGAAAAACATTGAAAATCTTTTATTATCGCATACAGCAATGACCACTAAAATGGTAGGTTGGGTGGGATTTTAATAGAAGGACCGAAGGCCTTTAGGTACACGGCGTTAACCTTAGAAATATCAAAGTTTTTACTCTAAGCTACTGCTGGAACCAGCCTAACCGATATTGACTATCCAAAATCTCAATACATTAGAAAATCGGCAGGAAATGATCTGAGTTCACTCAGTGATCAGTGAGAGTTCTGTAGCACACTCTGCATATATCGAAAACAAAGTTCGTATAGGCAACATAGTAAGGAATTCTTCCAGATTCCAATATTTATTCAACAGTCTTGCAGTCATTACAACCCTTTAATCAGGATTACGACCTAGTTTCTCACACCACTTATGTTGTGTGCATAAATTTTTATACATGAATGGCGGGACCTACAGTTTAAAGTCGACTCCGAACGACATATTTTTGGCATGGCAATTTTATTTACTTTCAGAGTTTTGGCCAGAAATCTGCTGAAAGTAAGTAGCCGAAGAAATATTTTTTTATATTTCGTTGAGTTGGGGGTTTTGAACCGAAGCATCACGTCCAATAAGCCAACACACTACCTATTAGATCACGTCGACTCCGATGCCATATATGTATATGCTGATTGTATATCGGAGTAACAGGCTTTCAAAGCTGATTTCTTGAAAAAAATTCCCACTCGATGGTTACGTAAACGAACAAAATAATCGCTTTCGGGGCTCGAAACTTAAAACTGATACCAAAAAGTCCATTGCATATGGAAAAATAACTGCTTGGTGTGCATTTTAGTTTGAAAGCGTCATTGGACCGTAGCATAATCAATTTGATCAACAATTGAAGATTATTATGAAATCGCCGTAGTCTAGTAGAAACAAAACGAAATATGAAGAAATATTTCATCGACGACTCTCTCTCATCAGATTTCTGTCAAAAGCTCTGACAGTAAAAGGAAAATAGCCATGAAAAGTTTCTGAAAAATCAGTCGTTCGAAGTCAACTATAAACTGTAAGGCCCGCCAGCCATGGATAAAATTAACAGAGTCAATGTAGGTAACCTGAGAAGCAAGGTTGTAATCCTGACTAAAGGTTTGCAATGGTCAATTAAGTAAGTAAGTAAGGAAGCTGCAAAGTTGATGAGCCCGCAGATAAGCGAAGACGTGAAAGATGTGAACCTGGTGAAGTGGTTGGTTAAACTTCATGGGTGGTGTGAAGTAGTATGTTTATGTATGTTCTGGCTCAATTTTTCCATACAAATTTTGGAGCATGCCTACGCTACAGTCGGTCATATTAGCTTGTTGATAGATTTGTAACATGTAATGTATGTGTTTTTTTTCTATACAAGATATACACCTGCATGATAGTTTTAAGGGTTAGTTGGTTGTGTGGTTGTTTTTACTTGTATTGCTTTTCGAATGATTGGACGGACAGAATGTGTGCGTTCACGTTTCCTTGCGATATAGGGTACCGTAAACTCATGTTGCTGAATTATACAATGTTATGCTTTTGTTTATTCTTATTTTATCTTCTTGTGTAATTTAATGTTGAAGAAATAGAAATATAGTTGTATGTGTTGTTGTATTTTTGTGTTAGAAGGATCTTTAATTTTAAACTGATAAGAAACTCTTGTCACGTGTTGGCGTTTCTGGCTCACTTTTTCCATACAAAATTTGGTGCATGCCTACGCTACAGTCGGTCATATTAGCTTGTTGATAGGTTTGTAACATGTAATGTATTTGACAGTTTTTTTCTATACAAGATGTACACCTGCATGATAGTTTTAAGGGTTAGTTGGTTGTGTGGTTGTTTTTACTTGTATTGCTTTTCGAATGATTGGACGGACAGAATGTGTGCGTTCACGTTTCCTTGCGATATAGGGTACCGTAAACTCATGTTGCCGACTTGTGCAATGTTATGCTTTTGTTTATTCTTATTTTATTTTCTTGTCTGATTTAATGTTGGAGAAATAGAAAAGGTACACCTGTGTGATAGTGATCGTGTGATCGTTTTCTTGGGATAATAAAATCTTGTCACGTATTGGTCATAGTCAAATGTAGAAGAAATAGAAAAGGGATGTACGTGTTGTTGTTGTTGTTGTATTTTTGTGTTAGAAGGATCTTTAATTTTAAACTGATAAGAAAGGGTAGGTTGGTTGTGTGGTTGTTTTTTTATTTTTTGTGTAATTTAATGTTGGCGAAATAGAAAAGGGATCATGCCTGCTTCTTCTTGTTCCTTTTACTTGTATTGTTTTGTATTGCTTTTCGAATGATTGGACGGACAGAATGAGTGCGTGCACGTTTCCTTGTGATATAGGGTACCGTAAACTCATGTTGTCGACTTATACAATGTTATGCTTTTGTGTATTCTTATTTTTTTGTACACCTAAATAGAAATATAGTTGCATGTGGTTTTGTTTTTTTTTGTGTTAGAAGGATCTTTAATTTTAAAATATCCAACTGTATTGCACGATCATGGTCAAATGCCGTAAACAAACAGTGCGAGTCCTTATCAGATTTGTTTTCTTAATAATTAGTTCAAAAAGAATGTTTTTATAAGGTAATCAATTTTTAAAACACTTGACAAAGAATTTTGGATGTGGTTTATTTTATTAATTTTTTTTGTACACCTAAATGGAAATATAGTTACACGTGTTGTTGTTTTTGTTTTTTTTTCCACTATAAGGATCTTTAACTTTAAAATATCCAACTGTATTGCACGATCATGGTCAAATGTGGGATAACCACACTGTTGCTGAAAACAATAACAATGGGAGGTCAAATGTGGGATATCTGTTTTTATGTATTTTTTTTGTGTATTTACTCTCCATTACTTCTAAAATGTATTACCCCTTTACCTACATTCCAGAGTATAAATTGTCTTGTTTTAAGAATTTAGAACTCATTCTTATTTTAAAAATAACTACAACTGCCAATTGAAACTGGTTGACGAATACAATCTCTGGATGGACGAAAAGTTCCAGGATGAACTTTTAAGAGCTAAGGCGTTCCTATTAAATTTAAAGTCGAGTAAATGCTTCAAACCACTTTTTGAAGCATTACTCGTAAAATATGTATTAAAAAAATGCTACATATTTTAATGGAGGGGCGATTTAATTGATGTCTTCCCTGAAGAAGATAGGATAGTTCCTGTTGGGGAAATATTAAATTTGTCGAGGATGGTGTTGATAATAAGATATAGATAATAAGAAATATTATATATTATTTAAATCTTTCACGGGATGTGATATAGAATAAAAAAAATAAAGATAATTAAAAATTAAAAAAATGTGTTTTTATTTGTTGAGGGATTTCTATTTTTCAGTTTTTTTTTCAGGTTTTAAATAAATAAAATATATAGGAAATCGTCTTGATTTCAGATTAAAAAAAAGGTCTTTTTATTGTTGAGGATTTCTTTTTTTCAGTTTTTTTTTTTTATTTTTTCATGTTTTAAATAAATAAAATTATATAATAGATTAATTAAAAGAAATTAGTTTTTTTATTTTATTTAACTAAACAAAGATTTCAGATGTGGTTAAGATTTTTCTTCATTTATTATACAATTTCTTCGTTTGCATTTATTGAAGATTACAATTTATTGAAAACACAATTTTTACATTTAGTAAGATTATAAAAATTAATTATATTTTTAGCTTCATTTTCAGCTTGATATAGTCTATGTTTATAAAATATACAGGGGCAGGTGTCAGGACCGCATGTGCTGTTTTCGTTCGACCATACGCAATCCTCGAAATGTTCACCATGCCTATTTTTTATTCTTTTCAGGTTGTCTACATACTCCAGTTGTGTTTGTATGTTGATGAGTTTCGTTTTATCTGCATCAGAAATCATGTGCGAGAATAATTTTAAAAAGTTGTATATTTCCTTTAAAATCATTGTTAATCTACTACTACTGCATGCTCATGTGTAGAGTTTGTAATAACCTTTTATGTTGATGGTTTTAATATTTATATGATTTGAAGATCGCTCGTAAAGATAACCCCTCCCGTTTTGGAGTTATTTATTTCAGCAATGGTATCTATATCCCTCTTGTGTTCAGGATCGTACTGAAAACAGTAGATGTTAAGTTTTCGATATATATATATAGATTTTAACTTCTTCTATTATTTAAACACCCCTAAAATGTTAGAGATGTTTACCATATTTTCTTATATCTAAATCTGTTAATGGGCGCTCAGGTAGGTTATCTAGTAGTTTTTTGGAGCTGGATTATAGTAGAGACCATATCCAGTTTTATATGGTTTGAGATATAACCCTTTACCCATTGCAATTGATTCCATATATCTATTGTGACGGTTAGCTTCCGCCAATTGTTCTTTTCCATTTTTGATAGCATTTACTGCTTTGACAATAGCGGATCCTCCACTTGCTAAACCACCAAACGCTGACAATGCTGTTAAATGACAATGCTGAAGAAATCCTCCAATTTTCGGTACAGGTATAACTCTCGGTATTATAATGTTTGCTCGCTTTTTCCCTTTAAAATTTGAATGAATAGTCTTTTGAGCTATTTTAACAGCATCATTTATATCAAGGGGTTTCTGTTCTTTCAATTGTTTTAAAGTTTTTCTCACAGTAGCTGTGAATAATTTCTTATTACATTTATTAATTTTTCCTTTTATCCTTCTTTTAGTATTCTTTGTTTTCTTATGCCTCTGCTCCTTCAAACCTAATCCAAATTTCACTTTAGCTTTCATAGCGTTTGTCACAAACCATGCGTTAGCACGTTCTTTAATATCACTATCTTTAGATATAACTCATTTCCAGGCCTTTTCAGCTAATATTTGATCTGCTTGATGTCTTGTGTCTATATCTTTTGATTGTGAGTATGCAATGTCGTGTTCTTTACAAGCTGCGTCTAATAAATTTATACCCTTATCTCCTCTTGCTAACGTTTTTCAAGTTTTGTACCAGGTTCGCAAAACTGATAACCAGGCAGATGTAATTCAACAGGTAATTTATTTATTAAGTTGTTTACAAATCCTCTTCCCATCTTACACTGACTGGGTTTTTGTTTTGACTGTAGATTAAAACAGTTTCTTTTTTTTCGTTACTTTTATACCTCTTCGCAAAAATAACTGAAATCAAGATGATTTCCTATATATGCACCAAATTTATACGATCACTGTTTCAGTATGTTAATTTTTTTGATATGATATCTGCTTTATATGTGTTCACGATCTATCTGCTATCTGCTTACGATCTGCTTTAAACCTGATATAGGTCTACTTTATATCTTAAAAACAAAAATTGTTTTTGTTTGTTGGATTTTGTTAGTGCGATATATTTTCGTCGTGTGTGGTTTTGGCTATTTTATTTTTATTTTTTGTCATTGTCATTTTTTTGATAAACATTTTCTACCTCAATGTTTAAATTATTTATTTGATCAGCTAGATAATCATATGTATATTTGTGCTATATATATTTTTTTTTTTTTGTTTTTATAATTATGTCTATAAAAACTCTATCCAAATTTATTAATATAAGACATCTCTTTCACTCTTCTAATAAATTATGTTAGACTCTTTAAGTTCTTCGATAATAGAAATTATTTCGTTTTGATGATTGCTGTGACCAGCACCTTCCGATGAAAGAAGTAAACGTAGTCTGTCAACTAGTTCATTAGGATCATCCCAATGTATATAGTTTGATTTCCGATTATCTAGAGATTTTAGCATTAAACCGCTGCCTTTTGTTGAAATTTTTGTTGTTGTTTTGAATAAATGTTTAATTATTCGTCTGTATTTGAATGCTCGTGTTCCTTTCACTTGTTCATTACGCTCATAGCGACGTTTATGTGCATTAGTATGAATTAAAATCTCTTTATATTTTTTCAAATCATTTTTAGTATAATGGAGAGGTTTTGCATGAAATACTAGTTGAAATAATCCAGGTGTCATTTTCAATTTCATATTTCCTATCTGCATAGTATTATCACCATTAAATATTAATTTTTCCTTGCCATATCTCCAACTTCCGTTTGCATCTTGATTAAAGCCATAAATTTTATCCAATTGCTTATTACCAATAAGTAATTGAATATTTTCAAATAATGGAGAGTTTTTCGTCGGCTTTAAACTTTGTTTTCTTTTCAAGTTTTTGGTACATGTACTTGATACAGGTCTATTATGACCATAGTTTTCTTCATCATCATTGTCATCAGTTGACATATTCTCATATTGAAAATCGTTATTATCACCATTTGCGTCATAATAATCACCGTCATCATCAATAGTGCTGTCTATATCCTTATGCTTATGTTCAAGTTTTCCTATGTTTTCATTATCACCATTTACGTCATCATTATCATCGTCGCCATCAAAAGTGTTGTCTATATACATATCCTTATGTTTATCTTCAAGTTTTCCGATGATTTCATTATCATCATTTACATCATTATAATCATCGTCATCATCAATAGTGTTGTCTATATACATATCCTTATGTTTATCTTTAAGTTTTCTGATGATTTTTTTAAGTGGTTTTGTTATTGGTTGGAAGGTATCTTCTAATAAATTAACTCTATCTATTTGATTCAGTTTAATATTTTTAAACTTTTCCTTCAGAACAGCTCTTGTTTTTACAAGATCTTCTAACATTTTATTATGATAATTTGTAGGCATTATAATAATTTTTTTATATTAATTTTGATCTGCTTGCTATCAGTTCACGACCTGCTTTGTATCTGGTTACGATCTGCTTTGTATCTGGTTATGATCTGTCTGCTATCTGGTTATGATCTGCTTGCTATCAGTTCACGATCTGCTTTGTATCTGCTAACGATCTGCTTTGTATCTGCTAACGATCTGCTTTGTATCTGGTTACGATCTGCTTTGTATCTGGTTATGATCTGCCTGCTATCTGGTTATGATCTGCCTGCTATCTGCTTACGAACTGCTTGCTATCTGCTCACGATCTGCTTTATATGTGCTTACGATCTGATTTATACTTGATCACGATTTGCTTGATGTCTTGGGCCTATATCTTCTTCCAATCTTACACTGATTTAGTTTTTTGTTTTAACTGTAGTTTATAACCATTTTTTTGTTACTTTCATACCTCTTCGTATGAAACACTGAAGCAGTGCTAGTACAGCTAGTATAGCTGGCTGGTACAGCTAGTATAGCTGGCTAGTACAGCTAGTATAGCTGGCTAGTACAGCTAGTATAGCTGGCTGGTACAGCTAGTATAGCTGGCTAGTACAGCTAGTATAGCTGGCTGGTACAGCTAGTATAGCTGGCTGGTACAGCTATTATAGCTGGATGGTACAGCTATTATAGCTGGATGGTACAGCTATAATAGCTGTACCAGCTATATACAGCTATAATAGCTATATACAGCTAGTATAGCTGGATGGTACAGCTATAATAGCTGTACCAGCTATATACAGCTATAATAGCTGTACCAGCCAGCTATACTAGCTGTACCAGCCAGCTATACTAGCTGTACTAGCCAGCTATACTAGCTGTACTAGCCAGCTATAATAGCTGTACCAGCCAGCTATAATAGCTGTACCAGCCAGCTATACTAGCTGTACCAGCCAGCTATAATAGCTGTACCAGCCAGCTATACTAGCTGTACCAGCCAGCTATACTAGCTGTACTAGCACTGCTTCAGTGTTTCATACGAAGAGGTATGAAAGTAACAAAAAAATGGTTATAAACTACAGTTAAAACAAAAAACTAAATCAGTGTAAGATTGGAAGAAGATATAGGCCCAAGACATCAAGCAAATCGTGATCAAGTATAAATCAGATCGTAAGCACATATAAAGCAGATCGTGAGCAGATAGCAAGCAGTTCGTAAGCAGATAGCAGGCAGATCATAACCAGATAGCAGGCAGATCATAACCAGATACAAAGCAGATCGTAACCAGATACAAAGCAGATCGTTAGCAGATACAAAGCAGATCGTTAGCAGATACAAAGCAGATCGTGAACTGATAGCAAGCAGATCATAACCAGATAGCAGACAGATCATAACCAGATACAAAGCAGATCGTAACCAGATACAAAGCAGGTCGTGAACTGATAGCAAGCAGATCAAAATTAATATAAAAAAATTATTATAATGCCTACAAATTATCATAATAAAATGTTAGAAGATCTTGTAAAAACAAGAGCTGTTCTGAAGGAAAAGTTTAAAAATATTAAACTGAATCAAATAGATAGAGTTAATTTATTAGAAGATACCTTCCAACCAATAACAAAACCACTTAAAAAAATCATCAGAAAACTTAAAGATAAACATAAGGATATGTATATAGACAACACTATTGATGATGACGATGATTATAATGATGTAAATGATGATAATGAAATCATCGGAAAACTTGAAGATAAACATAAGGATATGTATATAGACAACACTTTTGATGGCGACGATGATAATGATGACGTAAATGGTGATAATGAAAACATAGGAAAACTTGAACATAAGCATAAGGATATAGACAGCACTATTGATGATGACGGTGATTATTATGACGCAAATGGTGATAATAACGATTTTCAATATGAGAATATGTCAACTGATGACAATGATGATGAAGAAAACTATGGTCATAATAGACCTGTATCAAGTACATGTACCAAAAACTTGAAAAGAAAACAAAGTTTAAAGCCGACGAAAAACTCTCCATTATTTGAAAATATTCAATTACTTATTGGTAATAAGCAATTGGATAAAATTTATGGCTTTAATCAAGATGCAAACGGAAGTTGGAGATATGGCAAGGAAAAATTAATATTTAATGGTGATAATACTATGCAGATAGGAAATATGAAATTGAAAATGACACCTGGATTATTTCAACTAGTATTTCATGCAAAACCTCTCCATTATACTAAAAATGATTTGAAAAAATATAAAGAGATTTTAATTCATACTAATGCACATAAACGTCGCTATGAGCGTAATGAACAAGTGAAAGGAACACGAGCATTCAAATACAGACGAATAATTAAACATTTATTCAAAACAACAACAAAAATTTCAACAAAAGGCAGCGGTTTAATGCTAAAATCTCTAGATAATCGGAAATCAAACTATATACATTGGGATGATCCTAATGAACTAGTTGACAGACTACGTTTACTTCTTTCATCGGAAGGTGCTGGTCACAGCAATCATCAAAACGAAATAATTTCTATTATCGAAGAACTTAAAGAGTCTAACATAATTTATTAGAAGAGTGAAAGAGATGTCTTATATTAATAAATTTGGATAGAGTTTTTATAGACATAATTATAAAAACAAAAAAAAAAAAATATATATAGCACAAATATACATATGATTATCTAGCTGATCAAATAAATAATTTAAACATTGAGGTAGAAAATGTTTATCAAAAAAATGACAATGACAAAAAATAAAAATAAAATAGCCAAAACCACACACGACGAAAATATATCGCACTAACAAAATCCAACAAACAAAAACAATTTTTGTTTTTAAGATATAAAGTAGACCTATATCAGGTTTAAAGCAGATCGTAAGCAGATAGCAGATAGATCGTGAACACATATAAAGCAGATATCATATCAAAAAAATTAACATACTGAAACAGTGATCGTATAAATTTGGTGCATATATAGGAAATCATCTTGATTTCAGTTATTTTTGCGAAGAGGTATAAAAGTAACGAAAAAAAAGAAACTGTTTTAATCTACAGTCAAAACAAAAACCCAGTCAGTGTAAGATGGGAAGAGGATTTGTAAACAACTTAATAAATAAATTACCTGTTGAATTACATCTGCCTGGTTATCAGTTTTGCGAACCTGGTACAAAACTTGAAAAACGTTAGCAAGAGGAGATAAGGGTATAAATTTATTAGACGCAGCTTGTAAAGAACACGACATTGCATACTCACAATCAAAAGATATAGACACAAGACATCAAGCAGATCAAATATTAGCTGAAAAGGCCTGGAAATGAGTTAAATCTAAAGATAGTGATATTAAAGAACGTGCTAACGCATGGTTTGTGACAAACGCTATGAAAGCTAAAGTGAAATTTGGATTAGGTTTGAAGGAGCAGAGGCATAAGAAAACAAAGAATACTAAAAGAAGGATAAAAGGAAAAATTAATAAATGTAATAAGAAATTATTCACAGCTACTGTGAGAAAAACTTTAAAACAATTGAAAGAACAGAAACCCCTTGATATAAATGATGCTGTTAAAATAGCTCAAAAGACTATTCATTCAAATTTTAAAGGGAAAAAGCGAGCAAACATTATAATACCGAGAGTTATACCTGTACCGAAAATTGGAGGATTTCTTCAGCATTGTCATTTAACAGCATTGTCAGCGTTTGGTGGTTTAGCAAGTGGAGGATCCGCTATTGTCAAAGCAGTAAATGCTATCAAAAATGGAAAAGAACAATTGGCGGAAGCTAACCGTCACAATAGATATATGGAATCAATTGCAATGGGTAAAGGGTTATATCTCAAACCATATAAAACTGGATATGGTCTCTACTATAATCCAGCTCCAAAAAACTACTAGATAACCTACCTGAGCGCCCATTAACAGATTTAGATATAAGAAAATATGGTAAACATCTCTAACATTTTAGGGGTGTTTAAATAATAGAAGAAGTTAAAATCTATATATATATATCGAAAACTTAACATCTACTGTTTTCAGTACGATCCTGAACACAAGAGGGATATAGATACCATTGCTGAAATAAATAACTCCAAAACGGGAGGGGTTATCTTTACGAGCGATCTTCAAATCATATAAATATTAAAACCATCAACATAAAAGGTTATTACAAACTCTACACATGAGCATGCAGTAGTAGTAGATTAACAATGATTTTAAAGGAAATATACAACTTTTTAAAATTATTCTCGCACATGATTTCTGATGCAGATAAAACGAAACTCATCAACATACAAACACAACTGGAGTATGTAGACAACCTGAAAAGAATAAAAAATAGGCATGGTGAACATTTCGAGGATTGCGTATGGTCGAACGAAAACAGCACATGCGGTCCTGACACCTGCCCCTGTATATTTTATAAACATAGACTATATCAAGCTGAAAATGAAGCTAAAAATATAATTAATTTTTATAATCTTACTAAATGTAAAAATTGTGTTTTCAATAAATTGTAATCTTCAATAAATGCAAACGAAGAAATTGTATAATAAATGAAGAAAAATCTTAACCACATCTGAAATCTTTGTTTAGTTAAATAAAATAAAAAAACTAATTTCTTTTAATTAATCTATTATATAATTTTATTTATTTAAAACATGAAAAAATAAAAAAAAAAAACTGAAAAAAAGAAATCCTCAACAATAAAAAGACCTTTTTTTTAATCTGAAATCAAGACGATTTCCTATATATTTTATTTATTTAAAACCTGAAAAAAAAACTGAAAAATAGAAATCCCTCAACAAATAAAAACACATTTTTTTAATTTTTAATTATCTTTATTTTTTTTATTCTATATCACATCCCGTGAAAGATTTAAATAATATATAATATTTCTTATTATCTATATCTTATTATCAACACCATCCTCGACAAATTTAATATTTCCCCAACAGGAACTATCCTATCTTCTTCAGGGAAGACATCAATTAAATCGCCCCTCCATTAAAATATGTAGCATTTTTTTAATACATATTTTACGAGTAATGCTTCAAAAAGTGGTTTGAAGCATTTACTCGACTTTAAATTTAATAGGAACGCCTTAGCTCTTAAAAGTTCATCCTGGAACTTTTCGTCCATCCAGAGATTGTATTCGTCAACCAGTTTCAATTGGCAGTTGTAGTTATTTTTAAAATAAGAATGAGTTCTAAATTCTTAAAACAAGACAATTTATACTCTGGAATGTAGGTAAAGGGGTAATACATTTTAGAAGTAATGGAGAGTAAATACACAAAAAAAATACATAAAAACAGATATCCCACATTTGACCTCCCATTGTTATTGTTTTCAGCAACAGTGTGGTTATCCCACATTTGACCATGATCGTGCAATACAGTTGGATATTTTAAAATTAAAGATCCTTATAGTGGAAAAAAAAACAAAAACAACAACACGTGTAACTATATTTCCATTTAGGTGTACAAAAAAAATTAATAAAATAAACCACATCCAAAATTCTTTGTCAAGTGTTTTAAAAATTGATTACCTTATAAAAACATTCTTTTTGAACTAATTATTAAGAAAACAAATCTGATAAGGACTCGCACTGTTTGTTTACGGCATTTGACCATGATCGTGCAATACAGTTGGATATTTTAAAATTAAAGATCCTTCTAACACAAAAAAAAACAAAACCACATGCAACTATATTTCTATTTAGGTGTACAAAAAAATAAGAATACACAAAAGCATAACATTGTATAAGTCGACAACATGAGTTTACGGTACCCTATATCACAAGGAAACGTGCACGCACTCATTCTGTCCGTCCAATCATTCGAAAAGCAATACAAAACAATACAAGTAAAAGGAACAAGAAGAAGCAGGCATGATCCCTTTTCTATTTCGCCAACATTAAATTACACAAAAAATAAAAAAACAACCACACAACCAACCTACCCTTTCTTATCAGTTTAAAATTAAAGATCCTTCTAACACAAAAATACAACAACAACAACAACACGTACATCCCTTTTCTATTTCTTCTACATTTGACTATGACCAATACGTGACAAGATTTTATTATCCCAAGAAAACGATCACACGATCACTATCACACAGGTGTACCTTTTCTATTTCTCCAACATTAAATCAGACAAGAAAATAAAATAAGAATAAACAAAAGCATAACATTGCACAAGTCGGCAACATGAGTTTACGGTACCCTATATCGCAAGGAAACGTGAACGCACACATTCTGTCCGTCCAATCATTCGAAAAGCAATACAAGTAAAAACAACCACACAACCAACTAACCCTTAAAACTATCATGCAGGTGTACATCTTGTATAGAAAAAAACTGTCAAATACATTACATGTTACAAACCTATCAACAAGCTAATATGACCGACTGTAGCGTAGGCATGCACCAAATTTTGTATGGAAAAAGTGAGCCAGAAACGCCAACACGTGACAAGAGTTTCTTATCAGTTTAAAATTAAAGATCCTTCTAACACAAAAATACAACAACACATACAACTATATTTCTATTTCTTCAACATTAAATTACACAAGAAGATAAAATAAGAATAAACAAAAGCATAACATTGTATAATTCAGCAACATGAGTTTACGGTACCCTATATCGCAAGGAAACGTGAACGCACACATTCTGTCCGTCCAATCATTCGAAAAGCAATACAAGTAAAAACAACCACACAACCAACTAACCCTTAAAACTATCATGCAGGTGTATATCTTGTATAGAAAAAAAACACATACATTACATGTTACAAATCTATCAACAAGCTAATATGACCGACTGTAGCGTAGGCATGCTCCAAAATTTGTATGGAAAAATTGAGCCAGAACATACATAAACATACTACTGTGTGAGAAGCTAGGTGGTAACCCAGGTTGAAGGGGTTGTAATGCCCTATAATGTATCGTATGTACATATGTATTGAAGTCGTAGTAGCCGTAGTCTAGTAGATAGTGTGTTGGCTTATTAGGCGTGAGGTCACGGTTCAAACCTGTGGTCAGACATCTTGAACAAAATAAAAATGGAAAAATATTTCTTCGCGACTTCCTCTCTGCAGATTTCTGAGAAAAAACCTGACAGTAAAAGTAATCTGTCTTTCAGAGTCGACTTTAAACTGTGAGGCCTTCAACTCAGAAATAAAATTGACACACTCTCACACACCATAGGTGGTGTAAGAAACTAGATTGTAATCCAGGCTGAATTGACACACTCTCACACACCATAGGTGGTGTGAGCAACTAGATTGTAATCCAGGCTGAAGGGGTTGTAATGACCAATTAAATAAGATTAACAGATTATGTTGATATAAGGCTGTGATGGCCTATACTGGTCAGATATGCCAACCAGTCCAAAGAAGGACTTGCCTTCCTGAACAAACTGACAATAATACAAGTAATGACCTATTATGTATGGTATGTATGTATTGAAGATTATGTAATGGCATGTGGTTTCAACAAGACAGTGCCACAAGCTATACAACACGACTAATTTTGGATTTATTTTCTGCATAAGTTTCGGAGATCCTAATTGACCTCCAATAGCAAGCGATTTCTAATAAAACACGTCAGGACGATAAATTTCAATTACTTGTGATCCTTTAAACGAAAGTTTTTAATGTGGAAGTATTGGCTATTAAAGGCAATGAGTTTATGTAGGCACTCAAAAATAATTTGGAAGCATAAGTTCGATTGGTTGAACACATCTACTGCAACCATCAATATTTTCGAATATAAATTTCGAATCAATTGCAATTGGTTCACTTGGCTTTATTTCTATATTCCTACAATTACTTGTTCACATAAATACTTAAATAAGAAAACAGTTTGTAAATGACATTTATTGCCAATATATGGACACATGGTTTGATTGTAGCAGTAACATGCGAGAGTAAGTAAATAAAATCAAGAATATTTCATTTCAAAAGACTTTCAAAAAGTCAATAAACATCGTTAAGGATTTCATAAATAATTACTTTTCTTTGAAAACTTGTAGAATTTAATTTCAAAATTGTTTTCTTCCTTCAAGGCTTTCAAAAGAAATTCATTTTCAACACAAACAAAAAAGGAATAAAAATTTTCAAATCAATTAAAACCATTTAAAAACAACAACAATTTAATCCAAATGCTAATTTTTTTATTAAAAATGGTCCTTCGTTTATATAAATATAATCGTCACATTTACCTGAACTTTACTTTCCTCCAACAAAGCCATAAAAATCCAAGAAATCGTAAGAACGGCCTTGTGCCCTTAATGCGAAATCTTCCATGGAAAGTAATTTTCCACCAAAATTCACGAGGAAAATTAAAAGAAATTACTTTCTACCCAATTAGACGGCAGTTAATTTTCGTAATGCAAAAGAACCAATTAATATCGAAATACCTACCGGGAGGAGTGTGTAGGGCCAAACAACAAACAGGTGTTGTCTCTACACACCGTCTTTGTGTAACAATTAAAGTGTCAACGCTTATGCTGCCTTTTTCGCCAAAAAAACAGTCAATTTTTTTACAGTCAATTAAGTACGCAGGAATTTACTTTGCGTATTCGCAGAAAGTATCCCTTCTTTGTGTAATTTTGTTACACTTTACGACAAAGTAAATAAGCGCATAACATACGATACAGAACAAATTCACTGCACCCTACATGCGAAGCAGATGGCATTCCTAATATTTAGGCCATGATTGTGTGCCGCTTGAATTGATGCAGCTAGTTATACACAGCCATGGCTATCAGAAAGTATGGTAATGCAATTCCTAAAGGCACTGTCATCCTTAAAGCCTTTACTGTAGCCAGTGTGGTCTAAAATACTGCTTGAAAAATGATGCAATGATACTGCGTCCTATCGGAGGACACCGAAAAGCTGCCTTCAACCCCAGCTTTATTCATTTTCAAACGAGTAAAAATTTGTAAGGAATCGTTAATGGGATGAGTGATTACCAGATGGCTTGGCATATTTCTGAAATAGATGGTGGCATCTGCAAGTAATAAGATCCAAGATTATCGGGTTTTTAAGCCGCTGTAGTGTGTGTTCAAAACCCAACTCAGGCATCTAGAACAAAAGGACGACTTCCTCTCAGCAGTTTTCTGTCATAGACTCTGAGGCTCAATAAAATTGCCCTGAAAAGCTTCCCAAATCTGTTTCTTCGGAGTAGACGTTGCAGGTCCCGCCTCTCATGGATAAAATTAACACACACAGAATTGGTGTAGTGGGAAGCTACGTTGTTATCTTGACTAAAGGGTTGTATTGACCAATTAAGTAAGATTAGCAGGTTTTCAGATATTATGACGCCGTAAAGCTGTATTTACACTTCAAGCTGTGATGGCCTTTATTGGTGAAAGGTGCCCACTAGTCTAATGAGGAAATTGGCTTCCTAACTATACCGATTTTTAGGCGAGTATTGAACAATTAACAACCATCTGAGGAAGTCACAAAATGTTGTTCTGAAACTGCGTTTAAGCCAGACTCTCCAGAACTGATAATAATGATCATAATTTCCTTGCATGGTATTTGTGTCACAACAACTGCTAACACATAAAAGTGTTACCAACACACTCACAACTCAAATATGTCCGTTACTTATGTCATGTCAAACCGGATGTGAAAATATTAAAACATACAGCAGCATAGAAAAAAGTCTCATTGTACTTACAACTTCCTTCACACTTACAAAACATACACGCACACGCGCGTATGTGTGTACACAAATTCAAGCAAATATTCAAGCAAATACAGACATAAAGAGAAACAGTTGTAGACTGTGCATGTGTGTAAATGAGTATGTATTCATGTTTGAATGTTTAACAATGGGAAAATGAGCAAAATATTGTTTTTTTTGTTTCACCATATGTTTCCTCTTTTTTAAATACAAAATTCGAGAAAAATACGAAAACAACAGCAAAAATCTTGTACAGAGAAAATAAGAAGAAGAAGAAACACATGTTCAGCGAACACCGAAATTCACAATGACATCAGTTCGCTACTGCTGCTGTTACAGTAAATGCTGCTAATGTAACTGAAACTGACACTGATTCAGTAGAGGAAAAAGAGGGAAAAAATCGAAAAACAATCGAAAGCTAAAAACGATATTTTTCCCCTTTTTATCGCCCACATGATTTTCATGTTTTTTTTCTGCTTTCAAAACGAAATAATTTCACGTAATTTTATTGCCGAATTGCCAAATTAGGCAAACAGAAAAGTATAAAAACGTATTGAATGGCTCAAAAAGGTAGGCGATAACGTTGTACTGGCATGTGTACTGTAAGCATTACAGATTGAAGGTAATACTCTCGCAACAGCAATGAAATAAATATTTATTAATAGACTAGGATATGTTTAATATGGCGATACTCCCACTACAGTGGAGTGATTAGAAAAAAATTATAGGCAATTCAAGGCAGTTCTTCTTTGCACGCTTTTTTCCCATACTTGCGCTCAATAAGTTTGTATGGGGAGAATCTGGGACGCAAGGATGGGGAGCAATTTTTTTCTCTTTTCATATTGAAATTGTCCTGGAAATCGAAGATACTCAGCAGAATGAAAAAGCTTCCATATTTCTATTACCTGTAATAAAATGTTGTTATGGAGATTGAAAGACTCATCACATCTATACTGCAGTAGACAGACCTATCTTAACCTACGGTTGTGTGAAGTTGAAGTCACCGTAGTCTAGTAGGTAGTGTGTTGGCTTATTAGACTGAAGGCCCGAGTTCGAATCCCAGGTCAGACATCAAAACGAAAATATGAAAATATTTCTTCGGCGACTTCCTCTCAGCAGATTTCTGGAAAAAACTCTGAGAGTAAATAAAATTGCCATGAAAAGCTTCTCAAAAAACTGTCGTTCGTAGTCGACTTTAAACTGTAGGTCCCGCCACTCATGTATAAAATTAACGCACACAACATAAGTGGTGTGAGAAGCTAGGTCGTAATCCTGACTGAAGGGTTGTAATGACCAATTATGTATGTATGTGTGATATAGTGGCAAGGCTTTAGCAGAACAACTATCATCAATATAGTAAGGCGGATACAAAACCCGATTTTTGGGAAACTTTTCACTGCAATTTTATTTCACTCTCTGAGATTTTGCCAGAAGTCTGCTGAGTGAAAGTCGCCACTCATGTCTAATAAGCCAACACACTACCTACTAGACAACGGCGACTTCAAAAATCTGTCGTTCGAAAATGACTTTAAACTATGGGTCTCGCCACTAGTATATAAAATTAACACAATATAAGGTCATAGTCCTGACTGAAGAGTTGTAATGACCAATTATGTATGTGTAAGTATACAAAAATTCAGCTCCATTACTGGTGTCCGATAAACAACCTACTTCCGTACTTAAAACAATTTTACATCTCTTTCTGTTGGTCTGCTGGATGTGTACTATAAGGACTCAGCAGCTAATACCTAAGGGCAAATGGACAAAGTCCCAGATCGAATTTAGATTTCAAGTATGTATTCTGATGATTTGTTCTCTTGATTTTAAAATCCGACAATTGGACTTGAAGTGATTCTAATCTGCATAAATATTGTCTGAGCCTATAATGCCTGGAAAAGTTTCAAAAAATTTTCGGGAATCGACATTAAACTGTCCCTTCTCGCATGTATAAAATTAACACACCCAACATAAGTGGTGTGACAAAAAAGGGTTGTAAAAAGGGTTGTAATGACCCAATTATGTATATATGAAGCCTGGCTAGAGGGCAGATTAGTAACCTTTGCCTGTTAGTTTGATACAACTCTAGTTTCTCTGCTTAGCTACTTGCCTATTCGATAATATTGTTGTGTCCCTTTATCTATATCTCCTGTCCAAGTTGAATTGTCAAATCTTTCGAGGACATAAACTACTTTAGACTCTTTTATTGCCAATTTAACAATGACAGATTTTATTGAGTGCCTATGAACTATTCCTTGAAAATATTGTAATATTGTAATGTAAATATTAATTACTTTGGTTAAATATTTTCTAGCTTAAGCTGAGATTCACTATGCAGAAGATTAACTTTATTGTCTCCTTCATAAATTCTGTCTAATTGACGTTGTGTTTTTTTTTTGTTTTTCTTTAAAACAATGGTGGCATCACCTCATTTATATGGAAACATTTTTTCCCGCACTACTGTAAGCATAAAGCTAGTACTTAAGCGAAGTCCTTACAGGATCCTCTTTTTCTTTGAATTTTTATATTTTCAATGGCAAACATAAAAATAAAAAATATTACAACACATTAACTGAAATATTCTCATTAAGCCATCAAAAAAGTATGAAAAAAAGGGAAAAGAATAGAAAGAAGAACCAACAAACGATGTTAAAAAGTGTGAAGTGATGAAGTGAAATGAGTACGGCTTAAACAATATGTCAACACTAAGTCCACAGAGAGAGAGAGAGAGAGAGAGAGAGAAGGGAGGGAAGCTAATTTAGTAAGAAAATTTAATGGCTTCCTGCAAATCAAATTAATTTGTTCAACAGCAACAAATATGACAACTACAACAATATAAAGAAAATTAAAATAAATGCGAGGCAACAACAAGAGCGTTAACTAAATTATTAGACCTGTCTCACACCATGCAAGTACAGCTACAAAATTAATGCCGATGATGTTTTAAAGAGCTTTACAAGTAATTGATGTGACTTATTTAACGTGTAAGATTGTGTGGCTGAGAGAGTAATTACTTGTGGTGATTTTAGATGAAATAAAAAAACTTTTAAAAATTAGTCTAATTAAGGTGAGTTAGAACAACCTGGGTGGAGTGTCTATAATCACAGTTTATAATTAATTATGCAAGTGTCTGTTCTAATAATGAGACGCATTGGAACAAATTATGAGATATTCGGGATATTTGTACCTCGTGTAACGAGTTTTATATTTAGCCATTGTAGGGCTTCCACTCTTCTGCACCAAATCTGTACCAGTTAAGATGCTCTAAAAATTTAAAACCATACACATTCAATTCATTCAGGAAGTTTCTTACAACTCCATAACACTCTTGAGAGCATAACATTAAACAAGGTAACCCTCACCACTCAACCTAATATTTACATGCAATAACACTATACAATACATAATGATATTGTAGCACAAGATATGTACATATGCAGGTACCTCCTTCATCGTTCCTAGTCTTTATTTACTTTCATTTAATTTTATTACCTCAGTTTTTCCAGCTGAATAGATGATTTGTTTACTTTTCCAGCTGGTGCTAGAATAATAAGGTTGTACTGGGTGTAGCAATGGGAAACTTTGCCTTGCCTGTCTGATCAAAATTAAGAAGAAGTGATTTTATGCCTTCCAGGGATGTAGCTTATTGAACTGTAACCCACCGTTTTATGTCATTTATTTACCTATTTCTTGACATATTATCGAACTAGAACCTAATCAAACTGAAACTGGTCTAAAGATTGCATAATGTTATGGGGTACGTAAATTTCTGTAGGCTCTTCCGATCGTTTAAATAAGTTGAATACATTTGAAGTTGCCGTAGTCTAGTAGGTAGTATGTTGGCTTATTAGACGTGAGGCCTTGCTACAAACGCCAAGTCTGACATCAAAACGAAATATGAAATAATATTTCTTCGGCGACTTTCTCTCAACAGATTTCTGGCAAAAACTCTGCGAGTAAATTCAATTGCCATGAAAAGTGTCTCAAAAATTTGTCGTTCGGTATCGACTTTAAACTGTAGGTCCCGCCATGCATGCATAAAATCAACACATACAACGTAGGTGGTGTGAGAAGCTAGGTTGTAATCCCGACTAAAGGGTTGTAATGACCCGTTATGTTATATACATATGTATCCATCTACTCCATAACATATGATCGATGTAGCGTCCAGGCAAACTGAAACTGGTATAAGGACGGCACCGTTGTATAGTACGTACATTTATAAAGGTTCCTTTGGTCACTTTGTCATTTAAAAAAAGGTGATTACATTAAAGACCATTTCCACAGATCTTTCGTTAATATAGACAAGCAAATAAACAAAAAACTTCATTGAACCTTATAGCAGTTATAACTAGGCTTTGGATGTACTCGTACATGCCCGGACAGTGGGAATACCTCATAACGACTTCTGCAAAGGTTGCAACAACATTGACAGTAGAAGAGATAACAGAACATCTTCTCTGTCATTGTATGATACTTAAGAACCCCAGAAGAAGTATTCTTGGACAGCTAGAATTTAGTGACAAAACATGTCTGGCCAAAGGGAGATTGAAAAAAAATTCACTCCTTCATATGACTCTCGGGATGTTTAAAAGATGCCTGTCAACCAGAGGCTGTAACTAAGTGACGGAATGGGTAATATCGTTGCTACAACGGTTCCTCCTAAAACCCAAATAAGCTGTTACCATTAAGACGACCGCCAATTGAACCTAACCTCATTTACAGATTAGTTGGCACTTTCTATGACTGTAATGTAGCGTATCATGTACTTAAGGGAGTTGATAGTGTACTCCCTTTACATTTCCATAAACATCGTTAAATTGTTTTAAACTCTAACAATAATTAGTTGTTGTATGTGCAACATTTTTACGATTTCAATGAGTTTGAGTTTGCCATTCAACGGGGACTAAAACAGACACAAAAAAGTAGTATGAAAAAAGCCGTTTTTACCCATCTATCTGTTCCGTTTCCTGTTTGTGTAATAAAAAAGTGTTGTATTTGTATGTGAGAGTATAAAATACGCTGTTGACACACGGTTTCAGTAAGCGACTGGTACAAACAATACACTGCAATGCGCCGGAAAGTGATAAAAACTCATAAAAGATTCAATTTAGTTCGGTTTTTTGTTTTTTTTTTGGTTTTCCCATTCATGTTATAAAAATTTTTTTGTTAGGAATTTTCATTTGCCGATGAATGTAAGCTTCTATAAGCGTTATGAGCATTATGAATGCAATGGTCATTCAGGTAAGAAATATTTAACAAAAGTTCAAATGGCAAAAAATGCCAACACAATAGTTTTAAACAAATAATGAATGCTTGAATAAATTCAACAACGTAAGGAAGGGAAGTAATGCTTGCTTAGGTATGGCATACCTAATAAAACATACCAACCATATGCCAATAGCACCGGCAATGGATTCAATGCACGTAACTGTTTAGTGATTTAATATGTATTAATTTTGATTTAACTTTTCAAAAATATTGTAATCATAATAGAATTATTAGCATAGCGAAGGGGGGATGGGTATTAAAAATAAATTTTAAATTCATTTCATATCCTCTCAGATTACTTCAAAATGAAAGCAAAGTTTTAGTTATTCTATGCGGGTCATTTTAAGAATTTTCTTTTGCTTTTGGCTTCCGTTTCTTTTCACACACACATTCTAACAAATTACCAGGACTTTTCGCCTCCCCCCATTTTGTTTTGTTTTCTGTTTACTACTTTAGCTGTGTGTGAATAAATTTTGTTATTCCAGTTTATCGCGTTAAAATGCAAATGAAATTTTCACCTTTTTTTTCTACGTGCTAAACATGATGTTGATACTGTTGCCCCGGTCACACGAAAACTTACAAACTCTGAGTGAATAGAGCATAGAGCCTCCCCAAAAAAAAAAGAAAAAATTATAAACAATTTTCATAAATTAAAACTTTTTTTCATTTCCCTGCATTTCATTTCATAATATTTTTAAGCTGTGATAACATTTCATTCACTTTCACAATGTGTACCGCCCCTCAAAATAAACATGGCGTTGTGGCCATAATTGGTGTAACAGGCAGTAACTAGAGAGGCGTTGAAGAAAACCAACAAATTTGTCTAAAAATAAGTTTAAAAGTCATGTGGAAATTTAAATAAACCGAGAAAACAGAATTAAATTCCCAGTAATTTTGTAATGTTTTAAAATTGCCTGCATCATTAGGCATTATATTCAACAAATAACTGTTAAAAATACATTAAAATCGACGTTATCAATTTCTCACAATCTCATTAAATCACTTGCATACAAGTACATGCAGACGTACATACATACATATAACATGAAAGAGCCCTTTTTAGCCTGTTTAAATATGCCACCCTATACACATGCATATTAAATTGGGTTCATGTTAACAGTAAAGCCTAAAAACAAGACACTCTTTTTTTTAACCATGAGTTAGGAACTTATCTTAGCAATTATATTGTTATACTGGGACAGTGAGTTAATTCCATTTGTCGAAAGATTGAGTCTTATCAAGGTTACAAGGGTCACACAAGTTGTTTAATTCATCATTACAACTCTAAAAGTCAGGATTACAGCATAGCTTCTCACATCAACCAAGTTGTGTGTGTTAATTTCATACAAGAGTGGTGCGACTTACAGTTTAACTTCGACTCCGAAAGGCAGATTTTTTGAGAAACTTTTTCATGGATACTATTTTTACTCTCAGAATTTTTGCCAGGAAACTTATAAGATATGTTTTCAATTCTACAAGTCACATGTTATTTGATATGTTCGTCAGGATTGTATATTTACAGATGTGGCTTATAATATTCCCTTTTGAAAGTGTAAGTGACAGGGGACCTGTTGGTTGCAAACAACACCCAAATCAGACTGCATCGTATATATTTGTTATTATAAAACCCCATGTTTAATAACCGCCTCTCTAAGACAGATGTTGATTTCTACATGTGTAAACATATGTGTAACACCTACTTTAAATGACAGCTGTATTGTCATTCTGTATTGTCATATCGAATTAAAATTCATTCTAATTTTGCGGTTTTCAAATGTTACTACAAGTGACGATCTGACAAGTCAGATGTAAAATACATTGTCATGTATAAGTATTGTCAGATAGAAAAGGACTTTTCGCAAATAAATTTACATAGCTTACATAGTTTTCAGTGACAAATGATATGTCAAATGTGAAATATATTGCAAAAATAACTTAGAACATATTCATTCCAATTTGTATTTTGCAATGTAAAATACATTCGGTTTTCGATTGAAAACTTTGAAATATTTGATGCCAGATTAGATATCACTTTTAATTTGACTTTTGATGAATGCTTTGTACGACATGTATACATTTTGCAGTAACAAACTGGCAAGTCAGATGTAAAATACAGAGGCGTAATGAATTCTTATATTTTGACGAACTATGAAATGTAAAGTTATCAGCTTAAAATATAACACTGCTTAACTTAATTTTAAATCAAATCATAATGTTTTGTACGACATGTATAAATTTTGCAGTGACAAACTGGCAAATCAGATATAAAAAACAAATGTACAATACATATGTAAAATACAGATGTAAAATACAGACGCGTAATGAATTCTTATTTTTTGACGAACTATGAAATGTAAAGTTATCAGCTTAAAATAGAACTCGGCTTAACTTAAATTAAATCAATTAACGTTATACTCTCATTTTACAGTGCAAAATTCATCTGAAATTGAGAATTTAAACTATTATTCGCATGTTATTTAATTGCTTTTATCTTTAGTGATGTAATTCGTTATAAGCCGCTTTTATGTTTCACTGTTATTAAATAAACAACAACTACTACCATGTGAAATCTCACGCATTCCCATCATGTGATTTTAGTTTTAAACGGATATGCAAATTTCTATTCCCTTTATTTTTATCGCCCATGTGACTTTGGCTTTGTATGTGTAAGTGGATAATGATTGTAAATTTATGAACGGAATATAATAGGGTGGTTCAGAAAAAAATTAAATTTTAAAATTTTTTTAAATTTTGTTAAATAAAAAATTAAAAAAAAAAATTCAAATTCACGAAAGTGGCATATGAACTTTGTTTTCTCCTATATATGTATGTAGGTATCTACACATACATACATATATGGTGTATGTATTACTGCGTTGAAAAAGGGACATGTAAACATTGCATATGGTAATGATGTTGTGAATATTGCATGAATAAGTGTTTGTATTCGTTTGCATTTGTATGTATTTTCAAAGGCTTAAAGCTGTATAAACATAAGGATTTGTATCGTTGTGTGCGCATAAGTATATTATATACACAAGCATATACATATATTGCGTATACGTAGAAGGTATGTGTGTATTTGTTATGGATAAACGTTGATGATGACGGTAGGAGTAGGCAGGCATCTGCATATTATAATGGTTTTTGCAACAGCTTTACTCAGCTTAAACTTAAATAAACTGGTGTGGCGATAAACAACAATGAAAACTTAAAACCCCGTATTCAATTTCAAAAATTTCAAACGATAAACGATAATAAACGACTACACTGTAGCCCTTGAAATTGCGGGGGATTTTATTTTATAGGGAATTGACCTTCAGTATTAAGGCTATTAACTCACGGCTTAATGATCTGATCAAGGCAAGGACCTGGTATTATTAATGCTTCAGTAGAACTTTAAAGTAACCTTCATGTGGAAACAGTGTTGTTACATAGAAATTCAATGTTATTTCATATTAATATCGTTGTCGCTAATATATAGTACATATATACTCGTAGTAATGTATATGAACAAATTGTGTTAGTAATACAAAACGGATTATATGACAAGTTTTTTTCTCTTTCTTTTTTCATTTATTTATTTCACATGATTTTATTTCCTTTTGATTTCATTTTAAAACACAAGTAAAAAATCCAGCACACAGTATAATCCCTTATTTGACATGTAAAAACTATTGTCGGTGCTATTTGACTCACCCCTTTCGTTGAAAGTCAGTGCGTTATTAAATTAATCATGGATTACGGTGGTGGAAATACATAATTAATGTACAATCATCGTGTGAATTGAATTTATTTTACATCCCGTAATACGACTGGAATCTCTTTTATGAATCACGTGGAAAGTTATGAAAGATTTTATCTCATCGAATGGCATTAAAGAAAACGAAAAAACGTGGTGATATCTTTAAATTGTTAAAGTGAAATGCAATGGGTTTCATATATGAATTTCGGTTTTATTTAAATGTTTTTATGGAGTATAATGTAATGTCAACTAGGGAACTTAATAAGCATTAGCTCTTCTTAAATATCGAACATAAGTGTAGTTTGATTAGCCACCACTAGAAGAACGTGCTATTCCGGTAGGGATCTTTCCTTCAACCTATCCAAAACCATATTAGTTTCGATCACTAGAAAAATCAGCATCAACTCCAATTGCTTTGTCTCCAATGGAATATCGCTTAAATTACCTGAAACTGAATACTTATGTGGGTATTACACTTGCTTAAACGCCTGCTTCTGGATATTACTAGGAAGCCGACATTCTTTGCTTTTAATAGAATTTGAGATATGAATTCTAGACTAATCAACCGTAGTGAATATCTACGGTTATAAAGATCTTAATCACCGACCACATCGTTGAAAAAAATAGGTAAAGACTGTGTAAAAAGAAAGGCTTGGGATGTTTTGAGTAAACTGTAACGAACTGTATTGTATTAACTTCACAGAAGACACAGAAGCAGCAATGAGAACATTACCGATCGATACAATAGCGGTGCTTTTAGTTATCCTGCCTTTTTGGATTATGATTGGAAAGGGGAACTCTTTCTAGTAGCATGAGAGTAAAATTATCTCAGAACGGAAAAATAGAGACATTAGGTAAGGTTTAGGGATCTTGTCGCTATCCAATTCGATACTTCATAGTAATGACTAGACGTCATCAAAAAATTAAGTGTGATTGACATTGAGCGTGAAGACTAAAGTATTACATCTGTCAACTTTGAGCCACATGCTCAGATGTGGTATACCAACAGATCCAAGCCAAGTAAAATTTTATGAAGAGGGAGAATACTTCCACATATCAATGAGACATACTTTCATATAGTCAAGCAGCTTTTTAAAGGCTTTCAATCAACCATACTAACCTCAAAATGGTGCCTAGACCTGCTCGATGCGTTAGGGAATTTTAAATTTTTTATATTGGGTTGGATTCCTGGCCATAACAACTATCAGGGTAATGACATGGCGTACATAAAGTGACAAATTACGCCAAGTTGACTGTGGGACATTTTGTGGAATTTTAAAAAATCCTAAGCGTTAAAATATTTGCTGCCAGAATTCTGTAGGCCAACGACAAGCCAAACGGTTTTTACAGGGAACTCGGGCTAAGTAGAACAGTTTTAAGTTTCTTCACTATGCTGAAGTGATAACACTTGAACAAAATTGATTTCTCTGAGACGAACTTGTCACGCTTTTCGATAAAGACCTGAGGCTCTGTACCACAGATCTTCTTTCGTTGCAAAGCTTTCTGGTCTTGAAAAACTTAAAAAATATGAAACTCATTGAGCGCTAACGGATACCAATATTCTCTTGAATAAATTGGATCTTGATCGTGGGTTCTTATTGTAGCAGAGACATTAGTAGCAAATAGAAGAGCTTCAGCAGGATCAGCAAAAACGAGATAGCTAGGCGTTTACTCTATTATGAGTTCTTACATGCAGAGAATATATAACGCATTTTCAAAAACTAGTTCAGCAATTGATTCAAATGAATTCGGTAGTGAGAAGGAGAAACACGAAAATTTTTTTCCATCAGAGATGCAAAAATGTGCTGAATTTTATAGCGACTTGACACAATGAGCCAGTCATGGATATACGAAAGCCATGATTTAAGGCATATCTGCCCATATTAGGAAACCCATATTCGCGACCATTGTGAGGCACTCACTTCAGGGCATTTAAAATTAAAACAAGGATTTCAACAGAAGCTGTAATGCAAACGAAGAAAATATTTCCTCCTCTTTAAAACCTGAGGCAAATTATTTGTGGGCTCTGGAGTTTATTGACTGAACTTGTCTAGTCAGCAGAGATTTATGAATGTTTACCAATTGCCATTAAAGATTCACAGACATACAGAACCGTTTTATTGTCTTATTGTACTGTTTTATGTTTTCATTTTGCAACAAAGACGATTGGTTTATTCAATAGTTATTGGCCCGTTAAGAAGCCTTCTTTGAAAACATAAATTTTTTCCTTAACTGGCATACTTAATTGGAACAAATGTTCACACTTTAATAATTTTTTATTTGAGAATAAGTAAGTAATACCAGCCAGCAATTGTATTTTTATTGCAAATCAATTCAATTTACAGTCTTAAACGCAACTGCTACCAATAATGTACACAGATACATACGCATACATACGTACTGTGGGGGACATTAACAAGATTTACACTTCGATTGTGTTAATAAAATGAAAAGCAAAAAAAAGATATTTGGTGAGAGAGCAATTACAGATTACAAGCACTCAAGACTTATTAGGGGCTACAAGGGCTGACAAGACAGACTATAAAATACCCTACAACTAACGGGATAAAAACGCTGTAATGTAGGGTTTAAAAGAACCAATCAATATCCACCATTGGTCCGTTACATATGCCATGACAACACTTAAACAAATTGATGTGGCATGTATGTGTGTGATTATAATTACTTCACGTGTGTCTGTCTGCTCTTTTCTTTATTGCCTGTACATATACTATGTACGTATGTGCGTATGTGTATCTGTATAGGCTTTAACTTGTTAAAATATTTCGCTTAAAATACTCGCATCCTGTGTGCACCTATGTTCACTGCAGACAACATTGTCAAGCCAAGTGATATATGAAGTCCCATAAAAATAAATACCGAATATTAACGAACATTAATTTACGCAGAGTTGTTGTCCACCGAGACCAGACCAGCCAAAATAAAACAGAATGCTGCTGCATTTAATATTGAATTTAATTGTTTTCAGTTTTGTTTATAGAAAATAAAACAAAAAACATTTACAAAAATAGCAGACGGTTTTTAAATTAAATTTATAAAAAAAAACAAGAAAGAGAAAAAGAAAAGCAATAAGGCATTATTTATGCAACGAAAATACGAATATTATTGCATATTGAGAACATAAAAATCTTTTAAATTTTAAAGGCAAACTCACCCGTTTAAAGTGTTGAAAAATTCTGTTGAAATAGAAGAACATGGCTGCAGAAGTAATTAATCAGGAACATAATCAATCAAGGCTGATCGATAACAATACGCTGCCTTCTAACCACACAAGGCTGAGCGATAACGATACATACACTGCCTCCTAAGCATTCAAGCCTAACATGGCATTCATATTCAAGTCTAGCTTTAAGCCTGAAAGTATGCAGAAAAAAATTTTTTCGTATGAAATTTATTTCAAAGCAAAAATTAAGAAAACAAAAATATTTTTTTAAACTTATTCAACCATTCATTCATTTAACAAACGATAGCTGTTGGTAGTAGAAAACCTAATACAAATACAATATATTTGTTATGAATTTACTTTCAAATAAAGTTTTGAATTCGGAAAAATTCAAATCAAAAATAAATTTTTTTTGTACGTCCTCCAATGAATTCGCACGTAAATACCTAGTAAACCTTTCAAGTGAAAACGATATGTATCTACGTGGGGAATAATGTATAGTAGATGGTGACATTATCAGGTTATGCAAATAGAGGCAGAACTACTATTTGTTTCATTTGAAGTGTCATTGAGTAAATGCAGACTTGACCACACGTGTAAAGTTTTCAATCTCTTGAAATTCTTGACAAATTCCTTGCAAAGCATCTTAATTATGAAGACCTTAATCGATACATGCTTAACCTATTCAGTTGCCGTATTGTAGTAGGTGGTGTGTTGGCTTATTAGACAAGAGGCCACGGTTCAAACCCCACGACAGACATCTCCAACACAACGAAATACGAAAAAATATTTCTTCGTCAAATTCCTCTCAGCAAATTTCTGGTAAAAACCCTGAGAGTAAATAAAATTGCAGTGAAATGTTTCTCAAAAATCTGTCGTTCGGAATCGACTTTAATTTTAAGGCCCGCCAAACATGTAGAAAAATAACTCACACAACATAAGCGATGTGAGAAGCTAGGTTGTAATCCTGACTAAAGGGTTGTACTAACCAATTATGTACATATGTACAGTCAAAGACAGTATGTATGTAGGCTTTTCCGCTAATTTTTATATTTTTTCCCAATAATTTCTACGTTGTATTTTTTCAAATTCGCTTTTTCTTCAAACATTATTACTTGTAAATGCCTTTAACAACGCTGTAACATCTTTTTCAATTTGGAAAAAACAAGCGTAAAAAAACACTGTATGTAGACGTTTTTCTTTGACTGTATGTAACCTATCATTCGCAGTCGACATTAAGCTCTAGCTTAATACTCATGTATAAAATTCACAAACACAACATGGGTGGTATGACAAGCTAGGTTGTAATCCTAGCTAAAGGATTGTAATGAACAATTTAGTAAGTAAGGAGTAAAAGGCAAACCTATCATGAAATATACAACACTTTCGATTGAAAAAAATTAGCAACTAACAGCCGATTTTACATATATGCAAACAAAATTGGTCATTACAATACTCCAGTCAGGATTACGACCTAGTAGCTGATTTTACAAACACTAAATCTATATAAAGTCGCCGTAGTCTAGTAGGTAGTGTGTTGGCTTATTAGACGTAAAGCCAGGGTTCGAACCCCAGGCCAGACATCAAAACAAAATACAAAAAGTATTTCTTCGGCGACTGCCTCTCAGCAGATTTCTGGCAAAAACTCTGAGCGTAAATAAAATTGCCATGAACAGCTTCTCAAAAAATCTGCCGTTCAGAGTCGACGTTAAACTGTAGGTCCCGGGACTCATGTATAAAAGTTAACGCACACAACATAAGTGGTGTGAAAAGCTAGGTCGAATTCCTGACTGAAGGGTTGTAATGACCAATTAGATATGTATGTAAATCTATATTTTGATGCAAACCGATGAAGCAGAAATAATTTTTGGAAATTTTGATGATACATTTTAAATCGTTTATTGGGCTTAATTGAACGTAGGCATGTGCTACCATAAGTTTCGTTTTAATTTTTCCTTTTTTTCCTTTTTTTTTCAAATGTATCCCGGAGCGAGCTGCATATACACATACCATGATATTTACACTTTGGCTTTCATTTAAATTCAATACAAAGTTTTTGCTTCAATGCTTGCGAGCTGGTGACACTAACAAATGTCATAAGAATACAATAATAAATCAAAAAGAAAGAAAAACAAAAATGGGTAACAAAAGACAGTATTTTTGAGGTTAAATTTGTTTTCACCAGAAGAGTTTTTCGAATGAAATTTTTCTAACATGTGGTGGCGAATGGGTACCATTGGGGATAAAAAGTGAAAGCGATACTGTTTTCCATATTTCTGTACTTTATATCGAACTCTAAATGCTATTTGGGATAAATACCGGAACATTGTGTTGTCAAGGCTGCTAAAACACGATCGATGTTGACCTATAACTTGCAACAATTTCAACAAAATCTGCCATAATAAAACGCTTGTATTTGAATGTCTATTTGAATGCCACATTTGTTGTGCCAAATTTAATCATAAAATTATAAAAATTATGACCTGATTGACATGACAATAACAATTATGATACAAATAATAACACTACACTACTCGTGTAAACATGTTGTAGTTTTGCAACACAACCTTAACCCAATTAGTCGCTATAGCTGCGTCTACTTCTGCTACAAATGTTGCTGCTGTTGCCATGATAATAACAGTTTTAATATCCATAAACTTGAAAATGTTGCTCCATATTGTTTCCCCCTCCAACTAACTAACGTGACAATAATTTCATTTGATTTACGGAAATGTGCCGGAATTTACGTGCTAAAGTACATCGTTACCAGATTTTTTTTTTTTGTATTCAAATTATTTTTAATTTTCTTTTGTTTATCGTGTTTTGTTGTTATTGCTGTTGTTGCTGTTGTTAATTCTGGCCATTTAATTGTTGTTTGTTGGCTGTCGATTGTTGCTGGCCATCGCTTGTCAAAGGTCAGTGTTACTGGTAACAAAATGACACAATGAAATTTTACAAATTTCAATTTGTTTGTAGCGATGTACTTATGTACGTATGCATGCATCGCATGGCATGTCATGGCATAGCATCAAATGATGAGTTTTTGTTAACAAATTGACATGCCAACGCTACAGACAACAAATGCTCAACTGCAATTGAAAACTATTGCAACAACAACAACAACCATCATTTCATTTGTATATTCTCTCTGCAATATTTTTAATTAAATTTTAATGCCAGTGAAGCACAGAGAAAAAAAACGATATTTTAACTCGTTTTACTGCATGAAAATTTAAAATATTTCCTCCTCTACTCTACTACACCGCTTTAGCCTGCTCTATCCCACCATAGTGTTGTCGACTTGGCCATTTGAATTTAAGTTAATTTGGATTTTAATAGTTTCATCTGAATTGCCAAAAATAAAAAAAAAAATGTGATGCCTTAATGACCTAAAATTGTCGAGAATTTTATTTGAGTCCATAAAAGAAATTGGGAATATGAGCAGAGCAGGGCTGATATTGTGGTTTTGCCACACCTTAATTCAATTGCTGCATAGGATTATATGTTCAAAAAGTAGTTAAAATAAACGAAAATACTGTCACATAGAATTTGATGTTGAAATCCGCTTTTTACATATTCGTGTGTACATTTTGAAGAGAGTTTTTAACAGACTTTTTCAAAAAAAATTAAATTTTTTCAAATAGAAAATATCTTTAAAGGGCTCTGAAGCATTATGAAGTCTTCTGAAGCTACCTGAGATATCGCGGACTCTTCCATTACATACGTAATGGGTCATTACAACTCTTCAGTTAGAATTACGACCTAGCTTCACACACCACTTATGTTGCGTGTGTTAATTTTATACATCAGTGACCTACAGTTTGAAGACGACTCCGAACGCCAAATTGTTCAGAAGCTTTTCATAGCAATTTTATTTCATTTTCAGGGTTTTTGCCAGAAATCTGCTGAGAGGAAGTTGCCGAAGAAGAAAAATTTCCTTATATTTTGGTTTTGTTGGAGATGTCTGACCTGGAGTTTGAACCGTGGCCTCATATCTAATAAGCCAACACACTACCTACCAGACCAAGGCGGCTTTATGATACACTGGGCAATTATAAAGCCCTAAAAGTTACGTCTGATGCGATTCAGGAATCTGATTTCATTATAATTTTCCAAACCTGGGCTAAGATGAGAGCTTAGAAATGGAAACGACAAAGAAAACAGACTTAGCGAATGCAATATAGTGGAGTGCAAGACACAAACGTTGCCAAAATAAATCTGACAATAATTCAAATCCGAGGTAAGAAATTTGGTTCGGAACTTGCCAGGATCACGACTAAGGTCATTATTATTATCATTGTCGTATGGAGGTGATACAGTACTGTAACCATACGAGCTCTTTTACTGTCCCAAAACCATAAATGGTATTTCCATCAATGCCTCGTCCAATCCTATTGCCATGAGAAACTGCAGGATGCTGCTGGGTGACAACAAGAACAATTTCCAGTTCAGCACTTGATATCCATCTTTCTAGGATGCTACAGGGATTCCAAATATGTGTTCTTATGATTTAATCTTATAATCACAGAACCTACACCTTGGTGTTGAGGCTAACCCTCTAGTTTTTTTGGTCTATAGGATCCGGTGCAAAGACCAGTTTGGTTTGAGAAGAGTATCCATCTCTATCTCTCTCTATCTTTCCTTTTGCTGAGTACACTCTTCCAAATCTTTTTTCCCATACCATATAAAAAGTGTCACCTTTCTTTTCTCCTTTCTCTGATAGATCCCAGAATATTTCAAAATTTACGGCAATGCAGCAGCAATGAGAGAGGAGCTTATACTCCGGGTAAACAGAGGCTATCCTGTTGACAAGAGGGCACACATACCACTTGAAATTTGTATCAGATCTATGGATGTGTCTCCTACTCACGCGAAAGGCGGTAAATTTTTTCAAGTCAATTTCGAATGCAGACACACCAACTGGTATCAAATACAAAGCAGCAAAACTGAAGGACATGCTGAGCAGATTGTTTTCGAATATTTACGGACCTGCACAGAGCCAAAGTGGAAAGTGAAATATGCAGAAATGTACTTTAAAGGCTAAAATCGAGTGAATAGTAGAAAAGAAGAGGAGAGCCAGAGAGCCATAAATTCTAATCATGTTATTAAAAACACTTGCTTATAACTACCATTGCATCTGGTATGGTATTGCCAATCTTTTTTTCATCCACAACATTTCATATCGCTTGCTCTACTGCTTAAAGTATTCGAAGTGTAATTTCAATGCAAATGCTTTTGAAAATGTTTTCGATTTCTTAACTCCTTGAATACTTTATTTAAAGTGCCTGGCGAATGAGTTCTCCATAAAATTTTTGCATTCGAAAGCAAATACTCTTGAGTAAGTTTCTTATACTATGAAAAGAAAATAATTGAATAATAAAGGAAAAACAATATACGAGGGTTGATATGAAAGCCAAAGTGTAATATGAAATTGATTATTGATTTATTCGTTTGCTTACCTGAGAAGGAAGCAAGAAAATATCATTGGAGCAGTTGAGATCCCTTCAGTATGTCTTGAAGTAATTTTTTCAAATAAAATTTCTTCTGTGAAAGACTGGTTCTGTCATTTATACGTCGTGTACTCAATTAAGCATTTACCACAACAAACATGAATTTAGTTTCTTAGCTGTTGATCGTGAAAAATGCAGTGAAAAACGCTTGCATTTGGATCCCACAACTATACTTAATTTAGAACACGTATGTGCCCCATCGAACCGCACTATATTTATCGAAGGACATCAGCTGCATAAATAAAAACAGAGGAATTTTTTGCATCACTTTATAAACAACACTCGTATGTTATATTAAAATAATGGACGAACAAATTACAGCATTCGATATCGAATTCTGATGAAATTTTACAAAAACGTTGAAAACGTTTTTCATAGAAATTTTCTTTTCTCAACGAATGCCCTAATTTGGCTCCTGTTTTCTAAGGAGAATTTAAGAGCGACAAACAAAACAAAAAAACAGAAACAAGTGCGAAGAGAAAAACGAGTTGAAACAATAATTGCTGTTGAATACGTGATGCGATTTACTAAAAAATTTAGTTGACTTGACAGAAAAAATATCCTCTTTTTTTCTTGCCCTGTTAGTTTGCATTTCAAGAGAAGAAAAAAGCAACAACAGCAACTGACTGTTTTAAATACTCTTGAAAGATTAGAGAAAAAAACTATGTGAAACGCTATGGAAATGCTGCAACTGTTGGTGAGCTTTTACACAGAAAGCCATTTAAAGGAATAAAGCCATGTGGTGAGACAAAAAAAAAATTTTTTTTAATTTTTTTATGGTTGTACCCTACCTACCTAGGACTAGGCGATAGCATAGGCGGTATTCAACAGATGGCCTCGTACTTTCATTAACTCAAAGCTCATTTGAAAATCATATAGGAGATGGACTCATGGTTATGCTCGCGTGAGACAATCCCTGCTGTCCTATACATAGCTTATTAATAAGTCGGCCTTTACCGATATATTCTTTTTTCGAATTAGAACACAAGGGTTAAGACTTTTAAGATAATCAAAATTGATTTAAAAAGGTAACAAACAAATGTAATAAAGAAAAGGCAACAAAAAAATTCTCAATTTTTTCTTTTCAATTTTCGACAAACTTCATAAGGAAACGATTTATCGGATATCGTAGGCATTAATATGTACATACATGTGCTGTGCGTGTGCTTTCAAGGATATAATGCCTAAATGGAAACAAAAGCTTCGAATTTATTTTTTGCTTCCTTTTCGTTCGTACTACTGCAATGAAAACTTTTTCTTTTTTGTTTTTTTTTTCTCATGCATTTTAACAGTTGCTCGTATTTAAATGTAGGTATGTGTGCATGTATGATTTTATACGCCTAAAGCCTAAATAAGGACAGAGAGAGAGAGAGAGGTACTTGGTTTTCAACTCAATTATCAACACTTGTGTTGTGTAGCCAAATTCCGTAAGTAATTCCGGGTTTTCAAAACAAACAAAAAAAATTTTTTTTTTTTCATTTCATTTCGTTTGTATTTGATTTCCATTATTTTAGCCTGCCCTTCTTCTTCTTGTTCTCCTTCATTTTTTTTAAGGTTATTAGAGGGGGGTTACCATAGTTTAAATGATAATTGATAGCATGTGTTAGGCATTATTTTGGGGTTTTCCAAATATTTTCAAATTCTTACCTACCGTCCGTCTGGTTTCAGGTTTGAAATGTTCTTGTTGGCAAATTGTTATCGATATGCTGCTGTTGTTGTTTTCATTGCATGGATAAGTAAGAAGTAATGGATCATCATCATTCAAATTTTTGTCTGGTAATTTGTGTATTACGGCCTCTACTACAACTTAATTTGAAGTTCATTTACCATGTAAACATGTTTGTGTTTAAAATTTTGTAATTAAATTGCAAATGTTATCGGAAAGTAAGAGTGATTGATAACAATTTACAAAACGTTGTAATTAAAGTTGAAATGTTCTACAGAGAAGATACATATATTCATTAAATTACAAAATTCTACATTTTTTTAAATAGAAAACTTAATACACTGAGGGGAGGAAGATAAATCATCAATTGAACTCTACAGTTAGCATAATAATTTTACTTCCATTTTGACAATCCTTTTTCCAAAAACGCAAAGACGTAAGTCAGGGAGCTGCAAAAATGCAGCACAGTATAGAAGTCCAATGGATTCATAAGTCGATGAAATTACAGAGAGTGGAAAAAGAAACTGTACACTAAACATAAAATTCTAACAATCACCAAACTAAACTTTTATCACTTAAGGAGAGTTCGCGAAAAAATTTGACAATATTTCGAAATTTGTTGTAATTTTTTTTTTGTTTCAATTTTAAAATAAAAATAACGGTAATTTATTAATGTATATTTTGTTTTTTAATGTACAGTTTCTTTTGACGCTCACTGTACATACATACATAATAGGTCATTACAAACCTTCAGTCAGGATTACGACCTAGCTTGTTACATCACTTACGTAGTGTGTGTTAATTTTGTGGAATCCGAACGACAGATATTTAAGAAATTTTTTCATGACAAATTTTCTTTTTACTCTCGGAGTTTTTGTCCGAAATCTGCTGAGAGGTAGCCGCCGAAGAAATATTTTTTTTTTTTTTTCATATTTCTTTTCGTCATCAGAAAATGGTTTGAGACGCAACGTTCGCCTCCAAGTTGGTTATTAGGCTACACTGAGGAGATTTTGGAAGCGGTATTCAGTAAGTTTAATGGCATATGATTTACAATAAACTGCTCGCCTACCGTCAATCTTTTAATTTGATTTTTCTTTGGCAAAGCCATCTGCAACTAAAGCAAGAATAAGACTAAACGTTGACGTTACGTAACAGAGCGTACGTTCGTTTATAGCTTATAAAACTAGTACAAATGCATACCGAAATTCCATTACGTTTGGGTAACTGCTCTCCTTGCCTTTCAGATGCTAGAAACAGGCGTATGTTTTGTTACGTTACGTAAACGTATTGTATAATTCTAGCTTTAGTTGGAGCTGGATTGGTCATTTCAAACGATTAGCCAGAATTGATACTTGTATTCTAGTTGTAAATAATCCTCTAGGGATCGCCTATGCCGAATGGAAGGATTTTTCGCTTAAGAAGGCATTTCCCTAAATGTTTTGAAAAAAAGAGTACTTTGTGGTAAAGGGTATGCATATAGTCGGACTTGGCCAATCGTTACTTTATTGTTTGCTTTCATTTTCGAATTCAAATAATAAAATCAATATCTCTTATCTTTTTTGTTGAGATGAAAACAAAAAGTTTATGCCATTTTATGCTTTAATTTATAAATACATATTTACATGCTCTATTAAGTTATTTAATTAAAGCAAAAATTTATTGAGTAACAGACAACCTTGCGCTTAATTACAAATATTTTCCCATTTTTTTTTTTGCCTTTTTTAGACTTTAAAAAAAAAATTTTAACCAAAAAAATATTTAAAAACTTACGAGAGAACAAAAAACAAATTGTAGGAAAAAAAGGTTAAGTGCTTAATTTAATGAATCAATAGAAAATTATATAAAAACAATGCCTTTTTTATTCTATTCATTATGTACATACATACATATGTACATACGTAAGTATTGTTGTATGTGATAGAATATAAAAGATATTGTCATTTAAATAATTAATGTTCATAATCAGACAGCATTTAAAAACAATTTATATGCGATTATTATTATTACTATTATTATTATGATGATTATTATTATTATTACTTTAGTATAATATATTGTGTTCATTTTTAATTTATAATCTCTGATGGCAGTTTTTTATGTAACAATTCTAAAAAAATAACGATATGTACAGGGTATTTTGTCATGAGGGTTTTTGCTAAAGCCATTTATCATTCAATTTTATTCTTCCTGACAGGAATATTAAAATGTTTACATATACTTAGATAGGCAGAATGGCAGGCGTATAGACCGGACTGGTTATTTGTTAAGGACAGGACAAGACATTTTTTCTACTATTTTCATTGCTATGCTTGAAACAATAGACTGCCGAAAAGTGTAAAGGACTGAATATCACAAAGCTATTAGGCAGAAAGACTCACTTATTATTCTGGCATATCAAAACTCATACACCACTCTAGAAGAAAAAGATATGGGCATAAACCTAAAGGATATCTTCAATTTCCTACCTCTTCTGCATTTGCAATTTCCCTATCTCCTTCACTATCCTCTCTCCCTCTTTTGGACGAATTTACAAGGGGTCAGTTTGACCTCTGGGTATTGTCTTGTCCCAATGACAAGTACACGCCTTCAAATCTAACGTAACCAAATGTATATATGTATATTACTATGCCGACCGTTGCGATAGCATAGTTAGTTGACTAAATTTTCAGTTTCGAAAATCATTATCTCACTAACCTCTCTTCAAGTAGCAATTTCCACCTCCAGAATATCCCGAATTTCATGATCTCTTCTGGCGAAGCAAACTTGTTTTGTATCTTTTTTTTTTAAGACGTCTGATAAGATATAAGTAATCTTAAGTTATTCACTAGAAAATGGCAATCACCAAGCTGGAAAGCTTTGCAACCATAGAAGATATCCTTTGTAACGCTTTAAAGTAAGTTAAGCCTCTTTAAGAGGTGTATAATCCACAATTTTTGATAAAGCATGATAATATCTTTGAAGCACTGCCTGCCAAGTATAGCAAGGAGTTCTGCAGTCTCAAGTCGGTGCCAAAAAAAAATCTACAGCTCAAGTAGTACCTTATAAAGAACTTGGTTAGAAGACTTATGTCTCCTGTATTTTGTATGCCACTGGCTGACAAAGTTATACCAGCAAGCATCAGTTTTTTACACTTTATGTGGGGCTAAATTAATATCATAATTTTCCGCCACTCACGGACTCACTTGTATCACACTGACCTAACCTATCCTATTCTATTAACCTAACGTAAGAGACCATTGAAGTCGCCGTAGTCTAGAAAATAGTGTGTTGGCTCATTAGACGTAAGGCCTCGGTTCAAACCCCAGGTGAGACATCAAAACGAAATATGAAAAAATATTTCTTCGGCGACTTCCTCTCCGCGTGTTTCTGGAAAAAAACTCTGAAAGTAAAAAAGAAAATTTGCCATGAAAAGTGTTTCAAAAAATCTGTTATTCTGAGTCGACTTTAAACTGTAGGTACCGCCACTCATGTATAAAATTAAGACACACAACATAAGAAGCTAGGTAGTAATCCTGGCTGAAGGGTTGTAATGACCAATTATATACATATGTAAAACAGCGAAGCCTCTGTCTAAACTCTTAGCATTACTTTCATTAAATCGAGACAAATATACATACATAATTGGTCATTACAACCCTTCAGTCAGGATTTCAACCTAGCTTCTCACACCACTTATGTTGTGTGCGTTAATTTTATACATGAGTGGCGGGGCCTACAGTTTAAAGTCGACTCCGAACGACAGATTTTTTTGAGAAGCTTTTCATGGCAATTGTATTTACTCTCAAAGTTTTTGCCAGAAATCTGCTGAGAGGCAGTCACCGAAGAAATATTTTTTTTTTTTCATATTTCGGTTTGGAACCCGGGCTTTTCGTCTAATAAGTTAACACACTACCTACTAGACTATGGCGACTACAATCCAGACAATGGTCTCAAAATGAACAATTTTGTTCAGGTGATACCTCAGACTGCAATGAACAGAACAATAGCTGTAGTTAGTGAAAGCAAATAGATTTTCAAATTAAGAATTATCAACCGTCTGATCCGACATTTTCTAGGTATAAGTACCAGTAAGTGTGCTAGTGACTGGCGAATAATTTCTTCGTTCTATTCGTGTAACACATGATAATTGTTATACATTTAGAGCTAAGTGGGGAAGCTAGGTGACACAACTCTTACCTTTTCAAATTTTTCAGCATTTTTTATTAGCACCTCTTAACAAAACACCCTGTATTTTAAATGATATTTTTTTGTTTAAAATCACTTCAACAGCCGCATAAAATTTAAATTGGCCTGCTCAACATCTATAAATGCTTGCAATATGTCAAAATATTTGTTTCAGTTTGAAAGTAAATATTTCCGTATTAAATACGCGCCCGTTTCTTTTTTAAATATTAATTGTGGAAAAAATAAATTTGAAAAAAAAGACTTTTAAATTTGATTTTATTACTTTTTTTTGTGTTTCAGTTGAAATAAAAAATAAATATTTATAGAAAATTGGTTCGTCAAATGCATTAAAAATAAATAAAAAAATTAAAAAAGAAATTTAAAAAGGAAACTAAATAAATATTAAATGAAATACAAATACAAATAAAAACCTTTAAAAAAAATTAGAAAAAAAATTATTTCATCAATAGAATCAAAATTTTCTATTTATTTTCCAAATCAAAATTGGTGAGTTTGATGTACTGTTTGTACCATTTGTTCATGAATAAATAAAATTAAATGAGGAATAAAACACAAGAGAATAGAATGAAAAAAATTAAATAACGCAAGTGTTGAAATATAACACAAATTTAGTTTCCTGCATACATTTATTATTTATTTGCGTCAATCATATTGCATGTGAGTGTATGTGCAAACACTTTGATGATATTGTAATCAAATTTAAATAAAATACTCGTATTATATTAAAAAGCCATTTTAATTATTAAAAAATTTAAACGAAAAAAAATTCATCGAGTATTAAATGAAATGGAATTTTTTAATTTATTGAAAATAAGAGATGCTTACGAATCATTCTTTCTAAATCAAAGTTTATTTTTTTAATTTATTGCAATTAAAAGCGATTCCCATTAGTATAGAAAATCAAAGTTTATTTGTTTAGCAAATAAAAACAGTGTATTATGTGCTTAGGAGTGTGTACGAAAAAATCTGGGTTAAATTTCTTTATAAAAACAAGACTTAGTGTTTAGTATTAGTATTGTTTAAGTTTCAATTCATGAAAAAGCTTCACCTCTTTAATAGGTTTGGTTAGGTTACAATGGCCCACATACACCTCTCGCACACTAGAAAAGGTCCATTGTAGCTTGCCTTAGAAAAGTATAACAAGCCGTACATGGAGGGAAAAATTATAAAAAGCAGTAAGAAAAAGAAAGTCGCTATAGTCTCTTACCCATTGTCAGACATCTTCAACAACACGAAATATGAAAAAATATTTCTTCGACAGCTTTCTCTCAGCAGATTTCGGGCAAAAACTCTAAGAGTAAATAAAAATGTCATGAAGTTTCTCAAAAATCGTTCGGAATCGACTTTAAACTGTAGGTCCCGCCACTCATGTATAAGATTAACAAACACAACATAAGTGGTGTGAGAAACTAGATCGTAATCCTGAAGGCTGAAGGGTTAGGTTAGGTCGGAGTGGTAGCTCTGATATCACAAAGCTCACTTGAGCACGCATAGCGGCCCGTGTGATGCCACGGGTGAACGCAGTCCCTGTACTAACCAAGTTCCACCAAAATCAGGGAAAAGGAAGAAGTTGGTCAGCGCAAGGGCTGCACAACAAAAGCACGACTACCCCGCACGGGAAAACCAGCCAGAAAGTCTGATGAACGAAGCTATATCCTTGATGTCAATAGATGATAGCTCCGTTAAGCTGACAAGGAATGGGGAGCCAAATAACATATATGTATCTACACCTAGCAAGAGACGTGCACTGACAAAGAAAGTGAACAACAGTCTCCTCTTCCTCAGCGGACCTGCATCCACGGCAGAAGTCCTTGAAAGGGAGCCTCATTCTTTCCGCGTGTCTACCCATGACGCAATGACCTGTAAGCACGGCCACTGTAGTCGAGATGACATCACGACCGAGACCAAGTAATCGGTTGGTACGCCTTCTATCCATCTTGTGCCAGGTGAGTCTAGTGGTGGAGCAGGACTCCTCATTGACCCAGGATAGGTTGGCGTCCCGAAAGAACTTCCGAGCAATGGTCAGCTTGACCTCTTCAACAGAAGAGGATTCCGGAAGGAGCGCACCAGCTCTGGCGAGCTCGTCGTCCCTACAGTTTCCCGGAATTTCACTGTGCCCAGGGACCCACACCAGAGAGACACTGGTGAAGCGCCCCGAGAGAAAGTCGAGACAGCGGCGACTATCCCTAACGATCCTAGAGTTATTCACGAAACCCGATAGAGATCTTATCGCGGCCTGACTGTCAGAGAAGACCGAGACGCGAGTGAAAGGAGCATCGTTGACGAGGATCCATTGAGCGGCCCGGTAAATTGCCATCACCTCCGCCTGAAACACGCTGCAGTAGTCCGGCAGACGGAGAGAAATATTCAGGTCCAGTTTCCGCTTCCAACCCCATTATCGAGTTTAGAGCGTATTAGGATTCCAGTCATCCCTACTCGGAATCAGAGAGTGGAAACATCTGTCAAGACAAAGGCAGAAGGGTTATGTAGTAAAATTTTCAATGCCAGAAATCGTAACACCGGTTAACTCACTCCCGTTGAAGAAATTCTGACAAGATTTTTACACTTTCGCCTCTGCACTCTAGAGCAGAAGCATCGAATGTGTCTGACATGACTGTAACAGCACATCAAGATTACCTCACAAACCCTGCCCCTGTTCAACATATTAGTCTTTGATGTTAAAGCGCGATATTAAATCAAAATACTAATTAAGTTCCCAATAGATCCCTTCCCAGTTTCCGGACGTGTTGCGTTCTAAACGTCTATGATCAATGAAAAGGTTGGTCTTCACATCTCTTAATTGTGTGCCATAATTTGTCAAGTCGGTTGTCTCCGTAATCTGAAGAAATATTAATTCGAGGTGTATAAAACACTCCAACCCAGGCCATAGAAGCCAGCAGATTTGGCAATGTCTCCTGCTCTACTCTTAAAAGCTCATTTTCCATCTAATCATCTGACGGATCAGCCAGAAGAAGTGTCCCTGGGATGGTGTAATCAATCGCTTCACCAAGATTGCCCCCTTTGCCTCGAATTACTTTGACAGCCCTGCTGTAACTCATTAGCCCTCATCACCTCGGAGCCAAACACGTGTTACTATACCTGTTCAGAAGCTTCGTGGGGGACTTCCTGCAGACTAACATCAATTCCAAACTAACACAGTGACCAGTCAGTGCCCTCAATGCTGCTTGACTACCCACATAGATTACCATGGTATACCCAGCGAAATCTATTCCCAAACTGCACTGGTTTCTTGGTGATTTCAAACATCTCTGCATGAAATACACTGCATTTATCAGAGTGCCTATATGTCAGCTTAACGCCATCCCTATTGCCATCCACCGTCTTCGAATCTACATTAGATTATCTACATCAGGCCACCTCTCCTTGTCTTCAAATATCACTGAGTAACTGATCGCATAGTCCATGAAAGCCGGACTCTATCGGCACAGAACCCTGCCCCTGGTTCCTCAGATTGACCCCTCCGACGTCCTCTGATTCTCATGTCAAATACCCATCTGGCCAAAACGGCATTGCCTAGGCAGCGTCACCATTGGATATTCTAGGGCTTCACAACGTCATGTTCTTGAGGAGTTCGTACAGCGTATTGTTGCCAAATTATTATCACCAGCCGAAGACATTGCGTAGAACTTTCGACTCTAATTCTCCAAAGCCAAATGCATTAGTGCGTAAAGCCATAATAGCACCTTTGCGGAAAGACTAGTTTTATGTTCTTAAAGGTGCAGTCAAGGATTATGAATTGCTTAACAACGTCAAAAATATACTTATTAGGCTTAAATAACTATCAGCCTTAAATTTAACACAATAGCTCGTATGTAGCTTAATCTGAAACCAGGCCACTCTCCTAGAAGCACAAAAACAGGACCCCAATCGTTTTCATTTCCCATGTATGCTGTCATTTGTATGATGAGTGAATAACAAAAACTAGTGCCGCAGTATAATTCAGATCACTTCATATTTAAGCCTCATGTTCTCATATTTAATTCAGAGTTTATTGTTTACCTTTATCATACAATTCAATAGTACGGTTAGTTTAGTCCGTACCCAAATTATATTTCATTTGTTGTCTGTCTGAATGCATCATGATTATTTACTTATCGACTGCATGCATGCATGATACTTAATAGTATCACATACACACCCAAGCTACATATAGTAATGCATTTCGAATCAAAATAAATGAATTAAATTGCGCCTCAAACCACCAAACATCACGTGTATCGCGTGCCAGCCAGTGGTTTGATGATGTGACGCTGTCGTGTGTTGCAATTTTCAAAAATATCGTCACCATCACAATTCAAATGAAAAACAAATAAAATTTTAATCGCATAACAAAGATAACAACAGCAACTAAAAATTAAACAAAACAAACCTAATAATATCATTGATTTACGATTATATTTAATCGAATATTCGTGTTTAAAACTGAATATTTCAAATTTGTAAGCAGCAGGGGTGTGTGTTTGTGTTGGCAAACAAATTTTTATCAGAGTATTCGTATGAATGAATCACTTGCAATTGCAATTAATTAATAACACGGTGCGACAGTGAAAATACTCCCAAACAACTACATAGTCTAAGTTATTCACTAGGTTGAGTATAACTCAAAAATACTTTTTTTATTTTTCTCGCACCCTCCAAACTTGTTTTATTTGACAAAAACGGTTTTTTGATCTTTTCACATAAAATTATTGACTACCCAAATATGTTTGAACCTATTTTAAAAATCCAAAGTTTTTTAGAAAGGGGAGAGATTAGCCTTTAAAACGGTATACATAAACGTTTTATCCAAACTTATATGTTATGAGTTTTGATGGGGTAAACTTGGAAAATATAATTTGTTTCTTGTTTTTTCAAGTTTAGCTATCCTTAATTGCAAAATTTAATTAAAAAAATATAAAATAAGTGATGACATTCTGAAAGTACATTATCTTGTGAAGAGATTGACACTTCGTTTGATCTAATCGGACAAAAATTACCGTAGTTATAATTTAAATAATATAACAGTCGTGATATATTTGTATATATGTGATCTTATCAAATGAGCCTTCAGCTCAAAAATTTTCAAAAGTTTTGATGGATTTTGATTGTTTATCGCACAATGTGTCAATTTCACGTTTGCACGACTTCCAGCAGTCGGATAATATTTGGGTTTTTTGCAAATATTATTATTTCTCTTTGCGCAATCATTGGCCAACTTCTGGTGGTGGCTCAAACGTGAAATTGATACATTTTGTGATAAACAATCAAGATCCATCAAAAATTCTGAAAATTTTTGAAATAAAAGTTCACTTGATTATATGACATATATAAAAAATATAACACGACCGTTATACTATTTATATAATAACTATGGTAATTTTTGTCCGATTTGATCAAACTAAGTGCCAACCTTAGTTTCAGAATGTTATCACTTATTTCATATTGTTTAAGTAAAGTTTGCTACTATGAACGGACAAACTTGAAAAAATATGAAAAAAATTTACATTTTCCAAGTTTACATCATCAAAACTCATAGGATATTAAGTCGAATAATAGATATGTGTATACCGTTTTAAAGGTCCATCTCTCCCCTTTCCAACAATATTTATATTTTGTAAATCGGATAAGAAATGCTATTGGATATGACAAAGTTGATCCTCGTTTTATCAGAATATTATTACCGGAACTACTACCTTTTCTTACGCATCATAACTACTAGTAAATATCCTTGTAATTGGAAATATGCTAAAATTATACCTATACCTAAATCTAATTCGGAATTTAGGCCAATCGCTATTCTGCCCCATCTATCAAAAATATTAGAGAAACTTTTGCACGCTCAAATGAATGATTACATAAATGAATTTAATCTACTTACGCCATTTCAGTCTGGTTTTCGAGCCAAACATAGCTGTATTACTACTTTAATTAATTTGTGTGAGGATATTCGGTACGATATTGACAATGGCAATGTTGATATTCTTGTTTTACTTGATCATTCAAAAGCGTTCGATTCGGTTGATCACAAAATTCTTCTTACGAAACTGTAAAGAATCTTTAACTTCTCCAGCACGTCTAGTTGTTTACTGAAATCGTATCTTAGTAATCGTTTTCAGCTAGTCTGTCTTAATGGTGAGTACTCATCACCTTTGGCTGTCACTAAAGGAGTTCCCCACGGATCGATAATGGGACCGCTTTTATTCTCATTATATATTAATGATCTTCCGGACTATTTGGAACACTGCAAGATACACCTTTATGCAGATGATGTACAAATTTATCTCGGAGGCTCTTTACGGCACATTGAGGAAAATGTTTTTAAAGTCAACCATGATCTCAATAATATCTATAAATGGGCAACGGCTAACAAACTTTTAATTAATCCACAGAAATCTAAATATCTTGCTATACATAACAAACCGTTCATTTAAACATCAATTTTGATATTATGTTAAATAACCAGAGAATAGAATGTGTATCATCTGCAAAAAATTTGGGAGTTATTTTCAATAACAACTTGGATTGGTCTACCCATATTAGCAGAATTTCTGCTAATTTATATTTAATGCTGAGAAATTTGTGGCCTACGCAACACATGACGCCTTTGAAAATAAGAATTTTGATTGCCAAAACCTATTTAATGCCACGATTGTTATATGCATGTGAAGTTTTTGCCAATTATGATTCCCGAAGCAAATATTTACTGCAAAAGTCCTTTAATAATATCGTTAGATACGTCTTTGGCCTACGAAGATACGATCACGTCTCTTCTTTTTCAAATTTGCTATATGGTATGCCTCTAGAAAGCCTTATGAAGATTAAGAAGTTAATTACATTACACAAAATAATATATACCAAGAAGCCATCATATCTTTACGAGCGTCTTCATTTCACTAGGTCGAATAGAGGCAACAAACTAATTCCGATGAGATATCACTGTAGCGTATCTGAGTATCAGTTTTATATATTTTCTACCCGTCTTTGGAACTCACTTCCCAATAATTTACAAATAAACAGCAACTTAAAAGCTTTTACCAAACTTTTATATAAATATTTCACTTCCCAAACACCTTAATTCATTTTTTATTGTGACACATTTTTCACTTATATATAATATGTATTTTCGTTTAATTAGAATATTATGTTATGTTTTATTACTTTATTTAATTAATTATTTGTGATTTACTACTTTTTTGACTTTTTGTTTTGCAATCATGTAATTTTCACACTATAATTATAAGATCTACGTCTTGTTGTGTGAAATTGTTAACTTGAAATGTTTGAGTAATCCAGAAATTTGTGCGTAAGGTCAAAAAAATACAGTTTTTGTCAAATAAAAAAGTTTAGAGGGTTCGAGAAATATAAAAAAAATATTTTTGTGATCTACTCAACAAAACTCACAACCTATACTATGTCATTAGCCGGGTGTATTTAATTTTTTTTATTTTGTCGCATAGTGTAATTAAACAAATACGAGAGTAAACAAATAAGAATAATATTGAATTTATCATTTAATTTATGTATGCATGAGTATGCATGTATGTACATATATGTATATGAAATATAAGAAAACATTAAAAAGTGAAATCAAAAGTTTTCATATATGTACAACAGCTCGATCTACTTATACCACTTACGTAATTATTAAGCAACTTAATGTCCGTATGTGGTAGTCCCTGAGGCACTCGTTCCTATGAGAAGATTCAGTTGTCTACTCGACCGTACTACTACAAAATTCTCGCGTTATGGATTTATGTTTTAAAAACAGATCAATAAAAGTCTCGTTTGTCTTATTTGAAAGATCGAAAAATACCGGAGAGATATTAATCTACTTGACCTCATACACAATGTACTGACAGGGATAACCACAAAGTGAAATAGAAATCAATCAGTGAGTCAAACAGAAGCTGCTTGAATCTAACCAATACACAACGCATTGTAATTTCACTACTGTTCATGGATTTCAAGAAAGTCTTTAATACCATTGGACGGAAAGTATTGAGAAGGGAAGTTTTATCCCAGATAATCCAATGATCAGATTTTCACAATAGGAGTATCGGTCAATCACCACATGCTAACGCTGGAGTAAAACAAACAACAGGTACAGTGAAGGTGATCAAATCTACACAGTAGATGTGATAAAAACTCCACAGAAGAGATGATGAAAGCCCCACAATAGAGGTGACAAAAGCTCTACTGTACCTGTTGTGTATGATACATACATACATACATAATTGGTCATTACAACCATTCAGTCAGGATTATTGACCTAGTTTCTCACACCACTTATGTTGTGTGTGTTAATTTTATACATAAGTGGCGGGACCTACAGTTTAAAGTCAACTCCGAACGACAGATTTTTTGAGAAACTTTTCATGGCAATTTTATTTACTCTCAGAGTTTTTGCCAGAAATCTGCTGAGAAGAAATCGTCGAAGAAATACTTTTTGTATTTTGTTTTGATGTCTGGTCTGGAGCTCGAACCCTGGCTTTACGTCTAATAAGCCAACACACTACCTACTAGACTACGGCGTATGATATCAAGACAATAATCTCTTGAGAGCGCAGAGTACTGTTTTGGAACCTCTTACATCGCTTCGCCAACCTTGAATACGCACGTCATATTATCCTATTGTGGCACAAGATTTCCGATACACAAGGAATACTCGAAAATCTGCAAAGATTAATGCGTAATTAGTTAGAATTAAAGATTTTTCGTTTGCCTTCAATCTAACCTTGGCTAGTACCCGCTCGGCAGTGTGACAGTATTTACTGTAGCATTGTTAATCCTAAGTTTACAGATTTTCAATGAATTTCCCAATGTAGTTACATTATCTGTAAGCGTCATCTGGCCAATTCGTCCACTCTACAGATACCCCGAATATGATGTGATTATTGTACCGTCATTTCATCTCGAAGCAACATGCGGCAATCGTTAATCATTTCATAGTTAGTTTCATTAAAAATTTTTGGCCTAATAAGAAACACCGCAGCCTGTATGACCGATAATTTGTAGAAGACAAATCTGAATCAAGAAAAGAAGTATTCAACAGCACGGGCCAGTAAATTATGTACTAATGAGGAACCCATTAAGATCTTAGGGCATCAAAATGGCCATGAGTGCGAACTCAAGTCCTTCTTATGATAACTTATATAAGTCGCCTTAGTAGGTAGTAGGTAGTTTGTTGGCTTATTAGACGTGAGACCACATTTTAAACCCCAGATCTGACAGCTCCATGAAAACGAAATATGAAAATATCTTCCTTTCAGCGACTTCCTCTCATCAATCTTCTGGCAAAAACTCGGAGAGTAAATAAAATTGCATTGAAAAAGTCTCTCAAAAGAAAATCTGTCATCCGGAGTCGACTTCAAACTGTATGCCTTGCCACTTATGTATACGTTTGATAACAAATGGAACTCTTAAAGACTGATAGGCAATAGACTATCTTGAGTTGTGTAGGGCTTCACGAAATTTATGACTGTTTCCCCAGCTTGTTGTATTAAATATTCACGAATTGTCTTTCCCATTCAATCTCTATTGTTTGCAGTTTGAATAATAATTGAAATATTTTTTTTAATAGAATAATTAAATTGAACCAAAGAAAAAAGGTTTTAAAGTTAAAATTATAAATAATTTAATGGCTGTTATAGATTTTCATTGCAATTATTAGTTCAGAATTATAAATAAAATTTAAAAATAAGTTTTTTAAATGTAAATATTTATTTTTAAAAATAATTTCAATTACCAATGAGTGTTATTAAACGCCCTATAGTTAGTTAATCATGACGTCTGTGGTCATTTGAACGAATTGATAAATTTTATAAATATTTGTACGACACGGAATTTTATTTAAAATATTGATAGACGGGCAAACCCAACTAAATAGTAATAAACGTTACAAAGTAAAAAAAAAATCAAATTCATTTGCATAATAAGAAAACTAATAACACTATGCGACAAAATGAAGAAAATTAAATACACCCGGCTAATAACTTAGTGTAGATTGTGAGTTTTGTTGAGTAGATCTCAAAACTATTTTTTTATATTTTTCGAACCCTCCAAACTTTTTTTATTTGACAAAAACTGTTTTTTTATACTTTACGCGCAAATTTCTGTATTACTCAAACATTTCTGACCAGCTCTCCAAAATTTAAATCTCATTGGAAAGGAGAGAGATGGACCTTTAAAATGGTATACATATATCTATTATTTGACTTAATATGCTATGAGATTTGAAGAGGTAAACTTGGAAAATGCGAATTTTTTTCATATTTTTTCAAGTTTGTCCGTTCATAGTAGCAAACTTTACTTCAATATAATATGAAATAAGTGATGAAATTCTGAAAGCGGATTATCTTGTGAAGAGATTGACATTTCGTTTGATCAAATCGGACAAAATTTACCGGAGTTATTATATAAATAGTATAACAGTCGTGTTATATTTTTTATATATGTCATCTCATCAAATGAACTTTTAGTTCAAAAATTTTCAGAATTTTTGACGGACATTGATTGTTTATCACAAAATGTGTCAATTTCACGATTGAACGACCACCAGAAGTTGGCCAATGTTTGCGAAAAGAGAAATAATAATATTTGCAAAAAACACAAATATTAGCCGACTTCTGGAAGTCGTGCAAACGTGAAATTGAACTAAAAGTTCATTTGATGAGATGACATATATAAAAAAGATCACTCTTTAAATAATAACTACGGTAATTTTTGTCCGATTTTATCAAATGATGACTCAATCTCTTCACAAGAGAAGAGAAGAATAATATCACTTATCCTATATTTTTTATTAAAGTTTGCTACTATGAATGGAAAAACTTGAAAAAATATGAAAAAAATTCGAATTTTCCAAGTTAACTCATCAAAACTCATAGCATATTAAGTCGAGGCAGAGGTATTTGCAATATAAACGACAGTAATGCTAAGGACACTATGTTAGCTTGAGATTAGTGTTAGTCTGCAGAAAGGCTCTCACCAAGTTTCTGGACAGGTGCAGTACCACGTGCTGCATACCGAAGTATATGAGGTGTGAAGAGCAAGGCCTCGAACCTATTGGAGCAGTCGGTTAGATTTCTTAAGGGACACTTTTTCGTGCTAATCGATCAAGTGATCAGAAGGAGAATGGATCCTTTAGGGCGGTACAGACGAGATTGCAGAATATGCACGCTTTTATGATAGCGGTTGGAAAGTGTTTTTTTTTTTTTTTGGCTTTTGAAATTCAGGAGAGTATCTTACTTATCTTACTTAATTGGTTATTACAACCCTTAGGTTAAGTTAGGATTACGAACTAGCTTCTCTCACGACTTATGTTATGTGTGTTAATTTTATCCATGTGTGATGGAACCTATACTTTAAAAACGACTCCGAACAGATTTTAGAGAAACTTTTCATGGGAATTTTACTGGCACTCAGAGTTTTTGCCTCAAGATTGCTGCGAGCATGTAGCCGAAGGAATATTTTTTTTAAATTTTTCTTTTCAAGATTACTGACCCAGGAAGTGAAACACGGGCAGCCACCACACTCTCTACTAGACTAGGGCGACCTCTCTGAAATGTAGGTGGCTGGCCTTTATTTCCCATTTTTGTGATATAAAGCTGCAGTATTAACGCCTAAACTTGCTTTTTGTTACCAATACTTCAGCGGATATGTATTCGCATTAAACCTACTTCGTGAGATCCGACACATACTGATATCAAGATGATACCATCTAAGATCGGTTGACATAGCTTTGTTAACTTTAAAACCAGGTACTCTAAGCCCTAATGAACAATAGGTAAGGTTGGCATTTGACGGGGGTAGGCGTTATGAATAAAAGATTTTCATATTTAAAAAAAACGATTTTATTCAAGATTTCTTTGAATGCTGATTGTGATAATAGGCTTAAATTATTTTTATCAATAAAATACTGTAAAGAATACTCGCAATTTAAAGTTATAAGTAAACTTTATTCTTTATTTTGTTTATTTTTTAATTTCCATAGCAAACATTATGAGTTATGGGCTAAAACGAACAGTAACACTAAACTTAAGAATTAACAAAAAATACAATTTCTGTTTTTGTGATCGTTATTGCCAGTATATCGCTTGATTTAAACATGTAAACTGATTTTTTTTTTAATCGTCATAGCGCGGTTCATCTGTTACACATATCTGTATTATAAAATCAATGTTATTTGAAGTTATTCCCTGATGTGTTAAAAGCTTAAATCAATATTAAAAACAACAAAACAACAACAACAACAATAACTTTAAAGTTAAAAACTTAAATTGCAATTATTATTGACATTATTGAGAATGTTTTTTATTCATTCGATTTAAGGAAGATCTCTTTGTATGTGAATACATATGTATTCTATAAATAGCGTACTAAATAAACAAAACCGTTAAAGACTTGTTTATACTGGGAGTACGAAAAAGAAAAATATAATTGAAGAAACAACATTATTCCAGTTAAGTAAGGAACTAACAATTGCTTCAAAAAAAAAAAAAAAAAAACAAGTCAACTGTAAAACTATAACGCTTGTACTGTTTTACTTCGAATATGTATGTGATGTTCAAACTGTTTGGGTTTTGAAAATTGAAAGAAAAAACACAAAAAAAGTGTAAAAGTGAGGGAAATATTTACTTAAATCAATGCCTTACCATTTACTTTACTAAGACTATTTCATGTAAATAAATTCGTCGTAGTCTGGCAGTTGGTGCGTTGGCTTCTTAGACGTGTGTGAGGCCACGGTTCAACATGAAAAAATATTTCTTCGGCGAATTTATCGTAGCAGATATCTGGCAAAAACTCTGAGGGTCAATAAAATTGCATTGGAAAGTTTCTCAAACAAATCTGCCGGAAATCGGAATCGACTTTAAACTGTAGATTCCGCCACTTATGAATAAAATGAACTCACACAACATAAGTGGTGTGGGGAAGCTAGGTTGAAATCCTGACTGAAGGGTTGGAAGGACCAATTATGTATGTAGGTATGGGTTTTGAAAGAAATGACGGAAAAATTGCAAACGTGGAGGAAATATTTATTTGAGCCGAAAAATCCATGACTGCCATTTACTTTTCATAGATTATTTCATGCAAATGTTGCACCGTACGTCATCCTTTAAAGAGCATCAAATTTGGCAAACTTTTTCTGGCGTTTCGTTCTGTATATCAGCAATGGGAGTTGTAACGTTGTAGGTATGGAATTGCGCCTGACTTGTTTCTGTACACAAAACACTTCCCTAGAAAAGCTAGTCTAGTGGGATCAAATCTCATTATCTTGGTTGCCAATAGACTGTTTCAAAATGGGAGATAGGTAGTGTGTTGGCTTATTAGAGGTAAGGCCACGATTCAAACCCCAGGACAGACATCAAAACGAAAATGTAAAAAAAAAATATTTCTTCGGTGACTTCCTCTCAGTTGATTTCTGGCAAAAACTTTGAGAGTAAATAAAATTGCCATGAAAAGTTTCTCAAAAAATTCGTCGTTCGGAGTATGTATGTATGTAAAGGTACCACTAGGCGTATGCCTTGTGGCATTGTTTTGTTAAAACTACTTGTCAACCAACGCCTATTCTTCCTTAATTCTATTCTTGTTGGACAAGATCTCCAATATACAAGGAAAACAAGAACAATCAAACGGGTGATTTTTTAGCTATTATCTTTTTGGCAACACTGGTTTAAACAGCTCACGCACGTTTCGTGTTTTGTTTCACTGTCAAACATCTTCAGTTTGGTCTATAATTTAACCATGAATCGTCTTACAAACGAACAACGCTTGCAAATCATTGAGTTTTATTATCAAAATGCGTGCTCTGTTAAGAAAGTTCATCGCGCGAAAAATTGTGTTCTGCGACGAAGCTCATTTTTGGCTCAACGGATACGTAAATAAGCAGAATTGTCGATTTTGGAGTAAAGATCAGCCAGAAGCATTGCAAATGCTACCAATGCATCCAGAAAAAGTCACAGTTTTGTGCGGTTTATGGGCTGGTGGCATCATTGGACCGTACTTCTTCAAAGATGCTGCGAATCGTAACGTAAATGGTGAATGTGAATGGTGAGCGCTACCGTGAGATGATATCTAACTTTTTTGCCCAAAACGCAAGAGCTTGACTTGCATGACATGTGATTTCAACAAGACGGTGGCACATGCCACAGAACACGAGTAACAATGGACTTATTGAGAGGTGAGTTCGGTGAACATTTTATTTCACGTTCGGGACCGGTCAATTGGCCGCCTAGATCGTGCGATTTAACGCCCTTAGACTATTTTTTGTGGAGCTATGTTAAAGCTCATGTCTATAGAGACAAGCCCGCTTCAATTGACGCATTGGAAGACAACATTGAAGCATTTATTCGTGAGATACCGGCGGAAATGTTGGAAAGAGTATGCCAAAATTGGACTAAGTGGATGGACCATTTGAGGCGCAGTCGCGGTCAACATTTGCATGAAATAATCTTCAAACATTAAATTATATGGACCGTACTATCGATTCAAATAAAGATTTCATGCATTTTTCTGAATTTTATGTGTTTTTTTTTGAAAAATTTTCCTATAGCTCTTAAAAAACCACCCTATATAAAGGTTAATGCGTAATCAGTTAGAATTCAAGATTTTCATGCGCTTTCAATCGAACTTTGACTATTGCCTGCTCGGCAGTTTGACAGTATTTACTGCAGCATTGTCAATCCTAAGCTTACAGATTTTCAATGTAGATATTTCATCTGTAAGCCACATCTGACCAATGCGTTCGGTATGCAGATTCTCCGAATACGATGTGAATAATGTACGATACGCAACAGTGGGAAATCATTTTAAAATTAATTTATTAAAAGCCATTGTTCTCTGAGTCGGCCCGCTATCAGAAATATTGTTGTCCCTCATAAGAAACACCGCAACCTATATCTTTCTAGATTCTTTTCCAGACATTTTTGAGCAGTCATACATTGTACTAAGCCCTTGTCATACCAGGCCCAAAAACAGATACCTTACAACCACCTCAGAAGACGCTGCAATGACCAGGAAGAAGAACAAATCCGTGTGTTTTACCTCTAAAAAATACTTCCATTAACTAAAATGTTTTAAATTTTCTTCAATTGTCACTGGCAATTGAAATTTCAAGCTATTTCTAACAATTACTTTCCAGAATAAATGAATGAAATCATCTTCAAAGTATTTTAAAAATCCAAGTGTAAATTACTAAAGTATTTAACATCCCACATGCAAGCCTACGAATTAGAATAGGAATCGTAAATCTTCTGAATATGGCTGTTTGACGTTGTTGTGTTCGCAATTGTGTTTGAATTTTTTCCAGCCACAGTACTCCCTCAATATGGTGTTTAAACTCAACAATCACGTTCCAAGAAAAGAAAACCAATTATTAATGTTTTAAACAAATAAATAAATAAACCAAAAAAAAATTCAAAAGAAAAATAAAAGAATGTTAAACAAAAACCAAATAAATGATAACAAATAAAAAGAAATTGTTACCAATAAAGTTAAAGAGAATTTCGTTGTATGCTCTACCTGTACTTAAACTCTATCTGACTGTCTTTGTTAGTGGAACAAAAGCAAATCAATCTCAACTTTACGACGTCCTACACTTTAAAACAATCAATCCTGAACGCTGCAACTCAAAGTAGAAGATTGAGAAATTGAGACACAAAAAAGTTATTTCAACTTATCATACAAGGCCCTGTACGTCTCTGATAACCCAACAAAACTTGATTAATGTTGACTGGAAGGTATATGTATAATATAACATATACATTGTATATGCTTGGCGTACTCTAATGGATACTCATTTCTCCAAATTCAACCCTGGTATGTCGAGCATTTATGCTTCTTCTGAAACCTGTTATTTGCAATGTTTGATCCTTTAGAGTTCCCTAGACCTGACAGCATTATTCCAGCCGATCCGCAGAAGTATCAAGGTCTGCTGGTGTGTGCCACGTTCGCTGCCAGTTAAGCTGCTCTAAAATGGTCCTTCGGCTGGGTACCATTGACGAGGTATAGCATCGCCTTTATTCCTCAAAAAGTTTAACGCTGACATTCTTGTCTGCTCTATAGATCAGATAATTCCAATGAACCTTGTTAAGAGGTTTATGAAGTTCAAACAACATTGCTACTGTCTGCTCCTCCATTGGAATCTTTCTCTACTTCTCCTTCGCATAACACAAGAGGATCTGTTCTTACTTTTCTTCTATCCGTCGTACATAATATAGTCCAGACCTCCCGGTTAGTGGTCCATATTCCAATGTTTTGGGCGGTCTATTCCAGATCAAATTTAAAAAAATGCTTCTTTTTCTAGGTAGCATTTCAAATCATATATCGATGCCACAGCTCTAAATTGTGTAGGGCATTAAAAGCATTTTTGATTTCTAACAAACAAATTTTAACAAAGAAACTGAAACTGAAATAAAAACCAGAATGTTTGAATTTAAAAAATAAAAACCCATACAAAGTGAATCAACTACAATATAAAGTAAATAAATACTCGTATAAAAACACAACAGACAGCTCTTTATTGCCATTAAGCCGGTATTTACTCTATTAACGTGGCGTAGTCATACAACCGCCACTACTACCAACAACACCCCCACATAGAATCAAATAACCAACACAAGTACTCCTCACTACAGTGCTCTAGTACTTTTCGACAAACTTTTATTATTTTAACCAAACTGGTAAAAAATAACAGTTTTTTTTCTCCCTCTCTCTCTCTCTTTTATTTTGGTTGTGTTTTGAGTTTGATAAACACAAGCGGTTGGGTAAAACGATTGGTTGAACACCGGTTTGAACTGAAACGTTGTGATGTTATTTCGGAGTAGCCAGACTGTGAGGGAAACTTATTTGATCAGTTTTATATTTCAAGTATCTACTGAAAATGTAAGTTTACTTTCCCCAAGCCGTATGTGAATTTGTGCAAAATAATGAATTTGAATGATTTTGACAATCTGTATATGTCGTGTATATCTCTGTAGATGCAGAGGTACTGATGACTTTTTAATCACGTCCGTTCTGTACTATTCAGGCCAATGTAATAGATCTGATCAATAGAAAGGGAATTATGTTCCGTAAAGTCAATTTTTGGCCATACACATCTATAGTTGCCCCAAGTAAAGTGCTGTACGCCTAGTTAAGACGCCCTTAGCAGTCCGAATTAGGTGCCAAGTGACGACCACCTGCACATGTCCCTGTCAAATAATAGGGAGTTTAATACCAAACAGAAATTTAGTGTCCATTACATAAAAACCGCTTTCATGTGTAAAGTGTTCGATTAACGGATGATTTTTTAGCCGTTTGGGTTCAACGTTACTTACTTCACGTATCCCCATAAAAACAGCCTGGTAAAGAAAATCACATGATCTTGACGGACAATGGTCTGCTCTATAACGTAAGTTATTTATGATGGAATGACTAGGCAAATGAACTTACGAGGAGGGAAGCTTTCACTCCATTGACGGCACAATTCTCTGAAGACAGACATTTGAAAAGTTATACTCAACGAAAGGAACATACAGAGAGGAAAGACTCTTCTCATATCAAACAGGTTTGAGGCACTCAAAACGTAGGAAGATATATAAGTTATGCGTTAAACTATCCAGGGGTAACTAGAAGTTAACAGCTGGTCTTTTGACAGGGCACTGTAGAATCAGAGTACATTTAATTGCACCGAAACCAACTTAGAAGTCGCCGTAGTCTAGTTGGCTTATTAGACGTAAAGCCAGGGTTCGAGCCCCAGGCCAGATATCAAAACAAAATACAAAAAGTATTTCTTCGGCGATTTCCTCTCAGCAGATTTCTGGCAAAAACTCTGAGAGTAAATAAAATTGCCATGAAGAGCTTCTCAAAAATCTGTCGTTCGGAGTCGACTTTAAACTGTAGGTCCCGCCACTCAAGTATAAAAGTAATGCATACAACATAAGTGGTGTGAGAAGCTAGGTCGAAATCCTGACGGAAGGGTTGTAATGACCAATTATGTATGTGAAACCAACTTGTAAATTGTCATGATGAGACTGAATCTTGAAAACGCATTCTTGCAACCCATGAGGCACTAATATATCCCAGGAGAAAACAACTTATTGACATCGAGCAGTGTCTTATAGCTTGTTAGGGCAATAGGTTTGGAACAGACATTTATAGGGTTACACTCTATGGACTAGTAAGAGGAGTGTGGAAGGTTATACTCAGAACACAAGAAAATAGAGTTTCGGCGGGTTTGAAACAATTTGAACTTATGATTTTTAATTGATAATAGCGAAAAGAAATTTTATGTCTTGCCACAGACAAACCAGTACAGGTTGAGAATAGTGACTAACAGTAGTTCGATCATACGATCCCAGAACTATCTGTTGAAGACGTTCTGTTTTTCATCAAGTCCCCTAGTAGGATCACTACACTGAAAATATAAGATGGATCTCTTTACTCCATACTTTATAATACTGAGCTTTATTACCCCAACATCTGGCAACGCTATTAAAATAGATTTGAAGTTGGTTTTTGTGATTGTATTTAAAATCATTGCGTTTCTCAGACCTGGTTTCGTAGCAAATTGTTCGAACGATCATTTTATTTCAATTTATTTGTTGTTCGGTTGGTTGCTTGGTTGGTTAGTTGGTTGGTATGGACTTGGTTGTTACGACTATATAAACTGCTATAAACTCTCAACACACACACACTCGCATTCACCCGTACTCATAGACAAGCTCTTTCGTTGGGCATGAAAGCCCAACGTATGCGAAAACCGCGTATGAGTATTTGTTTCAGTCAGTCAGTCAGACTAAGTTTAGTTGTTTTTGTTTATGTTTTTATTTTTATTTTCTTCTTCTTCTTTTTCAACGGAGCTGAGTACATATGTATATTTATTAGTAGTTCGTTGGGTCGTACTTATTGTTTATTTTATTAATACAATACGAAATAAGTAACAATTTTTGTGTTTAAATGTTGTTTTTATTTTTTTTTTCTGCTTTTTTTTATTGTATTACCTGTGACTGTGTACTGTGACTGGAGATGTGTAGTTGTTTAAGCTGTGTTTTTATTGTTATTGTTATAACAACTGTTCATGTATTATTTCAGCTTATTTGAGTTTAAGCCCGTTGTTATTTGGTATTCAGTTGCGAATTTCATACAAAACGAAACGGTTGTTCAAATTCACACAAAAAAAATAAGTTTAAAAAATTTTATAAAAACAAAAGCACTTTGATTTCTAGTTAAAGCTTTGGCAAATGCTCTGAAATATCTATTATTGAAAAAAACAAAAATTATTACCGCATGATGATTAAGTGCTAAACAAAAAAATAAATGAAAATATTGTATACACTACGTTCGAAAATCTATCAAGAGAGTGTGTATATACAATATAAAATTGATTTAAATTTAATAATAAATTATTAAAAAAATATAAGAAAAGAAATCAAAAGAAATATAAAATCTCGAAAAAAAAAAATTAAAACCAGTTCAAAAGAAATTTTTATTTGAAGCAAGTTTGTCCTACAAAAAGATTTAAAAAAAATCGTTTTGTGAAGTTCAAAAAATTTTTCTTCTTTTTCAAAGAGTTTTCTATGCAAAGATTTTTTAAGAAAAATCCATAGAAAACCCTGTACTCTCTCACTTCCTACCCAAAATCAGTTCTCCACAGCAACTTTAACTGCAAAAAATTGTAGGCAACATGTTGAATATGCGCAATCAACTTGACAAGGTAAGTAATTGGCTGACTATAATACCAAAACCGTTAGTCTATTAGTCTCTTAGCTAACAAACTACGAGTATGTATGTGGCTGAAAAGTTTGTTGACTTTATTTATACAAGCAACATATCAGTATCAGTTGATGGTGCTACCTACCGGTTTCAATGAAAAGAAAACTGAATTTTTCATTTAAAATTTCCAGTTTCTTTGAAAGTAAAAGAAAAAAAGAAAAGAAAAGCAAAAACAGTTTTTTTTTCAATTTTTCTTTTATCAACTGACCATTCATTACGTTTTGGCCCGCCAGTTAAATTTAACACAATCGAACGTTATGCCTGAAAAGAGAAAATAAATTTTGTAACAAGAAAAAAATTTTTTTCTTTTCCTTTTATTTTCTTATTTTCAACATTTTTTGTTTATTTTTCCTTATTTGCTTAAATTAAAACGCTTTCGTCGTAATAATTGTACAACAAGTTTCCAAATTTGGCTTCTTTTTTGATTTTTTTTCCTCTACCACCACCACATCAGCTACAGAGACCAGATCTTGGCATTTGCTAATGTTAAGTTAATAATTTAAATCAATATTAACCAAAAAAAAACTACAAATAAACTAGAGAAAGATAGAGTGAGAGAGAGAGAAAACCAAACTTATTCTGTTTGCCAAAAGTGTTAATTGAAAAAATCAAATTTAATTATAAAATCGATTGCATAAAACCAATAATTTTTTATGTCATCCATCTCACAATCATAGATTTTTAGTCGATATTTTTTAGGAGAAAATCGCCCATATACCATACCAGCCTTAATTAGAAAGTTACTCACACCATATGCAGGCCTGCATATATGGTGGTCATACTCATAAAAGATTTAATCATGACTGTGTTATACTTTCTTTGGCAATTTAAAGCAAAACTTCCTTCTTCGCTCATAGCATTCATATAACCAGTTAAACGGTATGAATGCCAGTTGCAAGAAGCCACAGTGTTACGAGTTATCACTTATGCCAGGGCTAGGAAAACAAATATTTTAAACGCACACTACAGACACACTTTGTGTGGAAAAAAAATTATTTTTTAATCGAATTTTTTAATTTTCTTCAAATACCCGTTTAAATACATAAAATCTTGGCAAAACACAAATTATTCAGCAGATCAAAAGCAAATGGTCTCAATAAGTAATTTCTGGCAGAGTCTGTTAGCAACCGATTTTCTAGCCAGACACTATAGGCTCAGAGAACACTTGTGAAGACTAGAAAAGGCCTCAAGTCCAATATGAAGGTTTTGTGATGAGAAGCATGAATCATCAGAACACACACTTGGTACTTTTGCAGCGTTAATACAGCACAGAAAATAACTCTTAGGGGAACATATGAAGCACTGGGCACAGAGTTAAACTTACTGACAACGCACAATGTTTTAAGGTTTATCAAAGCCTCCCATTCTATTGCAACAGATCGCATAGTCGCAGTACTCTTGCCTATGTACTCGACAATGATATGCTTTATTGGATCGGTTATTGATTTATAGTACATTGTGGCCCAATAAGTGGTGTGAGAAGCTAGATTGTAATCCTCAATGAAAGGTTGTAATGATGCACCGATGCCACTAAAGATTTTTTAAAATGTTTGGTTCTCATCTGTTCAAAAGCTGGGCTGCATTCTTTGTCACACCTATTGCATGAGTATATTTGTGCATTGCATAAGTATACCTATCATCCTACATAGTAAACAATAGGTCAATTCGACCTCCGGGTACTGTACTTATCTTAATTGACAAGTACACGTCCTCTAACCTAAACTCTGATCTAGACTTAAGAAGATCTTGTTAAAGTAATGATTAGGGTTGGTGGTGAATGCTGCTTGCATTGATGCCCCAAAAGTACAAAAAAAAATAGTTTCGAGTACAGTTGAAATTTTTTCAGTCTTACTTTCACTGGCTAAGGCGATTACAGTTCAAGTATCGATATGTTATTTTCTATAGTTATTGCACTTGTGATGAGATTTAGTTAAACTTTGCACAGCTGAATCTTGTGGTAACAGTGGCTGTTGTTAGCTTGATAGGTTATTTAACATTGGAGTTCTATTCAAACTTATAAGATTTGATTATTGAGCGGTGTTGTCCATTAAACGTTTTTAACTGAGCATCAATTAATTGATAAACTTTCACAGTCTAAGGGCCATTATTACAACTTGCCGTTAAACTTGGGTTTAGTTAAAGGTACCTTTAGCTAAAGGGAACTGAAAAGCTACCTTTAACTTATTTTCGTTATTAAAACTTACAGATAAAATAAAGTTAACTTTCTTCAAACATATGGCAGTGCCGGAGCAATGTCGATAAAACTGCTCAATAAAACAAGTTTTTTTTAACGCAGTGGCAACGAGGGACTTCGTTTTTTTGTTGTATATGATCATTTTGTTTAAACTTGAAGTTGCCATACTGAAAATAGTATATGATATGGCAAGTCCAAACATAAAGTGAGCTTTAAATGTTAAAGGTAGGATGATCTTCCCTTTAGCTTAACGATCACTTCTATCTTATTGGGTACTCATAATAATGAAAAACAATTTATATGCCCGTTAAAATCCTCCCTTTAGTTAACGGCAAGTTGTAATAATGGCCCTAAGTATTAAAACGTTTTATACTTTGTAGTACCTTATAAGCTCGGTATTTATTGCACAGCTAATCTCTTTTTTTTTCATCACATTAAAAAGAGGAGTAGAATTAAAAATTATTACAATTCAAAGTCCTTCACTCGTATATATTTAATAAAACTTAAAAAAAAACAGAATTGAAATGAAAATTAAAATTAAAATAATTAAAACCATCTTAAGATCACATGTTCTCCGTTTAATCAGCAAATATTTAAATCAGCAATTAAAGTCAACCGTTACTCTTATTAATAATAATTACAAGTAATGCGATTAATAAATACAATAAGCACAGTGTAGTCCAGTGTAACAAATTATGAATTTTTTAGTATTTTAATTTGTATGGGTTACAACGATTAATTGATTAATATTTAATACATTGTCATTTAAACAGCTACAAATATATGCCATAATTAAATAAATTATAGAAAACACACACACACACACATAGAAGGTCTAATTGAAAATGCATTTCAAATATTGAAAAACAAATGCAAATATTTTTGATTGATTTTTTTATTTTCATTAATATTTGCTTCTGTTATTGTTTAATGACTGTCGCTCTTTAATTCAGGCCATTGTCACGTTGTGTTGAGTCATGTATCAACAAGCATGGTGGTTAATGAAAGAAAACAAAGTAACCGTGATTATTGGACCACATAAGACCATAAAGAGATCCAGGAAAAAAAAAGGAGCAACAATTCCATAGTTTATTAACCTTTGGTTGTGAGTTATTAATTTTATTATTAGTAGCCTAGTGTAACCGGCATTTCTTGTAATATTAGTAAGTAATAACATCCAATTACCGTGTGTTAAGCAGATCACATTATAGAGTAATTTAAGAGTTTCTAAAAATTTATAACAATTTAATGAGATGTAATGACATTTAATTGCACTTGAATTAAAATCTACAATTAAAGTCCTGTTCTTATTATAAAAAACAACACACAAACCAATTTGTTCTTTGCATTCAGGCCTGTTAAGTAAGAAAGGCCTGGCATAAGTAAGTTTCCCTTAAATCTCTAGACAAATCGTTTGATTTCAGCAAGAAACTTATGGCCTTCGATTTGGAGAATACCAGTAATGCCTTTAAAATATATACGCGCTTAGTTGGTCCTCACAGATCTTTAGTCAGGATTGCAACCTAGTTTCTCACAGCGCTCATGCTGTGTGTGTTAGTTTTCTATGAGTGGCGGGACCTTTCCTTTTTGCCAGATAACTGTTGAGAGAAAGTTCCAGTAATATTTTTTTTTTTAAATTTCTTTTCGTTCAAGATGGCACTAAGCCGTCTCATCTAATAAGCCAGCACACTTTCACACTATCTTCTTAAAAATGCTGAAAGTTGTGCAATGTTTAGTGGGTGATGGGGTTTCACTTGAAATTCAAATCCGCAACAAATCTCACTTCGACGTATGTTCTCCTTAATGAATGATAGTTCAAAGTAAATCTTATATGGGCTCAAGGACATAAGTATATTGCCAGAAATCGGATTAAATTAGCCAAGGTGGGATAGAACTCACAATCATCGACATTTTACAGGGAATATGTGTTTCGGTTGCCCCAGTTAAACTGAGTATTCACCTGTCTCTATACAGAGAGGTTCACCTTTATTGATAGTCTGAATAAGAAAAGGACTTATGGTCATCTTTCCTCAAATCGTATGTCAATCTTCTCACTCTACTATTCTCACAAGCCTCCGCTCTATTAGAAGGCATGCCGCAAGAGTTGCCTTTCACTAGAAGAATTTCTTCTGGATCTGTGAATCTGAAGAGGAGGTAGAGGAAGAGACTGTCTTCACGGCAATTGCCATGAAGATGTGAACGTTTTTGGATGATGAATATTTTCAGACAGGATTTTTTCCTATTGTTTCCGTTTTCTTTGATTATACTAGGAAGAAAGAAATGTGGCTTATATGCGACTATCGAGTAGTAGTTTAAAGACAGTAATTGGACTTCAGATCGGACATTGTATTCTCGAAGAATATTTGTTCAGAATAGAATCACTTTAAGCCCAATATGTATTGTGATGAGTAAAAGCTTTTAGAAGGTACTCCTGAATGCTTACAAAGTCATATAAAGGGAGTTAGTTCTATTAACACAAAACATCATCCTAAAGTTCGGCAAAGCAACAACAACAAGGTCAGACATAATACGGAGGGCCTTAAAGATCGGGGATAGTTCTTTCATCTGGTCACAGTTCTTGACAATAAGAATAAATGTTGAATGTTGAGGTCTAAAAGATTTCCAACCTCGTTTGAATCGTACATTTTTAAGTTATAGGCCTCACATATAAAAATGAAGGTGACTTTATAAGGCACTGTTGCCTGCCAATTTTATATATCAGTACATAAATTACCGGAAAAATAATATAAAAAGTAAATAAATGGATAATAAATTATCTGAGAGAGTCCAAAAATATGAAGCAAATAATAATTCATTTAATTGCATAAGATAAACAAAAACACAAACAAATGCACTAACGACTAACGCCAACTGTAACGGCTAACGGCTGTATTCATAATATGGAATATGCAATTAACTGTTATAAATAACATGACTGTTATATTGCAATTAATGTGGCTAATTTTTATTATTTTTTATTTTTGTTTTTTTATTTTTTATTTTTGTTTTCAAACAAGTTTTAATTTAATTATAAATATGCACTGAATGACTGTTATTCTCTCATACTTTAAACACGCTGCGCTGTCCTTTCCTTAACACATTTTTTTTTTGTCAAAACCTGTAGTGCAATCATAACAGCCAGGTATGGGAAGTAATAGTGGCTCTGAAGGCGTAACTATAAAATAAAAATTATTGGCAAACAAAAAAAAAATAAAAAAATACTTTATATTCTTAACATTGACCAATGCATGTTTCCCATCCCTGTTTATGACCGAGTGTAAGTAGCATGACTATTAAATATGTTTTTGTGTCATTGCATTGTGGTCACGTTTACGGATATCTACGTCAATAATTAATTATTCTTGTGGGGTATTTACTTAAAAACTGCAAGTATTTGTTAAAAATGCAACAATTAATGAAACTTTTTTAAAAAATACACCTTATTTTAGTGTCTTTAAAACTGTTTTACATGCAAATATAGGCCTAAAAATTACTACAGCTGGCGTCAATTGTTTTTCAATATTCCAAAAAAAAAAAAATATTATTAGAATTGAATAATAGAAAATCCACGCGACTTTTTTAATCATCTTGAAAATCCTTGTCCGAAAATAATTATGGTTTTTCATTAAAAATAACAGAATACTATACCAATTGAGGTCTGTTCTGTCTCCTCAATGGTGTCCTCAAACACAACAATCAGCTCACGGCAACAATAATTGTGTTCTACAGGAAGTGTACTGCCTCGCGTTTCTTCGTATTTTAATCTTCCGATTGGTTTGTCCATCGTGTGAAATGCAGTCATATGAGTTGTCGTACATGGCTTCAATTATTCTATTATTATCGCAAGACTAGTCGACACATGATCATGCAGACCGAAAAACTACCATAATACCACAAAACAAACACCACTTCGCAGATTACACAGTCCCTATAGGTGATTCAGAAAAAGTTTTTATTTTGGACATCAAAGAAAATGAGAAGCAGAAGAGCCTCCACCTCTTCATGGAAATTGCCGGGCACTGATACATGACGAGGAAGACAGTTTGCTCCTCTTCCACAGATTCACAGCCTCAGAAGAAATGTCAAGCCCTTCGCATTGTCTTCTAATACGGCTATGGCCTGTGAGAAGCTCAATAGTATAGTGGAAGGCCAAACGATTTAAGGAAAGAAGATCATAAGTCCTCTTCTAATGCATAAAAGTCGTGCAGAGGTTTGTAATACTGCACGTACCCTCATGCTGTCAACGAAGGTGAGCCTCCCTGTATAACAGCAGATGAATACCCAGCTTAACTAAGACAATCGATACAAAAATGTCCTGTAACGTATCGGAGATAGTGAGCTCTATACCACTACTGATTAGTTTATCCCTATGTGCTGCAATCCATATAAGAACTCCCCTGAGATATCTCAGGCATTAATGGACTTGGTGGTGGTGATGTTCATGAGGGTTTTGATCGTAGACTGTTCGAGTAAATAAGGAAAATTTTATGGAAAATTTCATCATACAATAACCATTCCACTGTTTCCAATGGAATTGCCTGGAAATCACTGGCATGACGAAAGTTTTATGTCAGAAGCCTCAATATAAATACTTCAGCCTTCTCTGTAGGTCCTCTTGGAGTCATCGATATATAACTCTAGGGCATTGCCGAGAAACCACTTTCTCTAAAGTCAAATCTATTATCCAAGAAATTGTAAGGGATCACGTAATTGAATTTAATATGTTTAACGCTCCCTTGTATTGCTACATGTCCCCAGCTTGGGACAAGAGTTAACTGCATTGCGTTTTCCTAACACCAGCTCATCTAGAGCATGTTACAAAAACTGACCTCCATATCATATTTTTGTTAAAAATAATGACAATGAGAATTTGACTTTTAATTGTTAAGTGACAACATACATACATATGATTGGTCATTACAACCCTTCAGTCAGGATTTCGACCTAGTTTCTCACACCACTCGTGTTGTATGCGTTAATTTTATACATGAGTGGCGGGACCTACAGTTTAAAGTCGACTCCGAACGACAGATTTTTGAGAAGCTCTTCATGGCAATTTTATTTACTCTCAGAGTTTTTGCCAGAAATCTGCTGAGAGGCAGTCGCCGAAGAAATATTTTTTTTTTTTCATATTTCGTTTTGATGCCTGACCTGGGGATACGAACCCGGGCTTTACGTCTAATAAGCCAACACACTACCTACTAGACTATGGCAACGTACAAGTGACAACATTGAATCTGTAATTTAGACGTTAATTATAAAACGTATGAATTTGAATAAATTTTCTTTAAACCTTTAATTCAATTATGCTGTCAAATAAAATTTTAATTTATTTTTTTTTTTTTTGAAAAATTTTTATTTACGACACAATTTTTGGTTGCCAAACAAACGATAATTCAACACGTGTTGCATGAACTCTACAGTTCCGAAATACATTTTTGTTTTCAAAAAAGAATTTTTTTTTCTTTTGATTGATATTTAATACAATTCAATGCACTGTCAATAACCATTAACAATAAAATAATAAATAAACTTTTAAACAATTAAACACTCGCTCGCTATTATTATTGGAGATAAAATAAACCAAACATTCTTTTAAATGAGCACTTTTAAGCTGAGGTAATTAATCTGTTAATTAATTCGAATTGGAAAGAATTTCAATTGCAATCGCAATTAAATTTACTTCTCTTCTTGTTCTTGTTGATTAAATAGCAATAATAAAATTAGCCTGTACTGTTAAAACAATTGTACACATGTTTTACACAATTCAGTTCATAGTTTACGTAGATCAAATGTTAACAATTATTACAAATCTAATTTAATACAAATTATCCACACAATTATTGCAATTACAGTTATAAAATCAAAGATTTAAGTTGTCTCTTAACTGTTCATACAGCATACAGTTATTGCCTAGTTTTACCGCAATCTTAAAGACCCTTTTAAAGTTTATCTCAATGAACTGTCTTAGTTATACACGTTTGAAAGCGTTCAAATTTGTTTTGAATTTAATTTTTGTCCTATTTTTGGCAAGCACTGTAGAACTGGCTGTTGTTTTAGCATTTGATAACAAATTTTCAAAAATTTTCTTTTAAAACGAAAACAAAAAGATAAAAAAAAAACTTATTGAAATTTTCTTAACGAGTCTACGTGACTTGAAGCACATTTTTTCGTTTTCCCAGACCAATAACCAACGTGAGTAAAAGCCTGAGTTTAAAAAAATACATACGAAATTTGCACGACGACAATATTGAATGCACGTTTCTCGATTGGAAATGCCTTATAACAGAGGCATGCCAGCATTAGAAAAAATTAAAGAAAAAATAGTTTAAAGCTGTTTGCAAAATTCTTTAAATAATTGTTTAAATGCTTAATTAGTTTCTTTTTTTTTTAATAGTTTAGGAATCTATTTTTGCATTCTCAATTTATTATGGATAATCACTTCATTTTACAATATTTTTCCTAATAATGTCAATAGCAGAAAAAAAATTTCTGTTGAAAAACTGATTTTTCGAATTTTAAAAAAAAATTTAAAAAATTAATCGATTGGTCGTAGAGATATCTTTTAAGAAAGCCAGACTTCTCTTTAGTGCACCCAATACAACAACCCAATTGTTATAGACAGCATTGTGTCTAGACAGTGACACATGACAACCCTGTCATTTCAGAATAACCTACTTAGTGCGAAAAACATAACTAACGTTATAAAAACAATGGAAATAAAATACAAGAAACCAAAATCTGAAGATGCTTGCCCTATGGTCTACCAAAGGACCAAAGGGAATAATAATAAAAATACATTTTTTAAGCTAGTAAAAGAGGTAGCTGTTATACGTATCGCAGGACATATGTAGGTATACTGTCAGAAATTGCATTCTTCATGAACTGACCAAGGCCGTTACGGAGCCCACAATCCCTTACATCTTAGATGGCATAGGAGTTCTGATTGTCACAGTTAAACAAGATATTATCCGCTCGTTTAATAGAAAGGCTTCATTGGCAGCAGACAGTTTCAAGCAATATTACTAGATTCTGCTGGATTAACATGGATCTATTCTCTTCTGTTTTTAAATCGCATAACCAATGATCGCAAGTCCCTGTTCTATTAAGAGGCATGCCGGTAGACTTGATGTTACATCAAATGGCTACTGCAGTAACCATGGGTCTGAGGAGGTGGAAAAGACTAACTTTCACTTCATTCATCAGCGCCCTGCTTTTGCCACGTAGAAGGTGGTTCTAAACTTTGATACTCATTTCTAATCAGCTTTGGCTGAATGCCCAAAATAAAATAAAAATGTTGCAGTAACAAAATTTAATCTGGAGTTAATTGGATTTCCTATAAGGAATGTTTGATCCCTCCAGCAGCCAGTACCAATTATGAACCGGTTTTTAAATTTTTCAACATTTCTATAGTAGGTTCTAGGTTTACAGGGTTGCCAGCTTTTGTATTGAATTGTTGTGGTGAGAATAGTAGAGAGGAATGGTGCCTGTTAGAGAATTTTATCTTATCATTCTCAAATCTTCGACTGATTTCTACTTCTATAACAAGGCTTACACATACTATGGTTTGGTATATTTGGGCCTTCTATTATCGTAAAAGAATTTGCATACAGAGTAGTACATGTACACACAAGTCTCAAATGAGATATGCTTGAAGTGCGTTTAAGTGAGAAGGTTGGATCCTACGCATAATTTCTTTTATAGTTTAATGTCAATTTCGTACATAAGATTTAAGAAACTTTTCATGGAAGTTTTATTTTACACTCAAGAGTTTTTGTCAGAGGTCAACAAAATTTGTTTTCAAATTTCATTGCGGTCGAGATGCCTGAGCCGATGTTTGAACGTCTGGTTCTCATCTAATAAGGCAACACACTAACTATTACATTAATGGAGTTTATATAAATATCGCGCGATATCATTACCTGGGTTCATATAGGGGTATCCATACTTGTTACCATATTCGTAGAGGTATACATAAGAAATCATATTTAACTACTTTTAAAAATTATTTGGCATGTTGTCCTTATTAGATACAATTTAAATTCGTATTAAAATTGTTAAAATTAACTTTTAAATTTTCAATTAAAAATAAAAGGTTGAAAGCCCTTTCTATGGCTGCCGGTAAATAACCTTTATTTTTGCCATGTAAACTTCTCGGTATTCAACATTTGTTGATTCTTTATCTCTTTGTACAAATTCAAGGAACATTTAAAACAAAATATTCTTAGAAAATCTTCTTACAAATTCTTAAAATAATCAAGTGTTTCGAAATTTCGAAAATGAAATTTAAAAGCAAATGAAGAAAAAAAACAACGTTTTGACCAGGTTTTATTTTTCCCTATGGTATTTAAATGTTGTTGCTTTTGTTTCAGGTATCTTGTTTTATTTAGAGAATGTTGTCTTTTAATTGCTTTCTTTTATTGTTTCTTTAAATTCTTTTTAATTAAAGTTCACTGACATTTTCGTTTCTATTTATTAAATTCTTCGAATGTCGCTTTAAGCCTTATTAATGTGAAATATTTTAAAGATTTTAAATTGCATTGCACTGACCATTAAGAATTTATAAACAATGTCCCGTACTTAATTAATGGCAGTTAATTATTTATAAAATAATGCAACAAATAGAATTTGTTTACGAAATCCAAGAATATTTCTTTTTTCTGGTAAACAAATTTGATTTATTGAAGTCTTAAAAGGCACGTTTACGCAGAGGTGATGCCAAGTTTATATTGCCAATTAACTGCAAAGAAATAACACAACAAATGACAAAGGTAGTGGTAAAATTAATGTATAGACCGCGGCCGGCCGTTACCTTCTAAAGCATAATATTATAAGTTTCGAGTTTAAGGTCAAACGATTTAAACGAGTTTCTATTGAGGAGAACTTTTCAGCAGTAAAATTATTTGCCAGAGACTGGAACAGATGGCTATCATTTGGGTCAAGTTTTAAGTACAAGGGAATTAGGGTTGCCAGCCTGGCTGGACTTGTCCAGCTTTTTGATGCTTGTCCAGCTAAAATTTAATTTTTCCAGCTAAATAGTACACTGCAATAACTTGTACAATAATTTTCATGTTAACTTTGTCAAATCATGTTAGCCAACACTGATTGTATATTTGTTATACTTTAAGAAAAATTATATTTTAATAAAAATTATTTACACAAAACCAAAATTAACATTTTCTCAGTATTTTTTTATGTCCAGCTTTTCTTTGTTCTGTCCAGCTTTTTAAAACCCAATGTCCAGCTTTTTGCGAATCGGAATCTGGCAACCCTAAAGGGGATGTATATTATTCTTCCGGTGCTTTAATAAACTAACTACCAGCGGGTTGTCGTAATGAAATAACTATTGACCTATTGAACTATTAACAGGAACAAGTGATATTTACTTGAAATCTAGTCCACATAATAAGTAGAATACATGTACCCTTCTATTCTAATTCCCAGTGCTTCATCAAAATCAGACAAAGGCTCTTAAATTGTGGGTGATAGCTTTACTAATTGGATACATAATGAGTTTGATCATAGAAAATATGCTATTTTCCTGCCAATATCACCAAAACCACACAGAAGAGTCACACGTGTGAGTCATCCTTAGTTTAGCAAGCATATCGTTGCGACTAGTCGCTATTTGACCATAATCGATTACTTACATGTTATTCTAGTAAGCCTTTATCCATAACCTGTCATTACTACACTTCAGTAACGCTTTAAAGATAATGATAATGAAGATTTTGAACGTGTGTTTAAACACTTACGTCCATAACGAAATTTAATAAAAAAATTAAAAAAAAAATGTTTAATTTAATTTTTCGAAATAAAGTGGCTTAACTGATATGCAAAATATAATAAAATATTATGCGATATTTCATGCAAGGATACATGCAGACTTATTCAACTCATTTCATTACATGGGCACGTAAACACAATAATCTGCAGTATAATCAATAAAAAACATTCTTGTTTAACATTTTTTAATGTCACTTGGTGTCCGAAAACCATGTGAAAAAAGTGTTGAAGCAAAAAAAAATAAACATACATAAGTATTCCTGTTGACCTAGATATGCATTTAAATTGTTTACTTTTTTTTTTTTTTTGTTTGTAAGGCTTGGCCCAAGAACACTTGAAGAAAACAAAACTCATATCATTTCAAGAACATCACATGCAGCTTTGTATTCCAAAAAAATAAGGAAAACAATTTAAAAAAAAATGAAATGAAACAAAAATTTTCCATAAAAAAATAAAAATTATTTCAAATCTATGTAAATTATCTGGTAACGTCTGGTCTTAATAACCCAGATTTAAAATTTTTTTTTTTTTATTTCAAAAATCAATCTTAACTTAAAACATCAATGCCACCAAAACTGTAAAGTATGCATGAACCAGTTCAAGTTGTTTAATGTAGGGCCTTAAAACATTAAAATGCAGTTTAAACTTCTACTGCTTCCTCTGTCTGTCTGTCTGTCTGCCGGTCGCTAAGCCAAGTTCAGTGAACTGGTCATTTATTCATGTGCTTAAACTAAAAAAAAAAAAAAACTTTTTATAAGATTCACAAACCGTGCTTTTGAATTTGCTTTTCTGTCTGTTTTAATAAAAAAAAAAAAAAAACAAACACAAACTGTTACAATCTTCAACAAATAAATGCGAAACGATGACAAAGAAGACTTAAGAGAAGCGCAAGCAGTAGTTTACCTTCTTACTTGACCGCTTTTTGTATTTCAAATAAAAAAATTTAAATACTGACGTCGTTGTATATAGTAGTACCCCAGCTTAACATCGACCAAGAATAAAATTTTTTTCTTATTTTTTTTTCCATTTTAATTGTTAATTTACCTCAAAACCCAAAATTGTTTTCGAATAAAAACAGAACCCAGCCAACACAGTTTTCTTGTGTAGAAAAAAAAACACCAACAATTACATTAGGCTGCTACAGATTATTCTGGAAAGTTTTGTTAAGATAGTCATACTACTTCATTCCGGAGAATAAATATTAACAGTGAGCTAACCTGGTAAATTATACGGCTTTCTGTATACCCCTCTGATCCCTAAGACCTAGAACCAATAAAATCAACCAAGAGCGCTGAAGAAAGTTTAGGCAGCACCATCTTTTGATAGTAATTAGGACTCAATGAGCAAAGTACTTAGCTACAACCCAATACATTTCAACAAAAGACGTTACTTGTAAGCAAATAGAGATGGCAACTATAATATTCTAGAACTTGTTACAGGACACCAACCACCCACTTAGCAAGTCAAACTTATTTGATACAAAGAATTGGTTGTAGTAATGGAAAGCTATACTGTTCTCGTGTTCTAATAAAGTTCAATCTCAGAAAATCTAATAACTGAAGGAATTTTACTCTGCCAAGAAGATTATTTCGTAAATTCCTTTCCAGAGAATCTTCTATAGACTAAGTCCATTTTCACTATAAACTGTTAGTACGAAAAGACTTGAATTACGTTCACCACGGTATCTATGCTTCATAGATTCCGAGAAAGGCTGGCTAAACTGAAGCATGAAATGATGTAGAGAACATTCACATGCAGAATAGTTATTTCAGAACTAGACATTACTAGCTGCTAAGCACACCAATAGTTTTGGACACAGTATTTAAAAGAACAACACCAACTAGTCGCCGTAGTCTAGTAGCTAGTGTGTTGGCTTATTAGACGAAAAGCCCGGGTTCGTATTCCAGGTCAGGCATCAAAACGAAATATGAAAAAAAAAATATTTTATCGGCAACTGCTGAGAATTTCTGGCAAAAACTCTGAGAGTAAATAAAATTGCCATGAAGAGCTTCTCAAAAATCTGTCGTTCGGAGTCGACTTTAAAAAACTGTAGGTCCCGCCACTCATGTATAAAATTAACGCACACAACATAAATGGTGTGAGAAGCTAGGTCGAAATCCTGACTGAACGGTTGTAATGACCAAATTATTATGTTATTATGTACAACAAAAAAACCGTTTGAAAGTAGCACATAATTAGGAAAACAAATTGCAACGAACACCAACGAATGTTTCTTTCCTGAAATGAAAAGTTTGAGGAAAAATGTTGTGAAAACTAACACATTTACACACAATTTGGTTTACGACAACCGTATGGCCAGGATTACGGCCTAGTTTCTTATACCATCCATATTGTGTGTGTTAATATTATCTCTGAGTGGCGAAATCATGGAAACTGGGATACTCAATGCGAAACATGCAAAGGTGGCACACGTGACATGCAAAAGTTGCAGGTTTTGTAAGCATTTTCACTTTGAGAATAACGTCTAATCATAGGTTTTAGTAAAAAATTGAAAAAAATAACCCGTATTGATTGAGAGAAAGAGCTAGTAATGGCCACACATTAAAATGTACTTCTGTTACAGGACTGCTAGTCCGAAGATAAATTGAAATTGGGGAAATGGCAAAGCAGTGAAATGGTCGGAAAAATGTTTAACACCCTATGCTGCTTTTACGGTTTTTAGATTACATTTTAGCCCCGCTCTTGTTTATTTTTCTAAGCATAAAGCCATTAATGAAAGGTAAACAAGGTTAAAAGTGTTATTGAAAGAGTTTTCTAGACTATTTTCAAAAATACGATTTGCATGTCTAGACTTTATTTTAAAGCAGCTTCAAGGAAACTATTTTTTATTATGGCCTACATTTATGACAGTATGCCACCCTAATATGCAATGACTTAGGTACATAAATGTATGAATATCTGACAAATTGTAGCCTTTCAAGAACATAATGATCATTATTATTATTATTTAAAAGGGTTTGAACAATTTTTGTTTTTGTTGTACATTCTGTAATGCTATTCATTTGTGTTGTATTTTAATTTTTTTTTTTTTTTGTTTCATTTTTAAATTTTCTTAAAATGCTTACAAATGAATTAATGCATGATTATTTACATTTGAATGCCGGTGTTTGTATAATAAATTCACACGCTCAAAAACCACAAAACAAAACATACGTATTTATACGAATACGTATCGAACACAGAGAACAAAATAAAATTGAAAAAACACCGGAACTACCTTGAACTCGAAATGTTGTTTTAAAATTCAACTCTCTGGGTATCTTTACTTCTCGGGGTTTCTTCTTGTGTGTTTTAGTGTTTTCTGTTATTAATTGTATTGTTTTTGTTTTTATTTTCGTTTACCTCTATAGTTTTTCGATTTTTGTTTGCCATTAAATAATTCCTATAAACTGTGCAAAAAGCAAAAAACTATAAACAATTCATATTCAGTTAATTTATCATTTAACAAAAATACAACAAAAGTTTTAAGTTTTAACCGTAAATTATTTAAATTTATGTACCACTAGCTAGCTAAGCATTTATAAATGCATTCCAACTTAAAAGTTTAAAAATGAAATAAACGCAAAGCAAAATGGAATAAAAAAAAATAAAACTAAAATAGCTGGCAATGCTATGAAACAGAAATAGCTGTTTAAAGAAAACGGTCAAGTTCAGGTTAATCATTCATTTGATTACGTTTTTTTGCTTTGGTGAACTTGAAATTTATGTTTCAAATTAATTTTTTGTTTTATTTTAAACTACACAACGAATAGAATATATTAACTTGTGATAATTATTTCATATTTTCAAGTGCACGGACGGACAGACAGAATGGCAAGCTAGGCTATAGAAAGCAGAATGAATTGAGATTTAAGGGAGATATACTGAAAAACGCAATACTATTGCCATAGTGAGCGTAAGGATATCGATATCTGATTTCCACGTATAAGTTCTGTTGATTTGTTGTCCTAATCACAGTGTCTACGTACATACATACATACATACCAGAGATTAGCAACGAGTATTCAAAACGATGAGTAGATTCGAGTCATACTTATAATTTCAGCTACTTATACGCATTCATACTTATTTTAATATCATAATCATACTACTCATATTCAAAGTTAGAAATACTCATCGTACTCATATTTAACAATACGCACGATGTTTTCGATTTCGACTCTCCATGATTCAACATATACACGAAGAACAAAATAAGTATGATTCGAGTACGAACACCACAATACTCGCTAGAAGGTTGTTTGTGTGTGCTTTGCTTGCTGTCTTTGTCTTTTCTTTTCTCATTTTTTGTAAATGCAACAATAACTATTACTGTAAATTTTGATGAATGATTCGAGTGACTCGAATCATTCGTAAGTATTATAAGTATTTTCCTAAATTTATGAATCTGAATGAGTAGGCGTATGAATCAAACAATGAATCGAATGTTATGAGTTTGATGTCAACGTTGTACTCATACTCATTGCAACCTATACTTATAAATCAATGTTGTAGCGAGTACGAATGAATCAGAGTAGTTGAATTTTAATACTCTTGACTCACTCATACCCAAAATGTCATAAATACCTATTAGTAGCGAAAATACGATTCATTGCTGATCTCTGATACATACATAATTCGTCATTACAAACCTTCAGTCAGAATTTCGATCTAGCTTCTCACACCACTTATGTTGTGTGCGTTAATTTTATACATGAGTGGCGGGACCTACAGTTTGAAGTCGACACCGAACGACAGATTTTTGAAAAACTCTTCATGGCAATTTTATTTATTCTCAGAGTTTTTGCCAGATATCTTCTGAGAGGCAGTCGCCGATATTTCTTTTTTTTCATATTTCGTTTTGATGCCTGACCTGGAATACGAACCCGGGCTTCACGTCTAATAAGCCAACAACCTACCTACTAGACTACGGAAACTACAGTGTCTACGTTTTGGGCTTAAAGCGATAACTTTTTTGAACAGTTCTGCTTAGACTTTGCAGTGCCTACTGCAAAAGCAGGTTACTATTCTACAGCTGCTCCTGTATTAATCAAGTATCTCTATTGAAATTTCCCAGGAAAAGTTAAGATTATTTCTAAACTTTTTTGGCTTGAGAAGAGTCTTTACCTCTCTCCCAGAGGATGACCTTTTTTTTGCCTGCCCAGCTGAGTCTTGAGTTAACCTTATACGAGCAGAATGCACTGAGTCAGCTTAACCATCAGATAGTATTCTAGGTTGAAAGTATTAAACAACTCTGCTTTTGTTCAAGAGCGATAAAACTAGTCTCGGATAGGCAAGCTAAGGCAGGTATTAAATTGTCAATTACAGAATCTTGCATAGGCCAAATGGAATAAGGATCCTATCTGTCTATAATGTGACTGTTTGCTTTCAACAGAATTCACAGTAGCGGTCGGCACATGTTGGGTTAATATTGGTCTTTGATTCATGTATGCTTAAGCAAGATGACAAAGTATACTGCATAACGACGTCTATAGGGACTTTAAAGACATGGAGGCGGATAAGACTATTCTCACTTCATTTTCTAGCCTTGTGAGGACATAATTATAAAAGGTACTCTCTAGTTAGACCAATCTATGTATGACAGCAGTCTGTATGGATCCATTAGAGACTCTAGACACACTTTCAGGTTGGACGAAATAGTCGTGGTTAGGGACAAGTATAGAACTTGCAGAGTAATTGGCAAGGCTTCAACTTCTTCTTCAAATCATTTCCATGTTATTGGTTGACCTCATTTCGCTTAATGTCATTGGACATCAATGGTCCGCAATTGGATCGACTGATATCCGATTAAATTCTTGAGAATCTAATTCCCTGAATGTTGTAGTTAAAATAGTAGCCTTCTATATTTTGTGTTGTCCTATTGCATTGGGCGCCACTGTTGTTCATAATTTTAGAATTTCATTATAATTTTAGTATTTATTTCACATCCAATTATCGTATTATAGATTGTAATACTTTACGTAGATAAATATGGATTAACGTTTTAAAACGTATTAAACTTTCTTTATAGAATAATTTTGTTGTAATAATTTTAATTTAATTTGTTATGAATGTTATGTTTTCACTTACCCAGGCTGGCATCCTCCCCACTTGCTTAAAACACGTGATAATTTAATAACATTCTCTCGTCGTTCGGCTTAAACAAGTTGTCAGCATTTTTTATTACAAAATAGTTATTGAAGTGGAGAATGAAATAAAACAACAAAGTGTTCCAGTGATCGTGCCATTCATTTGCATTTCAAATTGATTTTCTATAAGAATTTAAAATGGAAAAATTATTACAAATAATTATTTTATTAACGGAATGAGTGGAAAACTATTCATAAATTGTTAGAGTAATTAATAGCGGCTGTAAGACATAAAAATCTAAATTAATTAATATAAGAATATAAATATTCAAGAGATTCAATTCAATACAATTTAAATGTTAACAATTAACTACTGACACCCTTTATTTTTTTTAGAACTGGTTTAAAGTGTTGTTTAATCACAATCCAAAACGATTGAAAAAACAATTCTTAAAAATGTGATTCATTTTGATTTCAAAGTAAAAACTTTCAAATAACAATTTTTTGACAGATAAGTGCCAGTATACGAGTAAGTACATATTCTTGCATATGCCTGTAACTGGTTTAAAAATTCTAAAAATTGGTTGAAAATTTCCCCTTTTAATGACAAACTGTAGCAGACAAAAGTTTGCCGGATATCTTTGTGTGTATATGTTGTATCACAAAGTAATTTCGTAATACTAAACTAAGAATCATATGCATTTTACAAAAAGTACCATAGTTATAGTATCATTTTTGGAAATGTTCCAGAATGAACCAGAACCAGATTTTTAACATAAATTCGTTTGCTAAGTAATGTGGCCGAGCAAATCAAATGCTTTTGAAGCATCATTTTATATGTTCGTTCTTTTCATCAGCTAACTCATCTAACTTAACTGGATATAGCAATCCTTTAGTCAGGACTACAACCTAGCTTCTCACATCATTCATGTTGGGTGTGTTTTAACCATGAGTGGCGGAACCTACAGCTTAACTTCAATTCCGAATAACAAATTTGAGAGAGACTGCTAAGAGGAAATCGCCGAAGGAAATATTTTTTTCATATTTCATGTAGTTCGAGATGTTTGAGCAATTGTGAATGAATAAATTAATGAAATTTCAATATGAATTTTAATTTAAAAGAGTTAATCAAACCGGTATTTAACATTGTATATAAGCTAAATGACGTAATTGATCTACAGTTGTATGTTCCAGAATGATAGGGTTACCTATTGTTTACTAGAAAACACACTTTGAAACTGCATTGGTAGGAAATCCTGTTCTTTATCAAGTAGTTTTAATAAAATTTTTGTTTTTAAATTTTATTTCTTTTATTCATAAATACATAACGAAATGGAATTTAAATTTCTTTAAATTTTTTTGCTCGAAATTTCAACTATGAAAACAATGGAAATTTTCTTAAACAAAGAAATAATCGTTATGGTTCATGCATTCACACTTTGAATTCTAAGGAACTCATGAATTTATGCAAATTTCAATTGTTATATAGAGACTGAGAACAAACCTTCAAATCTTGTGGCAAATGAATACAATTTTTCTTGAAAAGTAAAGTTAAGTTATTTAAGAAGAAAATAATCGGGGGAGTAATTTTAATTGTTTTTAAGTATCTGTTTGAAGTTTTCAAAGGCAGTAAAACTAACAACGACCAGGCACGTGTTATCAAAGCGTTTTAATTAATTGGCGTATTGAACCAAGTTATTGCTCTTGTATTATATTCAATAACACAACACACGACAACCATATTTTATTTGATTCGTTTTTTTTTTTTATTTCAAAAGAAATAAATTTAAACAAGAAAATGAAATAATTTAACGCAACATTCTTTTTATAAATTTTAACTGCGTTAATGTCCAGCTGACATTCATTGTGTGTTTCGTTCGTTTAATTAAGATTTAAAGCAACAATAAAAGTTATTTAAAGAAACAACAAACATTTATAATACTTAATTCTTAAATAATAATTATTTATTGTTGTTAATTCCTTTTTGTTTTTTATAAACACCGTAACAGTGTTTCTTTCGTGTTTTTTTTTTTATTAATAAAATACTTATGCCGGCCGAGAATCATTGTTAGTTTAAATTTGTATTCATAAACGTAAACGTGAAGCAATAAAAGCATTGCTTAACATCTGGCTGCCTTATTAGAGTACTTCTCCACTTAATAGTATTTTTATTTAAATCAGTTACTGAAAAATCTCAACATATTTGAGTCTAAATAAAGGAAAATATGATTTCATCTTCCCGCCATATAACAAATGAAGTAAGTGAATGTGGTTTTAATTCATTGTTTATTGTATATTAAATTTTATTTGTTGCTTAGTTACGTTAAAATATATTAAAAAATAACATTGTCTTATGGATTTACTAAAACTTTAACATTAAATTCAAACATTATTTTAAAAATTTAGACCGTGCATTACAACCGTATTTAAAAAAAAAAGAAAACTTACAACAGCTTTACAAATCTTTATTAAATACAATTCATTAAAATTGTATTCAGAAACAACTTAATAAACCTTTTGTAAGTCTATTGTGCGGTACAATAAATCAATAAGTAAACACGTAATACTATGTTCAGATATGCACTTTTATTGAGTCAATATTCGGTTAATTGAGTACAATACTTTAAGTGTTCAGGCATAATAATATACGCAATTCAGCTTACTCAATATTCATTTGACAGCTGGTAAACAAAAATATTGTTTTTAATTTGGTCGCTAAAGTTAGTGTTGTTTGTTAGTTTATTAGTGTTTGTTTGTCGTTGTTGACATTTGAGTTGTCAAATATCAACAGAAAGTGTTCGGTTAATTGTAATATGCTCACTAAACACACTTATGACAGTGCTGCATTGTAAGTTTTACTCAATATTATAACAATTTGCGTATTTATTGCGCAGTTATTAATTGTAACTTTATATGAAATACTGAGCTCAATAATGGCGTTTATTGCGATTTACGCAATAAAAGGTGCACATCTGAACACCGTATAAGGAGCATAAGGTCTCGACAAGATAATCTATCATTGGAAGAATTCATGCCAGGTTGTTGGCATGTTGCTTATTGTACTCTTCATCATGTACTTAAGTGCTGAAAATTGATCTAAATTGCAGTTCTAGCAATGCCTTTATGTGGTTGGCGAATGGTGTGGGGCCTAACCAATTTCACTTGCCCCTGCAAACACTTACAGCCATTGAGGGTAGCTGCATAGAATTTTTCGAACGTATGGAAGCAGTGGTAGAACACTTGGTTTTAACATTCCAGAGATAATTCAATTTCTTTTAGAACCAAGTTTTCTGTCCCGACTCTTTTGTCCAGACAAACTTCAAAACTTCCGGTAGCAGGAAGTGTAATTTTCTGGCTAGAATTTGATAAGTGCTCAGGTATTTTCTTCTGAAATGTATTAATGCCGCAATGGTTGCATGTTCGTGTTTTAAAACAATGTCCAGCACAATGTCAGCATTACACATACCTGTCAAACATTTATGCTTTAGATTACTTACTTAATTGGTCATTAAAATCCTTTAGTCAGGATTATAACCTAGCTTCTCACACCACCCATGTTCTATGTGTGTTAATTTTATACAAGAGTGGCAGGACCTACAGCTTAATGTCAACTCCGAACGACAGATTTTTGAGGAATTTTTCAGAGTTTCTTCCAAAAGACTGCTGACAAGAAGTATTCTCTGTCCTATGATGTTTATTCTGATATCTTGTGCTCTATATGGTCGAGGGGAAGATATTGGATTGATTATTTAAAGGTGAATTGAAAAATCAACAATCAAGATGAAAGTTTATCTTGTTTAAATTTATTTAAATTTAAAATTCTTTTAAAACGTCAACATAATAATAAAAAATATGCTGATACTTTATAGAGGTTAGAAGTTAGCCATGACATCTAACATTTAATTGTTAAACTAAAGGTCATACATGTTTAATGCTACAGCTTTGCCTTCAATATAATAAGCAATAAATTCTGCGACCTTTAACCTCCCTTAGCTTTGTTTTTAATACAATTTCGTTTTAAATGCCTAATAAATCGTAAACATGGTAATGTAAACGGAAATTAAATCTTTAACTGCTGCAATGTTTGTTTTTACCATTGCTTGTTGGCCATTTGCGTTGTGTTACATTTACTAAAATTCCTCTTTTCTAAACATGTTTATCGTTTATCTGTTATCTCATCTCTTATCTGGTTAAATCAATCAAACAATCAATCCATCCATCACATCAATCAATGGAAAAACAGCCTTCCGGTTAAGGGGCAATTATTTATTTATTGATTGGCTTTGGTTTCTTTTTCTCTCATCTTGTGTGTGATAGAAAGAAATTCTAATAAATTGGTACTTCAGCCTACTTTTCATGTCTTTAAAAACCTGCTTTTCAATGTTTGTCTCTTTTCTTTTCCCTTTTTTTGTGATAATAAAGTATTATTAGGCCTCTTAAGTTTTGTTGATGTATCGATAAAAAGATAATCGTTTAACTGGAAATATCGTAAATAATAAAATAACACAAGAGGGGGTACAGACAAACAAGTCTAATCATATAACGTATGACGCCCTACTTTGACTGCTGCTTCATTTTATTAATGTTATTAAAGGAAACCTACAACAAGAGTCAAATAATGTGGTAGTCAGCTGCCATGGAGAGTACAATTCATAGACTATTCTGATGGTAGGTAGGTAAAGGCGGCTGTTCACTCAAATGAATTGAATGAAGATACTTAAGCCACTTAGGGCTCTTTGTGATACCAAAGTTTACACCCCAGTGTCTGAACCGCTTAAAGCTTCTAATGAAGCGCTCAGAACAGTCTGCTCTTCTATCCCATATATACAGCTTCTGCAGAAATCGCTCGCTAGGTGCCCAAGACAAATGCAATGTCCCCTACGGACCACGATAACTAAACTGAACATGTTTCTTATTAGTTTAAGCAGACTTTTCGTGTGCCCTCTATCTAGTTTTGGCTAGATTTTCTGCGCCAATCTGTCCGTATCCAAAGCAGTTCAACCGGCGTTGACAGAATCCATGACTGCGTTGTCAATTATAAGCTCGTAGTTCTTTAGATAGACTCTAGTTGAGAATTAACCGGAAAGTTCGATGTTTAAGCCGCACCTGGCCAATTCATCTGCTTTACAGTTGCCTGGAATGTCACTGTATCCTGGTTCCGATAGTACATACAGTCGCCGTAGTGCAATAGGTAGGATGGTGGCTTATCGGAGATTCGAACCCTAACTCATACATCTCAAACAAAAACGACAAAATATTTCTTTCCCGACTTTATTTCAGCAGTCTTCTTGCAGAAGATCTGAAAGTAAATGAAATCGCCATCACAAATACATCGTTCGAAATCGACTTTTAAGTCTAGTTATGTACCCGCTACGCATGGATAAAATTATACACAACATGGGTGGTACGAGAAGCTAGGTTTTAATCCCAACTAAAGGGTTGCAGTGACCAATTAAGTAACTTAGTTTTTGTTGTAATGCAGCATGTTCTATCCTAATCTATTTGAAATTGCCTAACCTTACTGTGATAGCGGTTGTTGATGTTATACCCTCTAAGAAGCAATGAGTACATCAAAATGGATTATTTTCAGGGGCAATGTTATTATATCTCTCGCTTTAATGTAATTCTTTGAAAGAGAAGGACTACTTACTTGTACAGCTTTTGTACTGTGGGAAACAGTACTCTGGATAGCGTACGGGTCCTTCAGTATAAGGGTTCTGGGTTCAATTCCCAGCTAGATTGTAGAGCAGCTCACACCAATACAAAGAGATTATGCTTTTAAGAAAGTATTTAGCTGCGTATAAATAAGTTTCTATGTGAGGCTCTCAAAATCTGGGATTCTATTTGAATAAAAAACAATCATTTTTGTCCCTGTAATGATTATTAATGATCAGGTTCATTTGGAACCTGTGTTCAATTGAATCTAAGATTCCAATTATTTTTATGATTGCCTTGTTTCATCTTCTAAAAATCCAATTTAATTTCAATAGAAAGACGCGTATGTATGTAACAACATATGTACATATGTGTTCACATACATTTGTAAAATATTTTGTATAATACATAGACAATGGTTAAATAAACTCAGAAATCTAAGATGATTTTTTCTTGTTTGTTTGCGATGAATAGTTCTGAGCAATAAAAAAATATAAATTGACGAAGACATGTCAGAAAACGAAATCAACAGCAATTAATCAAACGCGAAAATATTTAAATTCATTCCATTCTATTCTTTTAAGATGAGAAATATTTTTTTAGAATATTTACGTGTAGTTTTTATTGTAGTTTTTTCTACTTCGTCTTGTTTTATTCATAAAATTTTAAGTGTCTGTTCTGTCTGTTCTATCTGTTCTGTAGCAAAACGGTAGCCACTTAAAGTTTATCACACTCAATTTATTCTGAAGAAATAAAAAAAAAACTTTTTTTAATTAGATTGCTTAAGTTCTTCATTCTCGTTTTTATTCCCATCACTTAAAGACACGCTCGGATTGTTTTATTGGCTATTTAAAGAAGAAAAAAATTCATGGATGTTTGCACATCCACAGTTCCCAAGCATTATGAAACATGAAATGAGTATTAAAGGAATATTTTTAAACTTATTATGTGATATTGTAATTATACAATATAATTAATGCCTGGATACATGATAGATATTATGACAGAATAATAACACACACTCTATTCTAATGGGAATGAAATTTTAAGAAAAAATTCTAATTTTAAGAAAATATTCTAAAAAATTTCATTCCCATTAGAATAGAGTGTGTGTTATTATTTTGTCATAATATCTATCATGTATCCAGGCATTAATTATATTGTATAATTGTAATAAAACATAATAAGTTTAAAAATATTCCTTTAATACTCAATTCATGTTTCATAATGCTTGGAAACTGTGGATGTGCAAACATCCATAAATTTTTTTCTTCTTTAAATAGCCATTTTAAAATTTTTTCTTAAAATTTCATTCCTTGTGCGTTTTCATAGGTTCTTTAGAAGGGACAGTTCCCCTCCGGTTGATTTATTTACCAGCAACATTCGCTAGCATTTCTCTCTCTCTTTCAGAATACTCTCGAATGGTCATTCAAAATATACCATCAAGACCCAACAAATGCGATAGTTTTCTATACCATATAGTAAATGCCATCCATATATACGGATGGTGTAGTTTTAACCCATGGTCTGTGTCTTTAATAATCATGTGCTGCAGATTTTAATTTACAATTTGAAAAGAAGTGCAAGTAAAAGCTTGTCTTGCATAAGTACCATCAATTTCTACTAGCCAGATAGGTTTTTCTGAACAGTAGTTGTACAATATGTTAGCTAAAGTACATCTATTGGTCAACAAAGCTTATATTAAATATGTTGCAATTCATTTCAAAGTCGCTACAGATGGCATGCCTCTCACTACAGAAATTTACTCCTTTTCATGCTTTTAAGGCATGCTAAAATGAAAGATTCTTCTAAAGAATCACTATCGCCTTTTGATTTTATGTTTTGACTACCAGCTAAGAAGGTATTTAGCCTACCAAAGCAAGTTGGCTTGCCATATATCGTTGTATAGAAACAGCTCCTTTTGTGAAGATGTATTGACTTATTGTATTGCGTATTAAATTGGGAATTTTTCTAATAGAATTCACAAAATTCTTCCTTAAGGTTTTTGGTACAGTATTCCCTTGATTTACGTCGTCTCGATTTACGTTGTTTCGATTAACGTCGTCAAAAATTTCGTTCCCTTCAACTTCGATTTGCGTTGTCATTCGATTTACGTCGCCTTTTTTGGGAACCAACTGTGACGTAAATCGAGAGATTACGACGCCCCCTATATTCTAAACGTTTAGCTTGAATCTGTTTATTAGTTATAGACTTGATTGTGCCCGTCCTCTATTTCCGATGTATGAATTAAAATCTGTATAAAAGATTTTTTTCTCGAAAGCCAATAAAATTCTCTTATCGTATGACTCTGAAATCCAAGGCAACCGAAAAATAACTACTGGGCCATATAAGTCTTCTGATAATTTAAAATTTTAACAGTTATGTCTGTAAGTAAACGAAGTTCTTGAACACCTCAGTATAGCGTATATCTCAGTTGGATAGTTTGACATGTTTTGGTTTGCTTCGGAGTTGAGAGCATTGGAACAATTGAAATCACATTCAAATTAATACGATTTGTGTAGACGAGTACCAGAGCAGATTTTTGCAAAAATTATGTTGCCTGGCGCTTGTCGATTTTGTAATTAGTTCCAGAACTTGCCAAAAACCTTTGAAATTGTAAGAAACAGTTAAGATGTGGTTTTGTCTACTCCCACGTAAAGCCAAGTATTCTTTAAAGTTTTTTGCCGCAGTCTTATAACCATTTTGTTGAAGAGCTTCAGGAGATTGCTTAATATTGATGAAGAGGAATGATAACGATTAGGAACTCGTAAGTCTTCTGAAGCATTTGGTTAGACTTAAAAATTTGATTAGTTGAGGAGCGATCAGACATCAAACCACAATGGTATGAACCAATGAAACGGATGACGTTTTATCTTAAATGCTTTTTTATTACGAAAGCTTTCTTACTTGTTTGTAAAATCAAGAATTAAAACCAAATTCTTTACACATCACAAATAAATTTGCTCCTCCACAATCATTGATGGTGCAAATAGCATGCCGTATTACAAATAAAATAAAAACTTTTTATTATTGTTTGCACTTAATTTAGTTGTTTATAAATATTGAAATAAAATATCAAATTTAGTATCACAACAAAGTTTCTTTGTTAACATTTTTTTTTATATTTTTTTATTTAATTATCTGTTAAATGATACACCACAGTTTAATTAATACTAATTAACATGTGAAATATTTTTTATTTAATTATTATTGTTTTTACTAGTTTTCACTCTTTTTTCCTCTGTTTTTTGCTTTTCTCATTTGCTTGTAAATAATTTAAATAATTACTCAAACACACACAGGCACACACACACACAAAAACAAATAAAAAACCGACAATAAAAATTTTAAACAATTAATTATTGTAACAAAGTCAATAACTTTTAATGTGCGCCTTTAGAACAAACACTATGCATGTGTGTGCGTGTGTGTGTGTCATTTACTCCTCTCAGTAGTAAATGCTACTGCAAGAAAGTAACAAAAGCCGCACGTGTATTTATTTACTAAACTTGACCGGTCAGGGAGGTACATATTCTACTATATTTAAGAGAGGAGGTGATAACAATTATAAAGGGATTTACATGGAGGTTTAAAAAAAAATTACGCCCCATTATAAATGGGGCTTAATTGCTGAGTTAAAAGTGGTCAGAGGTCACTCAAGTGAATATTTTTCATTTTCTTAGTTTTCTGAATTGTAAGTAACACAATATATTGACAAACTATTGGATGTTTGACATAAAATTGTAAGATTCACTACAAGCGGCATAAACGTTATTTAGGACAGTCATTGACCGCAAGAATTTCCAATATTATGGCAAGCCAACAAGCATCATTTGCTTTACAATTTGAAAAACTGCAGTAAGAAGATATCGATTGTTCAACAATGAAACTTATTCTGAATATGTTCCATAGATTTCAATGAATAATTTGTGTTGTTTAGAAATGCAGATTTTACCATGAAAGACAAAGACCTTGCAGAGCAACAGATGGATAAGTAGAAGAGGACTTACTTGGCGCATATATGGCCCCTCGGAATACCAAAATCATATTTTTCTACCGTCATCGTGAAATCGCCGTAGTCTAGTAGGTAGTGTGTTGGCTTATTAGACTGAAGGCCCGAGTTCGAATCCCAGGTCAGACGAAAATATGAAAATATTTCTTCGGCGACTGCCTCTCAGCAGATTTTTGGTAAAAACTCTGAGAGTAAATAAAATTGCCATGAAAAGCTTCTCAAAAAACTGTCGTTCGGAGTCGACTTTAAACTGTATGTCCCGCCACTCATGTATTAAATTAACGCAAACAACATAAATGGTGTGAGAAGCTAGGTCGTAATCCTGACTGAAGGGTTGTAATGACCAATTATGTTATGTTATGTTATTTTTCTACCAGACCTAGATCTAGACCATTTAATGTAACCACTTAGACTTCTAATTTCCATTTTCGACAGATCGGTGATATGGTCTGCATAGTATAAACCGAGTGGCATTCTGCTACTCCGATGTAACGCTTTCCTCCTTTTTCAGCGTCTCTGCATATGCGCCTTGCATGAGTGTCCCTCATCAAATGCCCTGTAATGATTGCAATCACCACGCTAAGCATGCTTTGGAGTTCGAGCAGACTTTGCGTGCGTCCTCCATCTAGCTTTGGCCATATTTACTGCGCTATCTTTTCCGTTTTCGATTCTAGCCAAACAACGTTTACAGAATCATGCATTTTTAATTATTAGCTTCCAGAGTTTCCAATGGAAAGAGTTCCTTGGTTCTGAAAATTGAAGGCATTACTTCATGAATATTGTTGTCAAACGCGAGAAGAACTTGTTAAATCATTGTAGATCACATTCACAGGCAAGGAAATTGAATACCAAACGATTTCAAGTCTTATTTACTTAATTGGCCATTATAACCACTTAGCTAAGATTACAACCTAGCTTCTTCCCATTTTGTGTGTGTGGTACCTACAGTTTAACGTCGACTCCAAACGACAGATTTGAACAATTTTTCATGGCGATTTTATTTCCTCTCATTGTTTTCGCCATTAGATGGATCTATTAAGGTAAACTTCGCTGGCCATGAAATTGCTGACAGGCTGGCGAGAGTCATATAAGTTCACAGGAGGCCTGTATTACCCAATTACATACATATGTACAAATGTAGGTATTACAGTACCTAGGGCCAGATTAAACATTTCCATCCTGTATCAATTAAAATCGTGGAAATCAAATCTGTTTCTATTGAATACTTGTTAGATTTCATTTGGAGATCGGAGTATTAATTGATCGTTTCTGGTTTGGAAAAAATAGTACCGATGAACGATTTAGGTTTATTGGTAGAGATCATCTCACTCGATACAAAAGAATTTTAGGTTGATGGATAAGATAATGGCGGAAAAATGTTCACGATTTAATGCCTGACTGCTTTTTCCAAATTAACATATTCCAATCAATGTTAAGCTTGCTGTAAGCAGACTGTTTATTAAGTGTTAATGGTCTTGGACTAGGCATGCCCCTCAACCTGTTTAACACGTGTGTGTTTTTTATTGTAAAAGTGATGGGTAATAATTTATTTGAGCGATTTACCTCCCAAATAACCTCATAAGATTAATGTTCTTTCATGCAAAAAAACATTCATCATTTAAAGCCTGTTATCAAGTGATTAAAATCAAATCTTTTATTGTCATTAATTAAATTAAATTAACCTAAGTAAATTTGAAAAAAAAATTAACCAAAAAATTTTGAATAAAAATTCCAATAAAATTTTAAAAATTCTTTTTGTAAGAAATACGATTTGAAATTCAAGAATTTAATACAAAAGTAAACAAATAAACAAGTTTAAAAAATATTTTCAAATTTAAAGGTTAATTAAGACTGATTATAGATTAAAACTTAAACGTTGAGTTTGATGTCTCCTTTTTCTACATTTTTTCTTTTGTTTTTTGTTCTTTGCTTTTAATTTCTATAGAAAACGAAAATGAAAGTGTTTAGTTGTTAAACAAATGTGTAGACAACAAAAATATGTCATGAATTAATTAATTTCTGTATTTATTTAAATATTTATATTTGTTTTCTGTTTTTTATGCCTTTTTCTTCAAACTGTTTACCGGGGGGCTGGCAACTTATTTAATATTCTTTAAAGTTTCCAAGTCAGGTTCATCAATGTTTGTTTAGAAAAATTTCAATATTGGAAAAAAAAACTATCATCGAGAATTCCCAAATAGAACATGGCTTTCGATAGAAATATACGCGGAACATGTTCTTAATGAAAATAAGGAATGATCTGTCGCTTTGCAAAGCTGGTTTCAGTTAAGGATTAGTGGGCACATGGTTTCTTGATTGGTTTATGTGGCCCTACATAGATATCGCGAGCAGTTGTTAATCATAAGGCACTGTTTGAGTGTTTCCCACATTAGACAAATAGCGAAAAGATGTATGTGAGTCAACTCCATTCAGTTAAACTGAGCCCAAAGGTATCTGTATCAATACATGAAAACGTTGCGTAAGAAGAACTAACAAAATACCCTACGGTGATTGTTTTCAAGCCACAAACGAAGTAGTCAACTGTCTGCTCCACTTTTACATCAATATAGTCGAGTTTGATATCCAATTAGTCAATACACGGTAAGTGCAGCTAAAAATCTGTATACGTCCGCTTATCATAACCAGACGTCGGCACAAAGAGAACATGATAAAAATGTGAGTGTATTTGTGAGAAGCATGTGTATAACCCAGAGGGAAATTGTTCGTAATTATTGTTTCAAGCAGTGGTCGAAAAAATATTGTGCTTTTTGATGGCATTGATATTTTTTGCACAAGTTCTTATGGGTTTGTAGCAAGAGTAATCATTATACATATTTATATTGCAAGTACCTGAAATTCAATATATTTAAAGCAAAAAAAAATTCTGTTCCCCAGTTTTTCTTCACATTTTAATTAAATTTTTCTTTGGGTGTATAATTGATATACAAAAAAATTTCAAAAAGAAGCGACGAGAATCTGCTTCACTGAAAGCTGACAAGCAACTGAATGCATTTTTAGGCTCTTTTTAACGAACATTGTTGATGTTCGTGTCCTATGTGTGTAAAAACCCGAAGATGTTCGGCCCGCGGGGAACATTGGTGCCGACGTCTGATCATAACCTATGAAAAAACCTCGAATTCCTAATATCTTATTCGGGCGAGATAAATAGCATGATTATTTAGAATACAGGAGCTCTGTACCCGCATCTTTTCCTTTACAAGTAGTTATAGGGAATACATATATTAATTGGCCCTTTAGGGCGGCTCTACCGCAACAGAATTGCCTTTATCATGAATCGAATCATGCACAGGACATAGTAAACACTTATTCATAGAACAACCACTGTCCGGAAGCCATTCGGAGAAGAAGGCTCAGGGGCTCTCTCACTCTTTCTCTTTCACTTATCAAGAGGTCATTACATCTTTTCGAAGAGAAAGAAGGGGTACAGATATTCCTTCTGCAACTTCCACTCCGCAGTCTTCTTGTAAAAATTCTGAGCGTAAATAAAATTGCTATGAAAAGCTTCTCAAAAATCTGTCGTTCAGAGACGACTTTAAACTACAGATCCCGCCACTTATGAATAAAATTAACACATACAACATAGGTGGAGTGAGAAGCTAAGTGTAATCCTGACTAAAGGGGTCAAGGCTGTAATGATCAATTAAGCAAGTATAAGGGATACAAATCCTAATTTGGAGCCAATAATTTGCAATATGACAAGGCTCATGTCATATGATATGTCATATGTAATGTCATATGTAATATTTTTTAAAATAATAAAATTTATTTCATATTCATCTATTGAATCATTTTTCCTTTCATATTAAAGACATTTACAAAACATTTATTTTATTTAACATTATTGGCTGTATTTTATTTCATATTGAATTCGTTTAAATATTTTTCTTCTGCCTAAATTGTTTTGCGAAAAAGGATAGATTTTTTTGGATACTTTCTGTATCCTTTTTTATTTAATTTTTTATTCACATCTCGTTTTACAGACAGGGTGTCAAATGCCGGGAGAGAGAGGGGGTATGGGACGAGATGCGTAGAGCAGTAGAATAAAGAAAAATATTAAAGATTTATTTTTATTTATTGTTCTTATTATAATTTATTTGGCAAACAAAAATATACTCTTTCTTGTTGATTTTTTTTGTTTTTTGTTTTTTTCTTTCTACTTTTTGTTTTCTTGTTTTTTCTACTTTTTTGTGTAAAATAAACAGACAGTTAAAGAAACAGGCAAATAAAAATTAAAACAACAGCAAAATTGCCATAAAAAAATATTGTAATAAAATAAACAGAATGTATTAGATCTACAAACATACATACATACATATTTACATGCTTTTATATTTATGGTATATATTTACTAATGTTATTGCTTTTGTGTCTGTCTGTCTGCCTGTCTGTCTGTTTGTCTGTCTATTATATTTAAAATACTTTTCATCTAAAGAAGATAAATGGCTTCTTTTTGATACAACAAAATATTTCTCACTCTATTGGCAAATACATATGTACATACATACATATGTATGTATGTACCATGAAAAGGGTTGAGTGGCATTAAATTGTCTTGGAAAAAAGAAAAAAGAGAGTGGCGCATAAGAAAAAAGGCTTAAAAGCTTTAGAAATTTTGCAATTGCAGTTTAAATAAATAATTTTGGCAATAATTTTCGCAATTTCAACGATTACCACGAGTTAACGGTGATGATGTTCTTTTGGATACAATGATTGCTTATGTGTCAGTCACCTTCTATGGCATCAAAGCTTACAAATTTATTTGTATTGGCAGGGTATTACACTAATATCATGAAATTGAGTAAATGCTATACGAGGGCGAGTCAATAAGTTCAATTTCTATGAAGTGATGCCCCAGAGCCTAACTTACAAGTCAGTATTAAAAGATCTTAACTATTAGCAGAAGGGCTTCGCATTTAAAGCGTTACTCCCTTATAATTAATGGCAAAACTAACCCGAAAGTTTCAATAAATTAGCGATCAAACTGTTTGCTGAGTTAGACTATCAAGTAAAGGTGAAACAAATGAGAGTAGTATACGTCGAGGCGGACAATACTATCGTCCTTTCCAATTGATATACAAACTCTATTAAAGTCATTTGCAATTAAGCATGTGTCTTCCCAATAAACAATAACCCGTTAGTGTGTTGCTGATTGATACGCTTCAGTCTCAATTTAGGCCAGTTAAGTCTAAAATTTGTCCACTTAAAATTTGTCACAGCCAATAAAAACCTTTGCCTAATAGACAGCCTAACACAGGTCAGATGTTGCAGTGTGTGTACCAGAGATCAGCAATGAATTGTATTTTCGCTACTCATAAGTACTGATGAAATTTTGAGTATGAGTGAGTCAAGAGTATTGAAATTCAACTACTCTGATTCATTCGTACTCGCTACAACATTGATTTATAAGTATAGGTTGCAATGAGTATGAGTACAACGTTGACATCAAACTCACAACATTCGATTCATTGTTTGATTCATACGCCTACTCATTCAGATTCATAAATTTAGAAAAATACTTATAATACTTACGAATGATTTGAGTCATTCGAATCATTCATCAAAATTTCTAACTTTGAATATGAGTAGTATGAGTATGATATTAAAATAAGTATGAATGCGTATAAGTATCTGAAATTATAAGTATAACTCGAATCTACTCATCGTTTTGAATACTCGAGATCCAGAGATCAGCAACTCTGGTATGTACGTGAGTAAGACCGTAGGCTTCATAATTATCCGGGCAATTGCTGTGACCATTAAACTGAAATAAAACTACTGAAAGAGGAGATTAGCCAGTTTACAACTAAAGGTTCCTTCCTAAATAGATTTGATTACCGCCTGATCGTCAGAATGAATAAAAATGCCAGAGATTCGGGGTCTTTTCCTCGGTATCAAATCCGCGGCATGATTTATGACCATTACTCTGGTCTGTAACACACTATAATAGTTGGAGAGGGGGAAAGATAACTTAAGATTAATCGGAGAAAATTTCACAAATTTTTCGAGTATAAAAAGCGTCCTTGTAAGCATACACAGAATCTGCACTGCTTGAAATTCTAGTGTAAAACCTTTTGTCAAAACTATACTCAGACGATGCACGATCAATTTCTCTTAGATGAAGATGTCGTATAGTATCTATAGATATTAGTTGATCTAGTTTCCTATTAACACTCTTCTTCAAATGCAAAGCAATGTTTACTTGTTTTTTCTGTTTAAGATTTTTCATCAAATATTTGCCTAATGTGCCATTTGCCTAATGTCATACATGTACCGGTTATATACAAATTTTGCAGCATGACTCATGTTTATTTTATTTTTCATTAACACTCTTAGGAGTATATGACTTTCACAAAACATGTGTGCAAAGTAAATATTGTTCATGACAGATAATATCAGCGTAGAATTTGTATACAATTAAAGGTTGGAAGTTCGTGCCTTGTTTGGATATAAAAGACGCTGTAGTTCTTAGCGTTAGAATAAATCATGACAGAGACTAAATAAATTTTGTAATTGGAATACACAAGTAAATTGTAAACAACAAATTTGTGTATTGTTGCATAAACAGAATGCAGAGTAAATGTATGTCAATACAATCCGTAAGACTGCATACCTTTTAGTTGATTATCAACAACTCAAATTAGAGTTGTAAAGGGTTATGCATTTGTTTGGTTTCAAAAGTTCAAAAGTAGATCCAGCCACTCATTGATAAAGGTAGCAAACACAACATGTTTGGTGTGAGAAGCTGGGTTGTAATCCAGACTAAGTAAATGACACATATTAGCAAGTGGCCAAACGAATGATACAGCTGACAGCCTTGTCAAATTGTGAGTATTGAAATCACTAAATGGATAACCCAGTATTAAACTGTAAAGCAAATACGTTTGCGAGTAAGAAAGAGAGCCTTTGATCATAAGCAAATAGTTTGGCTGTATTGCTATTGTTGTAAAGAAATAATGGCAGCTGGTTTATGGTTGGATTATTTACAACACGTTGCGGCAACATGACCTTGTGGTAACCCACATTTTCTTACAAGTTTTCAGTTTCATGCAGGCTAACTAAAATTCAATATTTTTTTTTTCAATTTTTTAACATCAACATGATGAAAATTTATTTGTTGTTGAAACTCAAACAATTGTAAACGATTTTTTCATTTACTACGATTTATATACTGGTGGTAATAGCAACGGGCTATTATTTAAAATTGCCAAACATTTTAGCCATAAAGCAGAAAAAAACAACAACAAATAACGGCAGCAATTTTAAACGTCAAGTTTAGATTTTCAATAGTAAGTCTTCGGGGGGCATACGCTTAAAAATATGTAGAAACGTTGCTATGGAAACATACAAAATTTATTTCAAATTTTTTTCAAAATTTATTGCAAATATAAAAACGATTTTTGCTTTTTTTTACAATTACAAGTTTGACTTGACTTGACTTCACTGGCTTCAAGCTGACTTTACATTCTAAAATTGAAGAGAGAAACGTTTGTATAGCAAATGCATGGAAAAGACTTTGAAATTAAAATTAAACACAATTAATGTTGAAAAAATAATCAAAAATAATGTTATAATTAATAATTAAATTTTATTAATAATTATTAATTTAATTTAAATGAAATTGTTAACCAATTTTAATTATCATTTCAGAAATTTTCATTTTTGAAATTCATTGCATGTGTTATTGCAATTTTTTTTTTCTTTTTAAATAAACGAAAGTTAAGGGCGTTACATATTGAAAATGGAAAGCAATTTCAGCAACATTAATTACATGTTTTTTAACAAACTTTCTAATGCAAAATTATTTAATTGAAGGTCAAGTTTTTAAATGACTTGAGAAATTTATACACAAACAAATTTCAACATTAAATCTGAGTATGAATTATCGCTTATGTATCGGTTCAAACCCCAGGTCAGATATCTCCAACAAAACGAATTATGAATGCATCTCAGTAGATTTCTGGCAAAAATTCTGAAAGTAAATTAAATTGTCAGGAAAAATTTCACAAAAATCTGTCGTTCGGAGTCGGCTTTAAACTGTAGATCCCACCAATCGTGTATAAAATTAAAACACACAACATAAGTGGTGTGTTAAGCTAGGTTGTAATCCTGACTAAAGGGTTGTAATGACCACTAAAGTGAATAAAAAATTAATTTTCACCATAAATTACGCTGAGGATTTATTTCTGGGTAAGAGAACTTCTACTACAGATCTGTTTTCGGCAGCGACCTCCAGATCTCAACTGTTTGGCGTACCTTGCTCAAGTCTTCCGTGTCTCATGTGTCTGTTCTATATCAATTTCATATGGTTTTTTCCATACAGACATGCTATGAAACTGTGTTGTAGCCATACTGGTCAGAACTGGTACCTTTCGTTGTTGTCCATGATTAATACTCTTTGAACATGTCTATGTCAGCTGGTGAATCTCGTAGTCGTCACGCTAATTATTATGTTACATCCTTTGAATATTAGAACAAAGAAAAACGCTTTTAATTTCTTACCCAATTCTAGTGCAATGGCATTTAGTTGGTACTTTGGCGGCATATTAACACAACAGACAAATGCTAGACAAAAACGATGCTGTGATACATATATGCAAGTGAGAATGATTCAAGTATTTACCAATAAATCGTTGTTAATTGATGTGGAAGCTAACAATTTAAGCTAAAATATTTCATCAAAATTCACACTAAAAATTAGCATTTGTAGTCCATTTAAGTCATATCAGTTGCATATGCAACGTCTTATCTACTGCAGCTGTAGATAGAAAATACAGAGAGACATTTCTTGATTCATCATTGTATGAGTCAATTGCCAAAGAGCAAAAACTTCTACAAAAACCTTTTGAAAGCAATCGTATAAGATTGCATGTAAAGGTTCGAATGCAAAAAATATCCCATTGTTCATGACTTGATGCTGAAGCGCAATTAATTTCTCCCCCGATCATACAATCTACAATCTAAGGTAACTTACAAAAGACTTCTGCGCTATAGCGATGCAAAGGGAGGATAAGCGATTTGTAAAGCATAAGTTTAGTCGAACAAAAACGACCTCTGCTATTCAATTGCCCATCATTTTTGCCAGTAACAGCGGAGACAACATCAAAAAGTCTTTGACAACGTTGCACGTCCCCAATTATCGCCAACATACAGCACCGTTTTGCGCACATTTACAGTTAGATCCACTAGGGCAGATTCTCCTCTTTTTGCATTAAAGGCAACAGAAAATCTCACTTGTTTCGCTCCGAAGCTGAAGAGGTTACATGATAAGGGATCGCCTTATCGAAAACCTCGAAAGCGTATCAAAACGTTGGAAGGGATTCTTGCAATCTTGACGTTGAGTAGCTTCAGCAGCTTCAGTAGCTGCACAGCAATATCAGCATTACAGGAGCATTGAGTTCAGACGAAAGGTGATGCTCTATTGGGCTTTCTTTTTAGGCTCTAACACGAACATATGATTCGTGTGGACTTGGTTTTCGTAAGTCTCTCCAGGGTTGGGCATAATATGAATATCTGATGGATAGTGAACTTACTTAAGGTCCAATAAATTCTTAAGTGAAACGCTTCAGTCACTGATGTCACCCACATTCCTTATACAAAATTAATGATTTGAACCTGTTAGTTGACATCAAAATTCAACGAATTCTAACAACTGAACTATGATTTCTATTTGTGTTCTTCATTGCATTGCTTTCGTCTTCAGCTTTCCATAAAAAAACTGCTTTGGTATGCCTCAATATAGCCACACTTGCAACAGTGCCTTGCTAGTCAATGTTAACAACTCAAAGCAAAAAAACAAAAGAAAAAAAAACCAACAAAACAAGTCTGACTTTAGTTTCAATACTTCTTTTTTGTTGTTGCCTATTTTCTTCGTCTTCTGCTGCTGCTACTACTACTAAAGAAAAAAAAGAAAAAAAATAAAAAGTTGTTTTGGTTTTCATTCATTTTCTATTATTTTCTGTGCAATTTTTCAAATACTTTTTTAAATTTGAGTGTCAGAATGTATTCAACAATCGATCGGTTAAGATCGTCAAATAACAAAACGCGGCGTGTTGTATAAGCAATCGAAATATACTGGTGCAACGCCTATAACATTACAAAAAAAAACAATATTAACAACAACAACAATAGTGGAATAAATAAATAATTGTTGTCAGATTGACATACATTAATTAACAACAACAACAACCACTTCTACAAAAGCAAAACCAAACAAAGTTCACCTTGCAACATTAGAACAAGAACATCAAAAGAAAAAATACACAAAAAAGAAAACGTTTTAAAAACTTTTAAAAATTAGCTGCAATAACAACAACAATAGCAACAACAACAACAACTACAATCAAATAGTGGTCCATGAAACACATTTTTTGTGGTGTCATACCAAACATACTCCAAGTGTTCATAGTGCACACATGCTGGCATAGTGTTACCGTCTCTGCAAAGAAAATCTAGAGTTCGTAGTCAAACAATTGCCAACAGAATGTCTCATTAAAACACTTGAGCTTGACTTTGTGAGAACCAACCAGCAACAGCAGCAGCAGCAAAAGAAGAAAACTTTGTTGGAAAAACTAAAATCGAAAGAGAAAAAAAAACAACAAATCTAGACAAAGCAACAGCTGCAGCAACAACAACTTCGATAACAAAAAAAAAATTAAATCTTTTAAACGTTTTAAAGCAACACCAACAATTTTATTAATATTAGTTATATTTGTTGTTGTTGTTGTTTCTATAAAAGTAAACTCCACATTGTGTTGCCACAAGATCAATGCGGCATTTAATTTAAAAAAATTGAACTCTTTTTACGTGTTTCGTATGGTGTATGCCCACAGTGTTTGCTTTAAACGTTAAAGCGCTTAATTAGTTTTGTTTGTTTTTGTTGTTTTTTATAACGATTTTTCATAGCGATTTGTTTTTAACGGTTTTATTATCTCGTTTGATGCTTTGTTTGGTGTTTTTAAATTTTGCCGTTTCATTTCTGTATTTACGATGAGTATCAATAATGATGTTCGTATTATTTATGCTTCTTAACATATTGCAGAGCTTTAAAGGTGTGAAATCATTATGAAGAAATAAATATCAAGTTAGGTCTACGTAAGCTGAATTAGCTAGGCAGGGAAAATGGAACACATGCCTGATGGATTCTGGGTCAAAAAGGAATTCGTTTCAATGAGAAGGCAGATAAGCTTGCGAGGAGGTGAGCTTCTATGCCGCAAATAGGACTAGAACCTTACTAAAGAGTGGGAAGATTTGTATGGAAGGATGTAATCCACGAAAGGGAAAATGGAGAAAGGCAAACCATATTAATTTTTTGCTTTGTAATTACAATAAGAAAAGACTTGATTTATGCAACAGACTATCTAGAAGAAATCCATTTTAAGCATAGCTCACTAGGCAACTATCAAAAGGCCCCCAAGTGAAAGGCAATGGCCAAGAAAATGTTAAGTTTGTTTCACTTCTTACTCATGCTTACAGATTTAACAGAAAGTATTGTAAAGTACTTGTAAAGTACAGGGACCAAAGGCCCTATTTGACCTCTATGAGCGTCATGGCAGTCTAAGAGACAATATAAGATTCAACTGATGCGAAAATATTCAACATCCAACTTTCTCGTGTAAACTTGATCTGTTAGTGAATTACTGAATAATGTTTTTTGTAAGGTGCAGGCCATAGTGCGCTCTATATTATCCTCTGAAATGTTGTCCTAGACTTTGTAACAATTAATCTCCAAAACTTCAACTTAACATGAACCAGTTTTTACAATTGAGGTCGGAAAGATGCTGGTACTGTAGACTATCAATACACCTTTTTGATCCCCTTAACCAGTAATCCTGCGCAAAGAGAATATTGAATGCAGTCAATATGCTAGAATACGTTGATTATAATCAAGTTTTACCAATCTTCCACAAGAGAGTGTGCTTAAAATAACACACGTTATTTCATGGTACCAGTTAGGCAAGTGATTGATCTACTGCAGCTTGTTCTAGAATGATAGGGTTGCCATCAGCACACTATAAAGTAATGTTCTTAATTATTGTGAGTGAGCTGCATATTGAGTTCATTGTTGATATTATTCCGTCTGAAAAGTTCGGCAGTTTTTGAATGAATACTTTGGAGGGGAAATAAAATCCCCTAAGTTTTTAAAATGCGAAAAAAAGTCGAGTTTAAAAATGTTTTATTTACTAATGCATTCGAAATTGGGATGCCCTGGTTTATTATCAACGGAATGAAATATAATATTATGCCAACGATTCTTTATCCATGAAAATTTTTTTGCTTGCAGTATATAAATAGTTACATTCCTTTAAAGCTCTGCTCCTCTACTTTAATTTCTTTATTAATAGTATTCACATACCATATTTATTTACATTTATTTGAACTTTTCTTTGTATTTTTTTTTTTTTTTATTTGCAATCATACATATCGTTTTAAGTTTGTATCTTAATCTGTGTGTTTAATTTTTTTTTCTCTATCTTTAATTTGATTTTCTTCATTTGATGTGTGTTTGTTTTTGCAGATCATTATTACCGCTATGGATCGTTTCGTATGGTTCGTTTTATTGGTGGTCATGTCACATCTCGTGACAGAATTTACGCGTGTCACTGGCTATACCAGAGGGCCTCGCCAAGACGTGGTCATGGTAAACGACGTAAGTAAGTAAATGTTGTGACTCTTTTTAAATATTGATTCGTCATTCGATTTATTTGCATGGTTTTCAATTTTTATTTTCTTGCTTTTAATATATGCACTGCAAATGCTTTGAAAAAGAAATAATATTTACCAAACACTTTGTGTAGAATCAATGCACCCTACCATCGTCAGAGGTAGAGAAGCCAAATAACACTAAAAACAATAAAAAGTTACGAAAAAGTTAACAAAGAAGTCTTTTGTATTATCTAACGCTGTTAAACATGAACTTAAACATGGAACAACAAAATTCAACATGAAGTAGGGTATTATAGAGTCACTTTTGCTGGACTTTATGTTGCTTATATGTTTATTTATTACAAACACTTTGCAAATCATGTTGGCATCCTTTTTTTTTTACTTTGTGTTGATTTATCGTAATGATTGTCATTGAATGAATTGCAATTTAAAATTTTCCGTGTATGTATTTATGCACTTGAACTAAAAGATTTCATTTTATAATGTACTCTGCCGCGTCTACATCTTCAGTGACAAATCAAAAAAAAAAAATTTTTGTTTATAAAATTACCAACAGAATGATAATAAAAATCTTATCATGACCTGACTAACTGACATGTCATTGAAATCTGTGCCGGTCATGACGTATTATTTATTGCCACAATGACGGTGGTGTTAAACTGAGTTTGTTGACCTTAAAGGCAGGTTTGAATATTTAATATTTTTTTATTTGTTTTTACTTTTTAATGGCCAACTCTGGTGATTAAACTAACAAAACTGAGTAACTTTATTATACACAAAGTATGTTTGTTATTATGATTTAAGATTGTGTGAAATTTTAAACACTTTTTGAAAACACGTTTATATACATAAATACTACAGATTTGACAATTTATAAACGATAACTATTAACTGTAAAATGTCATTATTAAACTACTCGCCTACTCACATGGACACTCTATGAAATTTTTGGCATAATTGCATTGCTTCAGACACTCTATCACCTTAGGTGATAGGACATGCAATCTAGACAGCCAAATTGTTTAAAAAGTTCTTGAAGTTTTTCTAAATTCATTGCCTCGTAATTCTATGTTATTGAAATAATTTTTTTTTTTCGATAAAAATTATTGTTAACCTAGTCAAAATAAAGTTGTTAATCAGTCATGCCATTGACTGAAGGCACCTTTCAAAATTCCAGTATAATATCTACAATAGTCAATTTAGTTTGACTCATGGCTCAAGACAAATTCATTCAGCAACCGATCAAAATGAAGCTGCCACGATATCATAATTAATTGACAGAAAACAGATTTTGAATGAAATGTAACAGCATCACACCAAAATGTACATTCAATATCGGGGTGTTTATATACGAAAAAAAAATTTTTGTTTATTCACTTACCTGTTCGAAATGGAAATGAGTTCCGTTTGAAAACATGAATTTTTTTCTTCCAAGAAATTATAGAGATTTCCAAGTGACTGATGGTTTCAATTGGTTTTAATTCTTGCGGCAACAGAACTTTTTAATTCAAATCCTTGCGTAAAACTCGCCTCCTGGTGGTTGCAGTAGCAGAATTAGCTATGAATGCTTTGCAATTTAATCTAGGAACCATTCTCACGAAGCCAAATAAGTTCAGGTAAAAATTTTATTTAATTTTCTGCAGAATAGGAAAAACCCCTTTGTCCATATATCCATAAGGATAGTGGAGTCACTCTCAATCATCTTCTTCATCTTCTTATTCGAGATTCCGTTTTTCCCTATTTTCGTTGCCTTTTTTTCAATTTCATTTGTCAAATTTTTCCAGTTAAGCAGCTAATAGGTCTACTGCAGTAGGCTCTAGAATGAGTGGGTTGCCTTTTGTCGTTTCTTGTAACAATGCCCCCTACGAAGATAAGTTGTGTTGTTATATTGGCTGTAAACCGTACTCTTTCTGTACTCATTTGCAAAGATCTGGCGCTGTCTGACTTTCCTTATCTTTAGTATCTCTGGAGAGTCAGTGATAGGCTGCTAAAATTCCAACAGAACCTTAATGAAAAATTCTTCATTTTTTAATCCGGAACGCCATCTATAAAAGAACACAAAATGTACACGATCAATATAATATATTAGTGGATTACTGTTCTTTGAAGAATAACATATAGGTACAAATATAGGTACAAACAAAACATATTAGAATAGCATAAAATAGCATTTGAAACAGAGAATTATGTTCCTATTAAAAAGCATATGCTATAGACAATCAATTCTCAGCAAATGCTATTAAGAATCGATTCAATATAGAATATGCATAAGATATCAGGAATTATTCAGTAAATAATAGGATAAAAGACATCAGTAGCATATGATAGTAGCAATATAAGAGAAAACGGATTTTTTTTAAGGAATAGCATGATCCGTAAAAAAGGTGATTACCTCTAAAATTATATCACATTCTTGGAATAGCAAAATAGTTTCAACGTTAATATATATAATATATATAATAATATATATAAAACTCATATGAATTGTAATGTTGCTATAGAATAGCATAATTTCTATAAAAAAAAGCATATGTTTCGGACAATACGTAATATTTTCTTACGAAATAGCGTGATTTCTAGAGAATATAGCGTGAATGATTTAATTCAGAATAACGTAATTTTATAGGGTACCTATTTCTAGGTTTATTTGTATATATAGGGTCCTCCAACAGTGACTTTCGAACTTTAATAGTTCACAAATTTTTTGTTAAAACTACATCTGTCAAACTGTCATTAATTTCGTTCGTTTCGATAATCACCGTGGACAACTATAGACAGCGATATGTGTTCAGTAAATGAACTCTGGAGCATTTGCCAATTGACACTAATTTGTATCTAAAAATCATCTTCAGCGATGAGGCCCACTTCTGGGTGAACAAGTACCCAAACAAACAAAATTTAGAACAATACAAGAGCATCTAATAAGGCTCGTATTATACAAAAAGAGCAGCATTCTATAGACGAGGATCATCGTCGTAAATTTACGTGCTTGGGTCATTTGCCATTGACATGTCAATTTTCAGTGGTGGAAATTGAATTACAACCTCCTTATGTCACTGAAGATATATTAGAAGCCTTTAACGGAGATATACAATTTCGTAAGAAAGAACGACAACGTAGAGCCAGAGAAGAACGCATTCTGAAAAAGTCACATTTTGATATCGATTTTGGGCTGGCAGCGTCATTTGTGCCTAGTTTAACGACGTTGGCCAGACCATCACTTTTAAAGGCGAGGACTATAGCCCGACAACGATATGTGGTTGCAACAAGACAGCGCTACGTGTCAGGCAGCTCATTTCAAAATTGGCATTGCACGACCGATTTAAAGGTATTGTTATCTCAGGTGGAGGTAATGTAAACTGGCCACTAAGATCGTGCAATTTGACCCCGTTAGACCATTTCTTATGAGGTTTTCTTAAGTTGGTCCTCTAAGCCAACAACCCATGTACATCGATCAAATTCAGCTTATTTTCTGCTTCATAGTCATGTTAAAACCATAGTCATTTTGGATATAGTCCACCTAGAGAACTCGATGCTATATGCTTCACATAATGGCATCAAAAAGTCCTTCAGCACACTTTCATTTATTAACGTTTAAACATAGGAAGCGTTTAATAAAAGGTCCGATATAAGGATATATACTCCGGATTTAGCCCGGAATGATTATTTATTTGTTTCCAAACCTAAGAAAAAGACTCGATAGAAAGAGATTTGACTCTGTTGATGATTTATTTCGACGACCTCAACAAAAATTATTTTTCGCGAGGGAAATAAGTTGGGAAAACTATAGACAAAGATGATGTTTTATCCAAAAAGCTTTGTTACTTTCAAAAATGCACGTAGTTATTGATCCCCTCATACATATGTACATACATACATACATATGTAAATAAAGTGCGGTGCTGTTATTACGCTTTGCCATTCATTATAACCCATTCACTGCCAGTAGAGTATAAAAATAATTACAAAAAAATATTTATTTTTTATATTTCTAGTCCTTAATTCAACCTATAAGAGTGCAGAATCTAGTTCTGTATCCTGGTCAGGAATATGGACTTTACGAGCAGCAAAACCAACAGTATTACAACGGCAACAGGCCCTACAGCAACTACAACAATAACAATAGTAATAATAATTTTTTAAGTAGTCTATTTAAACAATTCATTAGCAATAACAACAACAATAACGATAACAATCATAACAACATCGACAACAATCCAAATGAACAACAACATCAACCACCACCACCACCGATACAAACTGCCAACAACAATTTATTCAACTTTATACCGACTAACGCAGAAGGCGATGTTCGAACCTTTAGTTTTCGTCCACTCATCGACAGTATATTTGAGGTGAGTTGCGTAAAGAGAAATTAATTTCAAAAATTAAGAAATGCTTTGAACTGTCTGGCAGACAGACAGAATTTCTTTGGAAATGAATTATTTTCTTATCGTTGTTTTCTTTTTCATTTTCTTTTCATTCTTTCATTTTCAATTATCAGATACCCATATCAACATTACGTGCCGTCAATAATTTGGTGGGTCGTTTAACGGGCAGTTACCAGCAGCCGGCATCATCACAACAACCTCAGCAGCATCAATTGTTTCCCCAACAACAGCAGCAACAGTCACCACCAAAATACTCTGTCAGTTATCCCTCGTACGCGCAACCTGCGCCTTCATATTATGGCATGCAAAGATCTGCTGATGCTACACAGCCGCCAAAAACCCAATTCGAAATGTTGAATCGTTTAAGGCAAGCAACTGAAAAGGTGGCACCATCACCATCACCATCAACAGCTGCTACATCAACAAGTGCAGTCGCAAGGAAACCTATGGCTTGAAAGTGAATTTGAAATTTCCATTCATCGCGGGAAGAGCAGCTATTGCTGCTGCTGCTGCTGTACTTTAGTAATAAATAGCAATCATTACTTAATTTCTTGCTATTGTTGTAGATTATTGTAAGTGTAAGTGGATGTGTATGTATGTATGTGTCTGCGTGTATGTATATTTGTATATGTATGCTGGTATTAATAATTGTAAATGGTTTCATTAGTTTGTAATTTAAATTCAATCGATTTCAGCTGATTTTAAGGAATTCTCTTGTTTTCCATTGCTGTTCGAGCATTTCGCATGAATTAAAATTCCTGGCGCTCCTTTAGCCCCCACATAGCATTGAAATTTTAGTGGAAAGTTAAGCACAAGCAAATGTTTTTTATTTCGTTTCCTTTCGAATATTTTCAATTAAAATTTAATTTCAAATGGAGAGCGAGACAAAGAACAGCAAGAAAATGAAAATGTTTGGCTTACTTTAACGATTGAACATTAAATTGTTCAAGAAATTTTGAATTCTTAAATCATTTATAGTTTCAGAGGCAGCATCTTGTTGCTCGTTGCTAATTAGTTGGAGGGAAAAGTATTTTCTGAAGCACTGATAGGATCTCTGTCAATACATATGTCCTCTCTAATCTCATTATCAAACTAAAGATTACATGGAATACAACTCGCATAAAAAGTTATGAAGCGTAGTGGCTATTAAACCACTAGGTTAGGCTAAATCACAGATCTTTATTGTATTGCATGTCATATGATTTTGGGAAGGCATTTTTCAGCTATTCTGCCAATTTATGGACGTATGCCTATTATCCGAATCGCCTAAGCCTAGACAAATGCTGTCGATAAACTTTAAATGCCGAACAAAGCCAAAAAAGATGTTCTGTGGTGTTGTCCTCTTCTTTTTCATTATTACAGCTTCTCTTTTGGAGGTATTTACAGCATTTTGGGGTATATTTTTGGGGCCCCACTTTTCGTTATGAAGTTTCTTAAATGAATTGCAAGCAGATTAAAGTCAAATCATATGTTAAATTGTCCTCCAGAATTCTAACATCTGAATTCAATCGATTTTGTCCCAGCGTTCGTAAGCTCATCTGCTGTATTGCTTTCATCTACGTTCTCGTGTGCCTATGAGTGCAACTCTTAAATGTCACTAGACTTCGTAGCAGTCAAGTGAGTAACATGCTTATCTGCAAGTGTGAGAGTTTTGGATTCGATTCCAATCCGAGAGTCTGATAAATAAAATTAAAATCCTACAAATATTTTGTGTTTGAGTATAGCAAATACAGGATCGAACTCGTTACTCCTTCGTATTTAAAACTTCTTAAATTTGAGTCAATTGGCGGCACCTTCTTGAAGGATAAGGTCGCACAATTAACATCCAATTCGTACATTTTCCTATTAGGATCCAATCGGACTTAAAACTTAAATCTTGCTACTGCAATAATCCTTGTTTTGAAGATTTCAGTCATGAAAGACAGAAAATGTGAAGTTCAGAACTTCAGTATATTCATGACAAAAGCCGGTAACTAATACGAGAGGTGAAAGATGTTAGATTCCTCCTCCTCAGAGCCAAAGCTCTTGCCTGCCTTCGAGTAGGACAATGGCATGTGAGTAATTAGTAATTAGTAAAGTCCTTATCAGCAGTCCAGAAGATTCTAGCAGTGTTGCGTGTACCCCCTACTTCTTGCTGTAAAACAACCTGTAAATATCCAGTTTTACTAAGGCAATTCAAATTCCTATGGCCTATAGCATATCGGGGCTTCGTATTGGTGCTGTCCAACTCGTTATCAATGCAATTTCCGACGACATCCCCATTTCCTGGTACCTTTAAATGATATGAAATTTCCCTCACAGATTTTCAGCTGTCTTTTTATGCTTTGATTTTGACAACTTGTATTATCGACTGTCGAAATGTATAGAAATTAATCTTCCAATCCCATATTACTCTTGTTTAACAATTCCTTACAATAAATCATGATTACTTTAGCTGCCATTTTTCTAAAGAAAAGTAAACTTTCCTAAACCCCAAAGCAAAATACAATTTCCTTCCTTCCTTAAGTCATTAAAAAAATTTTTAATTATTTTCCCCTACATTTTCCATGCATTTCTTCCTGCCTCATAATGAGCAACAAAATTTTAATAGAAAATATTTTGAAATTTATTCAACCACAATGATGTTGTGTTGTGGTCTGTGTTAGTCTATAAACCATGCACACACACATACTCCAACTAAATGGCAAATAGGCGTAAAAGGTCCTGTTTTAGCCAGTTAAACATTTTTAATAGTCCTGTTGGACAAACATTGTCTCTTGTCTCTCCATTTAAAGTAAAGAAATCCTACTATTTTTACAAGACCTTTTATATACAAACGTGTGTAGTTAGTTGTGTGTATGTTTGTATATCCTGCTGATATCGTTTTATTTGTGTTTTTATTTTTGTTTTTATATTCATTGTATCATAAGTAGTTGTATCTGTAGTTGTAGTATAACATATTAGAACATTAGTTTAATTTAGTTTAAAACTGTTGTTGTTGCTTTTGTTGTTGTTGTAGTAGTTGTAAGTAGCAGTTTAAAACTTGTTCTAAAGTTTAATTCTGTCTATGTATTGTACGTACATATGTATGTCAGATTATGCTACATTATAAATTACGAAACTGTGTATGTGTAATCTTATGGGCAACAACAACAACAACAGCAATAAGATAATTTAATGTCGTTTTATAAAATGTATGTAACGTGTATCCTTATAAATGTAAATGTATTTGTATTTGTCTTTGTATTTTAGTGTCTGTATTTTTGTTTTAACTATATTTGTTGTATGTATGTATGTATGTGTGTTTGTGTTAGAGTAAAATATTACACATGTTTTATTGGTTTAAATTACAACAGTTATTTCAAGTTGTTTGATATAAAGTTTATAGCATAAACCCTCTCTTGTCTCTTGTCTCTTTAGCCATACACCAACCAGATTCTGTTTGTAAGATTGTATTGCCAGTCATGATAATAATTTATCGTGTGTCTCTTTAACTAAATACTTACAACAGTTTCTATACATACATAATCTATGTATGTGTGTGTGTGTATTGGTGTATATTTAAATAAATAAATATGTGTTCATATATGTGTGTGAGTGTTTAGTTTTAAGCTACCTAATAGTGTATTTGTATACGTATAAAAACAACAGACAATGTAAAGAATGTATTCATCAAATTCATGGTATTTTTAATTAATTAAGAAAGAAAAATTGTATTTTTAAAAAGAAAACATTTTGTGATTTAGTAAGTGGAATTAGGAAAATAATAAATAAATAAAAAGTATTAAAAATTCATTACAAAAATCATTTGTTTTTCTGATGTTAATTAAAGGCATATTACGGTAAGATTACTAATATAAAAATAAAAGCTTAAGATGATATTTTTATTACATTATACAGCTGCATGAGAGGATATTTTTTTTTCAAAATAGGAATCGCTTTAAGCCTTTTATGTAGATTCTATGATGAGGAGAAGGAATTCCAGAGTAGATTCCTAGAAACTGTGCAACATTAATTAATTAATGCATTTTAAGAGAAAACATCAAGTATTAGGCAGGGCGACTGTCACCAAACAGTATCCCGAGATTCGCCAGTGCACCAGGATTGACAAAAACATAGGGAAACTCTATAAAAAAAAGGCAATCTTAGAATTTACTATGAATTTGAAAATTCACTTTCTTTCATACAAAGTCCAAAACACACAACAATTAAAGAGTGATTAAAGAGTGATTGTTCTTAGCGCTGTAAACAGCTGCCGGATTTGACGATTTATCGTCATTTTGACGATTTTGAGCTTCAAAAATATCATATTGACGATGTGACGATTTATACCCTTATTTTGACGATTTTTAGAAATTAAAAATTTACCTGATAATCTTTACTTTAGTACATTAAAAGCCACTTTAAGCTTTGTATTTACTTTGAAGTTATTACTATTGCAGATTAAAGTGATGATTTTTCTGTATCTTATATCTTTTTCATCAATTAAAAGCCAAAAAATTACAACTTCTGCACGATGGAAGTTCCACATACGAATAGTCCGACTAGAGAACGAATTTTGTCTGTAATGCTGTGTGCGATCCACTGGCCAATCGACCACATAAGTATTTGTTCGCCGAGAAAGGAGAGTGTTACGTAATAATACATGATTCTCGGGAACAAGTCCTTTATTTCGCTTGAGCAAAATCCGTTATAATAGCGATTGAACAGTGAAACACAAACCACATTGCAACGATGCTCCAATGAATCAATGGCGTTCGATAGCCTACCGTTATTAACGGGCAACTTTGCCCTCTCTTGTACGCGGTCGGAAAGTCTCAAAATAGTTAGTTGAGGCACCGGCCTATAAATGAGAGTTGTATTCCATAGTAAGAAGATCAGATGAAGAAAAGTATTTCTTGCACTCTCATAAGAAGCTAAGGCACTGAAAAATGTGTCGGTTCTAGCGAACATCACACTGAATTTTTATGCCGATTTTGTGACAATTACGATTTTCATGAACGTCTTTGACGATTTTACGATTTTTTTTTTTTCTAATATTTGACGATTTGATGCTTTAATTATCTGGCAGCTATGGCTGTAAATACGTTTTTAAGGTACTAAAGCAGTAGTATTTTACTGTTGATTTTTGAAACAAAATGTTCTTCAGCAATGATGCTCGTTTCGCCATATGAGGCTTGAATAATTCGGAAGTGATTGTAGGAAAAGCATTTTATTCGGAATAACTAACTGTCTGAGTTGCATTATGATTTAAAGGTACCATTAAGCCTTATTTTTCCATAAATGACTGTGGAGGAGATATTGCCATCATTTGGAGCGTTGTGACCATATACAATTCTTCATTCAAGATTACGACCCCGCCTTTCACTCCACTTACATTATGTGTGTTAATTTTATACATGTCGACTCCGAACGACAGATTTTTGAAAAACTCGTGATGATTTTTTATTTACTCTCAGAGTTCTTGCGAGAAATCTGCTGAAAGGCAGTCGCCGAAGAAACATTTTTACATATTTCGTGTTGTTGAAAATGTCTGGTCTGGGGTTTGAACCCAGGGTTCATGTCTAATAAGACAACACACTACCTATTGGACTACGGCGACTTGATATCAACCTGCAATAAGCCTGCGTACTAGCTTGTCTAATTGCTTGTAATTGAATATTATGAACTAGATTTTATCTAGTTGTAACAAGAAGTTTGCCATGAGTCACATAACATGACTGATTTTTGCTATATTGCATGAGAAGCTTATAAACTGAACAATTTCACATCTAGACGATTTGGGGCTCATTGGACTTCTTTTTGTTAAATTATTGAGCAAATGCCAACAATAAAAAGTGATCTTTAAAAACCTCAAAAAAAAGCGTTGTTTATTAAACTTTTAAACTCTAAAACACCGACGAATAGATAACGCTTTATTGTACTGCCTGCTTTTACTAAACTTTCCACTATAACTATGGATATATGATATATGTATGGATATATGTATATGTAAAACTGTCCCTTTCAGAAATATGTGTATAAAAAGTTTGAAATTAATTCCCATACCCAATGTGAGGCAACATGTTAAAGATCGAAAGAAGTTTGCACAACTTTTTAATATTTTGTTTTAAATTTTTTATAACACAGTTTTTATTCACAAAAGTGAATTTTATTTTATATCATGACATTTAATTAGCGAATAAAGTGCGAATAGAATGACAATAAAAAACTTTCTTAATTCTTTTTGGATGAGAAATTAGAGAAATTAAATTCGAAACAAATTTGAAACATGAAAAATATTAAATTTAAAAGAGCCAATACACTAAGCACTATGGAAAAAATAGTATAAAAAGGAATTGCTTTAATTTAAAGTTTTAAGACTGTTTTTTATAAAATCTTTTGTATTGAAATTAAATTTTTTTATTTTTAAATACAAATTTATAGAAAGAAGATCTAAAACTTTCAAATAATTTACTTCTAATTAAAAAAAAAGATCTAGAAAATCTAACAATTAGTTTGAATACTTCACATACGTATGTATGTATGTTGTAAACATATATGTACATACACACATAGCCACAAATAAAGTCTTTAGTTTATGACAGGAAATTAAACAAATTTCTTGTAAATTTCACATTACAAAAGAAACCAAACACACACACACACCCATATTGGCACATGAACTCAGATGCTAAAGGAAGTGCATTATTTAAATACAATACGAAATATATATGTATGTATGCATGTGTACTATCTATGGCTACAGAGAAAACAAATTGCCTTAATATTTGTGTAATTTAACATGTGCACAGTTAAGCATGCATATGCATTATGTGAGTGTGTGGGTAAGTGACTGAGTTCATGGAAATGGTTTCACTGTTTTATTTAAGTTTATGCTCTTTGTTAAAATACCAGTCACAAGTACAAAATCCTCTCTTTCCAACTATACATGCATGAGTGTTGTTCAAAATTTTCTCTTTTTCTCATTTCTCTTAGCCATCTTTCTAAAGAACTAATTATACCTCGTTTAATATGTTGAGTAGACAACAACAATAATACACTGCCACTAATGCATATGAATGCCTACGTATGCATACGTTGTTGTTAGTCTATTGGAATGCTCGTATATGTGTAGTATATGTAATGTAAACAATATGTCTTACTGAAAAGGCAACTAATTGATGCATAAATGTCTAGTGTAAGTACAGTTTAAGTAAGTTATTAAAATTAATTTTAAAGTTTAACAGACGTATTTACAAAAAATATCATTTTTTTTTTCTAAGATTATATTCGATTAAGGGTTAATAACAATTAATATTTTATTAGTAACAAAGCCCCCTAAAATATGCTACAGAGTTTATTAAAACATAAATTTTAAATATTTTGTTTAAAAATTCATTTGCAAAGTTTATTACAATTGAATGAAAATTAATGAGTGACAATAAAACGATATCGTTTATATATTTTAAAAGCATATGCTAAGACTGTTAATCAAACTTATTAATAAAAAAATTTCAATTTATGGAAACCCTTATAAATAACTAAAATAGATGGTCAAAGTACTTATCTCTCTAAAGAAAGTTATTAAACAAGCTGTGCCGTGATGCCTTGATTATAAAGCGTTTCTGATTGAGCAAAACGAAAAAGTTGACAATAAATTTTGTAACCTTTTTATACAGAAATCTTTTACAGAAAAATGACTTGAGCTGGCATTTCTTTATTACCTTAGACCTTGTCTACTCCACAGACCACGACTCATAGGTCTACACTCCACTTATGATTGTTAGTTTTAGCGCACGTCCAAAATGAGCAAAAACAGAGAAAATACGTCATTTTGAAATTTTTTTTCATGCACTAAAGATGAAAACACAAGCCAAGAAAGTGTTATCTAATAATTTTTCCAAAACTAATCGTAATACCCAATCTAAAGTAAATTTGATTCTTTCTATACCGTCTCGGTAATCTTAAGGTCAAAGATTGCGCAAAATATCAGCAAAGTTATCGAATTCGACTATTTAGTTATCATTAGCTAAGCCCTTTGATTAGCCAGGACCGGAAACAAGTCGCCGTAGTCTAGTAGTTAGTGTGTTGGCTTATTAGCCGTGATGCCATTTGGAACGAAATGGAATTTGAAAAAATATTTCTTCGGCGACTGCCTCTCACCAAATTTCTAGCAAAAACTCTGAGAATAAAATAAAACGTTGCCGTGAAAAAGTAGCTCAAAAAGTTGTCGTTCGTAATCGTCTTTAAACTGTAGGTAATGGCATAATGCATATGTGGCGTGAAGAGCTAGGTCCACATAATGACAAAAGAAGACCGTAAAATATAAAAAATTTCGCAAACAAACCTATTTTTTCCAATGAACATAAATTGTTCACAATTTGAAAAAGTTTTTCTAGTGTTAACTGAACAGAAATATCAATACAGTTTGATATTCTCAATAGTTATCGATAGTGATAGTTCTGATGCAGCTAAAAAAAACACCCGATATTTGTAATTATGCTTCAATACCCGCGCTGATCGTTCAACTGTAAACTGAGGTCAATAAATTAGCATATTTTTTAATTTTTCATATTTTTAAAGACAAAGTTCAAGAAATCTTTTATTATTAAAAATCTGTTCAATTTTATTATTGAAAGATTATTTTTGAAATCATTTATAAGGCTCTTGTACTTTCTGGCAAGTGCATTCGAATCAGACAATGATGGGAGTATTGTAATGTAATTATATTTGATAAGAATTCTTTTTCTCATAAGGAAATATTCGTATTGTTTGATTAATTATTTATTTATTAATTATTTATGCATGTATAAGAATGTGAGTGTATGTATTTTTCATTATTTTATTTTTAAATAATTCACATAAAAATTATTCAATTAAACAACAAAAAAAGTGTGATTATATTCAGCAACCAAATATGATTTGGTCAAAATATATTCAAAAAAAAAACTTAAAACAACGAAAATAAAATTATTATTCATGCGTAGAAATCGTAATCTGAAGACACATGCGACAATCAAACAAAAAAAAAATAGAAACTCTTCGTTCCCTTATTATACAAACGTATTAAAAATAATTAATTAATATGCAAAATTTGAATGGAATTGAATTTTTTTCTATTATGATGCGAATGAATAAATACAACAAAACCACATTAAAAAGCTAAACTTAAAATACTGAAGAAACAATAGTGAATAATCAAATCAATCTTTTACGATTTGTTTTATAAATAATTCTCCTAGAAATTGTTCTTTTGTCGCGTGAGAAGCTTCTTTAATAAGTTCCAAGCAGTTTCAACAGTAAACTATAAAATCATACAGAAGAAATGCAATGCTGTAACGTATGATAAGATACTTGATATTTAAATTTAGAAAAGAGTTTGTTTTTTAAGATAAACATCAAGATTTTTAAATATTTTTCATATATTTTCTTTGTTCTTTGAGGCTCACTAACCCCTTTCTTTTGTCAACCTTTGTCCAAACAAATTAAAACTGTTTTCATAAATAAATTATTTTGTTTTCTACCGTTTTTAAGCAAAATCTTTAGTCTGCTGCATATAAATTAAGTCCACACATTAGAAATTGCTCTTACCGTAGAACTTTTAGTAGGTTAATATGACAGAGGAGTAGCAGTAAGAGGTACCCGGTTCTAAAAGCCATTGAAGCAAAAAAAAATGTTTAATTCTTGTTTTTCAAAATAATTAACACTTCAATGAATTTGCAAAATTTGTTTTCAGCAAATTTAAATAAATAATGAGTTACGTATTACGAAATATTGCAAATCTCTATCGAAGTAGAAGAAAAATAAAAAATGACAAATTAATTACTGGGTAGTAATCTCCGTAAAAGTTATTTAGAAAGTGTAAATTTGGTTATTGGAAAAAAATTATGGAAATTTTAATCCCAATTCCGACATTATTAAAGCAAATCAACCCACTTCCCATTAGACAACCAGAGCACAGAATTTTGACGTTAAGGATGCATAACGCTCTGGAATGGCAATTGCAGTTAATATTGATTAGATAATGAAATCGACTAATCGTTATACCACAAAACCACGAGGAAACACTTGAATAAGACTGGATACGAAAATAAGTCTCGCTGCATTTGTTTCACATCAATTTACTTAAGACTTTCAAGCCGGCGCTTTAATTTATGCTTGTCGCCTACTGGCAATTTATAAGACGTTATTAATTATAGTTGTTATTAAAAATAAATGCTTTTAAGAAATCGTAACTCTCAGGTATTTTTTTCGGCAGTCGAAGTGTTAAAGATCTAAATATTCGGTATTACCTATCGTCTAATAGCATGATCAATTGCGTGCCACTGGTGGTACACTCCGGCTGATGCATTTGTTTCACATCAATTTACTTAAGACTTTCAAGCCGGCGCTTTAATTTATGCTTGTCGCCTACTGGCAATTTATAAGACGTTATTAATTATAGTTGTTATTAAAAATAAATGCTTTTAAGAAATCGTAACTCTCAGGTATTTTTTTCGGCAGTCGAAGTGTTAAAGATCTAAATATTCGGTATTACCTATCGTCTAATAGCATGATCAATTGCGTGCCACTGGTGGTACACTCCGGCTGATGAGATAGTCTTGTGCGGGCCACCGGTGGTACTCGCCACCCGATAAGGCAGTCTAGTGGGGGCCACCGGTGCGGCAGATGACGATGGATAGTGAAAAACTTCATTGAACGGTTACAGTCAAATCGTCACAAGGATTACATAATTACAACCTAGCTTCTCGCACCACCCATGTTGGGTGTGTTAATTTCATCGATGAGAGACGGGGCCATATAATTTAACATCAACTCCGAATGATAGGTTTTTGAGAAATATTTTATGGCAGCTTTATTTATTCTCAGAGTTTTTGCCAGAAAACTGCAAAGAGGAACACTGGCCTCTGGGTAAACACGTTCGGAGGCTAGTAATACCTTTAAATGACTTCCGAAAAAGCTATAATAAAGAGAAAGAGAACATCTTGTCTGTCATTATCTAGCACTTGTCTCAGTCGCACCAGAGGTGATTTGTATAAAAATACGTAACATCATAAAACTACCAGGTTGATTGAGAAATGCCAGACTAATCCATGTAAGCTGTGCTTATGTGCCAAAATGACAACCTAACATCTTTTCTTCAATCAATTTTCAAGCTAAGCATGTGATAAAAACTAAGCAAATAGTAACTACTACCTTCCCAGAGCCTGTGCCATAAACAATTCTCGACGTATTTGGACTTATCGAGCTAAAACAATTAAAAAAAATTATCATTAAGTTATGAAAACATTTTGAAAATAAACTTTGATTACTGAGTACAACATCTGGCACTTATAGTTTGTCCCTTGACGTTATGCGAACACAACCATAATATTATAAACCATAAATGTGTCTTGATATCAAATATATTCGTTTTTATTTCTTTATTCTTCTTTATAAACTACATTTAATGCGTCATAATATTAATTTAAATATTATTTTTAATATAATTAAGACTTTAATTGGTATTCCCAAGGGTTAAACATTTCAAAGGTTGTGCGCTTCTCTAACCCCCGAAATGATCATCGTCAAGCACAAAGTGGTTTATATTTTGCAAAGTAAAATTGTTTAGTTAAAGATTTGGTATCTTAATTGCTTGAAAACCAGTTTAATTCTTTGTTAATAAACAAAATAATCAACAACAACAACAAGCTTGTAAATAAAATATAATAAATTATAATGCTTTTTTTTTTTTCGTTTTAAATTTATTTTGTTTTTAACGAAACTGTTTTTATTTTGATGTTTTTGTTATAAATTCATTACAACACTAAACGTAATATTATTAACCTTTACAAAATCAAATTAAAATCAAATTCAAAGTTTTTTAGATTTTATTTAATCTGAGTGCTATTGTATAATTGTGTTGCTTTATTTGATTGTTTTCATTGTTGTTGCAACATATTTGGTCTTGGCACAATGCAGTGAAGCATGGCCTGATAGAAGCTAAAAGATTAATTATAATGAAAATGTAAAATGATTTTTATTATAATTATTATTGAAATCATAAATATGGAATAAAATAAAATGTTTACTTTTAAGGCTACATTTTATGTAAAAAGCATAAATTTCATACAATATGTATGATGCCAGAAAGCATATTGTTTAAATAAGAAATACGTTGTAAAACTTGATTGTAAATTTACACAGTTTGTATTATTGTCTGAAAAAGTTCTCTCAAATCTTTATAATGGTTGGTTCTCACGAGTGTACATAATAGTAATTATCAATTCGTCCAACGTATTATTCGATTTTAGTTTTTCTGACGATGCTTGTCCACTAAAGTACGTATTTGGTCTAATGTAGTAAGTTGCAGTTTGTTAAGTTTGGCATTATCACAATGGGCCCTGTATGCGGCCTAAGTCCGCTCATGACTCCATCTAGGGGACAGCCACTTCTACTTTCTTGGTTTGGCATCTGTTGTTAGGTACTAGCAACAGCTGTTTGGAAATGTACCTTCCTTTAGTTGTTCTATTCAAACCTGAAATGCATACGTTTGTAGTCAAACACTTCCAATACTACCTCACGTTACTTCTAAGGCTGCATCTTATTCTTATCAATCCAAGAAGTTAAACCAACTTCTCGTCATAGTTGTTACATAACATAATTGCTCATTACAACCCTTCAGTCAGGATTACGACCTAGCTTCTCACACCACTTATGTTGTGTGCGTTAATTTTATACATGAGTGGGGGGACCTACAGTTTTTAAAGTCGACTTCGAACGACAGATTTTTGAGAAGCTTTTCATGGCAATTTTTATTTACTTTTAGAGTTTTTGTCAGAAATCTGTATGAGAGGCAGTCGCCGAAGAAATATTTTCTCATATTTCGTTTTGCTGGAGATGTCTGACCAGAGGTTTGAACCGTGGCCTCACTTCTAATAAGCCAACACACTATGTACACTACTAGACTACTGCGACTACATCCAGGGTAATAATGCCACAATATTTACTGGCCTTTCCATTACCCACGATCACCTAGTAATACTGATTACGTAGCTACCCAACAGCGTGCACCGGATACAGTACTCATTTAGCTGCAACTTTGTGATTGTTTCTACCACAAGATCTGAAAGTTCATTCAAAAACATTCGAATTTTGACGGAAGCAACTATTACATCACCAAACGTTCTGGAATTCTGAAATAATGTATGTAATTAACTTCCGCTAAATTCCATAGAATATTGAAAATTTGCTCGTTTTCTTATTCTTTCAATCAGGCAAAGTGGTTCAGGAACTTGCATTGTATAATGCCTTAGATGGCGTGGTTATTAAAGTGCTTTATTACAACGGAATGGTTAACCAACTTCTCATCACAGTTATTACGAAAAAAATGAGGTTACTTCCTCCTCAAAAAATTCATCTCTCTCCTCGACCACACAGAGAAGATAAAAATAACAATGAAATGTTGAGAATATTAATAAATAAAAGGGCCCATTCAACTAATTTTCGTACTACTACGACCAATACGACAATAGGCCAATACATTTTACAAAGAACATTGATTCTATACAAGAACAGTTGGCAACCCTATCATTCTGGAAATTGCTATAGTAGACTAATTGCCTGATTAGTTTGAAAAATCTTAATTACAGAAACTGAAACAGATCGAAACTGAAACAGATAATAATTAAAAAGGGCAGCAATTTCATGATTGACCTAAGTTCTTTAAAATAATTGGAAAAAAGAAAGAAAATGTTTCTGTTTTATAAACAATTGTTTTTCTGTTTTATTTTTTACAGTTTATGGCAATCGAAGTCGCCGTAGTCTAGTAGGTAGTGTGTTGGCTTATTAGACTGAAGGCCCGAGTTCGAATCCCAGGTCAGACATCAAAACGAAAATATGAAAATATTTCTTCGGCGACTTCCTCTCAGCAGATTTCTGGCAAAAACTCTGAGAGTAAATAAAATAGCCATGAAAAGCTTCTCAAAATACTGTCGTTCGGAGTCGACTTTAAACTGTAGGTCCCGCCACTCATGCGTAAAATTAACGCACACAACATAAGTGGTGTGAGAAGCTAGGTCGTAATCCTGACTGAAGGGTTATAATGACCAATTATGTATGTTATGTATGTCAATCATTACCAAAGTGAAGCATTCAAAACAAACTCTTTCCTAAAAACATTACCATAAATAATGCTCAATAAATTACTTCTACCGGTTAACTATACCGTTAACGAAATAAAAATTTGATTTGAAATCTATTTCCCATATAATGGCTTTCGTTAGTTTAGCCAGCCAATATGGCATAGAATTTTAAAATATTCCATGCATTAATAAAATATAAAAAAAATATTACTGAGTACTGCTGTGAGCACGGGCATTAAAAAATTAAGCCAAATCTGACAGGTAATTTTTGTAAATCTAAACAACATTCTTAAACACGGCTCATAGTTCAACCTGATTATTTATGATCGTTAATTATTTTTATATTTCCTTCGGAAAAGTTTTAAATCGAATTCTATGAAAAAAAAAAATAAAATTTAAATACTTTTTATAAAAACCAGTATTTTTTTTTTTAAATTTTTGCTTTTGTTGTAATATTAATTAGCAATAAAAATTAACACAAAAATGAGTAAGACGATCTTTAGAATAAATCTCTTGGTCCAATATCACTCTCCATGGCTATCTGTCGCTCTCGTTTACTGTCTGCGCTTAACTCAGATCGCATAAAAGCTTAGCTTAATGACCAGGCTGTAAATAAAAGCTTTCATACTGCCATTCATACCAGTATATTGCAATAATATTCCAACGTTTTGAGGAAAGCGAGAGCAACAAACGATTTCATATACAAAAATCGTTGACCAATCTGTAAAGCAACAGTAATCATTCAACCACCAACAGTGATTAACGTTTGTAATTTTATTTTATTTTTTAAGAAAACAAAAATTAATAAAAAGAAAAATTTAAACAAAATTTCAAAATTAATAACGTAAACCAACAACGTAAACCGCACGTAACCACAAACGTAACCGAAAAAACCAGTTTCAAAAATTTTTGACTAGTTTTTCTGCTTTTTTTTTTGGTTTTTTTTTTTAATTTGGAAAAAATAAAATTACATTACAAAGTATTCTTTATGCATAACGTAACGTAAAATAAAATAGAAAAAAAATTTTGATTAATTTAAGCAAAAAGGAAAAAAAAGAACAGGAAAAAAATACATGACAAGAGAAGAATTTCTTTTTGTTTTTTTTTTTTGTTTTTTCCTCATAAACGTGTTGAGCATTTATAAATTATTGAAATAAATTTTATTATTAACACATAAAATAAAATAAAAAAAAAACAAAAAAAAACCAACGAGTGGCATAAAACTTTAATAAGGATTCTGCGTGTTATAATTCTTTTGATAAAATTATAGGAAAATATAAATTGAAAACGTGAAAAAAACGAAAACAAGAAATTGTTTAAATTCAATTTCCATACAGAAAAACGTGAAGCATTGCAAACATAAATTAACGGAGATAAAAAATAAATTCGAAACAAAATATAAAAATGAAAAGTTTCATTTTAATAGCTTGTATGCTACAAACAGCATTTGCAGCACCACAGGTATGTATCACACATTATATACTACGTATGTATATGTAACCCTCCTATATTATAGTATTCATATGCCTTTGATCTGTTTTACACTTCAGTGCACTCTTAACATTTACTAGGTTACATATTATTCTGATGACGGCCATTACGTTATACGTTGCTTAATGGCTGATGGACTGTAGTGTTAAAACGTTGATAATGATAATAAAATTTTCTGTTATTTTTTGTAATATTAATTATGGTAGTTTTTTAGATGCCCTTTGCGATATTTAACCCGCTGAAGGCCCATAGTAAATAAATTTTTGAAATAAATTTAAAATTAAAACTGATATACAGTGTTGAAAGAAATAATAGGGACAGTGAACAAACATTTCCAAAGGGTCCTATATTTTTACTCACCACAGTTTAAACCAATTATCTACATTAAAAATTAAAAAATTGTCTGCTGATATACATATACATATACAGTGTTGAAAGAAATAATAGAGACAGTACACAAACATTCCAAAATTTTCTTACATTTTTATTTACCACAGTTTAATCCAATTGCATGCACAATAAAACACCTCCTGCTTCCTTCTATCTGTTTGAAATTAATGCTGAAAAACACCAATAATAGGGACGTTTTATAATTTCAAAAACAAAATGTGTTTTACAAGCATTGCATAACTGTTTATTACGACCCTTCAGTCAAGATTACAACTTAGCTTCTCACACCACTGTGTGTGTTAAATTTATACATAAGTGGCGGAACTGTAGTCGACTCCGAACGACATTGATTTTGAGAAACTTTCCATCACAATTTTATTTATTCTCAACGTATTTGCCAGAAATCTGTTGAGAGGAAGTAACCGAAGAAATATTTTTTCATATTTCGTTTTGTTGGAGATGTTTGCCCTAGGTTTCAAACAGTGGCCTCACGTCTAATAACCTAACCCACTACCTACTAGACTACGGCGACTATTTTACAAACATTACCATCACTAAACTCTTTATTTTTTATAACCTCTTGACATCGTCGTTTAATTAAATTTAGAAAATGGAAAGCAACTTCTGAAGGCATAGAGTACCAACTTTCTACAATTTTATTCCACAATTCTAGCTTATCTTTATACTCAAAAGAACCTTCTTAATTCTGAAGGACTTTCTAGGTGTGCTCGATAGTGATTAGGTCCGTTATAGGTATTTAGTTTTCCCGAAAAGAGAATTTTATAGTTTCAGCGAAATATTTGAGATCTTGGACTTGCACAAAATGCCAACTCAATAGCATTTTTCATTGTTGTCAGGAAATTTCGAAAATCGACTTCTTATAGATTCACTAGCTGTAAAGACTACGAGCATCTTTAATTTTTGCCGAGCAAATCGGGATACTTTCTTCGAAAGGGTAAAGACTCTGTTATAAGATTTGCACTTAATGTCTATATCTTCTCCATAATTTTTAAAGAATACGGCCTTCTTGAGGAGGGACCACTTAGCCACATAGGCAACATGCGGCATATGTCTGGTCTGCTCCAATCTACTGACAATTGTACTGCCCTTGATCTATATGGGGTATCCCTATAATATCTCCTCTAAACCGATTGCCTTGACAATCTTCAGATTATATGCTTAAGGTTCTTATGATACCGTGTAATACTATATATTAGCTTCGACTACAACATTACTCCACTTCTTTGTTAACAATAAAGTGCTCATCACCAATATTATCTACTGAAACATATCGTACGTTAATGCATCCCTCGTCCTTAAGGGGTTAATTATTATTTACATTACCGTACATTTTAAAAAAGAACTGTATTTTTTTTTTAAATTTTCCTCACATTCTCTTATTGGTGTTAATTGAACATCATCATTAAGAGCTGACTAATTAACCAGGTTGCCATGATGCTATGTAATAGCAAAGAAATTACAACAACAACAACAATATTACAAATGAGATTAATTTCATTGAAAAAAAAAAACGGAAAGAAAAACTGTATCATTATAGTGAGTGATAAAAGTGCAGAGTTTTTTTGTTTTCCATGTGAAAATAATTTAAATGTAAAATATTTACCTACTACCTCCCCTTTGTTTATGTACGTTTAATGAGTTGCAAAAGTCTTTGAAATACGTTAAAAATAAATATTTTTTTATTAAAGTATGTGTGTAACATACACTCTGTGTGTGTGTGTGTGTGTTAAAAAGGGTATTTAAAATACTTTTAAATTTTTACTTTTCAAACGATAAATATAATGGAAGAGATTAATAAAGAAAATCATTTTTAATATTCACTTAAATGAAGTGCAAACGTATTATGGGAAAATTTACATACGAATTTGCAAAGTAAAGCCTTTAGTGGTTGAATAAGTTCTACAAACGCTTGACTTATTGGCTCTATAAAAAGGCAGGCAGCAGTTGTCATATCCATATTCAAATGGAAATCTGAATCATAAGCAGCGGAAGTTAAAAAGATATACCGCCATATGAATGAAAAATAACTTGTGGCTGCTAAGCGACAATAAAAAAATATATAAAATACCCTACACTTTCTTAATTTTACGTTCACGTCGTAGTCTACTGGGTAGTGTATTGGCTTATTAGATGTGAGGCCACGGTTCAATCCCCAGGTCAGACATCTTCACCCAAAACGAAATATGAAAAAATATTTCTTCGGCCACTTACTCAGCAGATTTCTGGCAAAAACTTTGTGAGTAAAATAAAAAGGCCATGAAAAGTTTCTGTCAGGGAACCTATCCAAACTTATTTAATTGATGACTACAGATCTTTAGTAAGGATTACAACCTAGCATCTCACACCAACCGTGTTGAATCTGTTAACTTCATGCATGAGTGGCTGGACCTACAGTTTAAGTTCGACTCTGAACGACAGATTTTTGGGAAACTTTTCTTGGTAATTTTATTTTACTCACAGAGTTGTTACCATAACACTGCCGAAAGGAAGTCTCCATTTGAATCGAGGTGTCTGAGCTGGTATTTGAACCACGACCTCTCGTGTAATAACACAACATACTACTAACTAAACTACGGCAACTTTTCCGTCCTAGAATGTTGCAAATCTGGCACCTATTCAATCAGTTAAGATCATTTGCTTTAACCACACTTCACAGGTGTAAACTGCATACGGTGTTTGAAGTGATTATTAGTCACTACCTTATCCAATAAAATACTTTCCCCCCTTTAACAAAAATTTTTAATCTTTTTTATTATTTATAATGTGATAACATTTTTCAATAATTTATTGCCTTTATTATTTATTAAATAATTTTTATTTTTTTTTTTATTTTAAACTGCAACTGGATAAATAAATGTTTATAAATTAAATGCATTTAAAAAAAAAAACTTTTTATCCTGATTATGGCAACAATAATTTGATAAAAATGCGTACTTTTACTACTGCAGTATGTGTATGCACACACACACTCACAATATCATAAATAATCCCATAAATTAAATAAACTTTTCGGTAAAAATTTAAGTTTCAATTGAAAAACTATTAAATTGAACCGAAAAAACCAAAGGAAAACCTAAAGGAACTGCGCCATAAACAGCATTAAAAATATAAATATTTATGCATACATACACGCATATACCATACAATGAAAACGGTATAAAAATATTTTCATAATGTTTACTAGAATCATAATATTATCCCTATATACTTAAACATACATACATATTTACATATGGTAAACACAGCAGACTGAATTAAAATCACAAAAATTTCCATGAACAAATTGGTTACGAATACATTAAATTTCCGATGTTTAGAAAATAAACTGATGAATTATTCATGGACTCTGAAAAACATTTGTAGTGTGTATTTGTATTCGCATAAAATGATAAATAATTCTTAACTGTGATTTCGCCCGTAACATATAAATAAAAATTATTATTTGGGACAACTATATACACATAGGAGTCACAGAAAAGTGTACTAAAACCTGTCTGCTTTGGAATACACGAGTGTCGAATGGGAAATTATAAAAAAGTTACAAGTTAGCATACAAGACATCTCAGATAAGAGGCTTCAGCCCTCGTGAAAATATTGCTCCCTGTGTAAAACATTTCCCAAACTCTATATATTCCATAACAATGGCTGTATAGCTAACAGTTAGGCTTACCGTTTATCAGAGGAATGCTATCTATTGTGAAAAATTGGACTAAATGAGCTAAGTACCGCTATAACTAATTCAAGAACCTAATAACAACGTCAATTGGCAACTCTATTATGGTAGAATCTACTGGAAAAGTAAAATTTTTTGAAAAAACTATGTTTTCGCTAGCAAATGAAAATTTTACTGCACATACATACATACATATATGCATACATACATACATACATACAAAATTGGTCATTACTGCCCTTCAGTCAGGACAATATCCTGGTTTCTCACACTACCCAGATGGTGTATGTTAATTTTATCCAGGAGCGGCGAGACCTATAGTTTAAAGTCGACTGCGAACGACAAATTTTTTTTGAGAAACTTTTCATGGCATGAAATTTTTTTTATGTTTCGTTTTGTTGGAGATGTTTGACCTGGGGTTTGAACCTAGGCCTCATGTCTAATATAAGCCAACATGCTACATACTACACTACGGTGACTTCAAATAGCTTTCCAATTAGATAACGAAAATCGTCAATTTACCAATTTTTTATGGGATCACCTAGGATTACTCTTGAATACAACTAAGTTAAGAGCATATGATAAAGACGGTGCCAAATCGCATAATCATTGTGACCACTTGACATTGTTGAATCGTGAAATTATTCTTTCTGGAAACTTCCTAAGCAAATCAGCATTGAAAGCCTCTTGCTCCAACACTCAATCAGCATATCATGGCATTGTGACTGGTATACCGATTTAATTGAGCTTCAAATGCAAATTATGCCATGATGAGCCATAATGACCCATAAAATAGGCCCATTTGATGAGAATCGACAAATGCTAATTATCCTCCAGACTTTCACTATCAGAAGCGATACTGTCGATAGGCCTTACGATATTTTTCTATTCAAATTTCTTTCTAATTTTGCCAATTCCTGACACATTAGGTCGATTTTAACGACCATAATGCTTTAAAATCCCTACTTCCATAGTAAGTTTAATTTTCGATTGTAATACGATTTTCTTCCCATAAATACACTCTTTTACACTACTGTCAAGACTATAACAATCATTTCCTATATAAGATTAAAACATTACGAATTAAATATTGCATTTACGCCATTTGAAAACTTATCAGAGATTAAGGCCAATCGTATTTGAAGCACTTTTCTTCTCAACAGTTGTTACTTGGACTTGAATTAAAACAAAAACTAAGCTTCTGAGACAACAACAAAAGCAAACTTTACATATTAAATTGATTTAGAAAATTTGCAAAATAATTAATGAAACCAGAAATAAAATACAACATCAACAACAGAAATATTAACATGTGCGAGAGATTAGATTGGACCGGTTATCAAGTAAATATTAAATAGGAACACAGTTGCATCTTAAACAAATTCAATGTGATTCAATAGCAATGAAACGAAAACAAAAACAAGAGCAACAACAAAGTACAGGAGTGGTAATTAATTTATTTAATTGTCTTAAACTTCAAATACACTCATCACATTTAATTGCACTGTATTTCATTGGGTTATGCACATTTGATTTGATTATAATTATATAGTTGGCACTATCATATAATATTCTATTTACCATGTGGCTTAATTAGTCATTATAGAAAGACCTTTTAGACCTTTATCAGAATTATTAAATACGAGTATGAGTCAAGTGTGAAAGTGATTATCGGGTAATAGGAAACAAATTAAGTGATGAGAAATAAAGTGACTTCTCAGTGACTTTTTGAGTAATATTAAGTTACCCTATATATACCATAAAGAATAGTGATTTATTTTTATTCTGTTTGATCTACTTTTCGTTTCTGTAACTAATTTAAGGCTGTCATAAATCATCTCGCCCATGATCTAATTTTTTTTCATTGTTTGAGCTTCAAAACTCAAGTTTCCCCTGTTTAGCAGATGATTGAGCAGATGCTAGAGTGATATGGTTGCCGTGTTTCGATTATAATAATCTTATATAAACTGTAGATAACACTTATAAGTTACTACAGCAGATTATAGAAAGATAGAGTTGCTATGTATCGCTTATAATAATCGTATATAAACTACAGACAACAATTTTAAGTTACTACAGCAAATTCTAGAATAATGGGGTTACCATGTGTCGGGTATAATAATTTAACATAAACTATAGATAACAATTTAATTATTTAAAAATTTTTAAAAAAAAGTTTTTTGCACTCTTATTTTTTTTTTGATATTTTTTTCTTTGGATTTTTCCTCTTAATTTCATATTTTGCACGGAATTAAATCATTGTCATTAGATGGCAATTAAATATTTTCGATTGACCAGCCATTTTAAATGTAATTAAATAATCTTCTCACTCACTCTCTCTCTCTCTGTCATTCGTTCTAAGCCAACATAAAACGCTTCCTAATGCTGCATAATTATAGGCACAAAAAAAGTCGAAAAAAAAATAATTACTGCACTTTTATGCATTAAAACAAAATGGCGGCTATAATTATAATTCCAATTAAAAATGTAACATAATCTGAGAATTGGTAGCGGGACAATTAAATTCATAGAATTATCAAAACATTGTTATCATCATGATCAGCAGCAGTAGCGACAACACTGTCATTATTATTATTATTGTCATAGCAATTATTATGTTTATATTCTTTAAATTACTGAGAAATAATAATAATAATACTACACATACATACATAATCGTTTGTATCATTAATTATATGCAAATTAATTTTTGAATTCATTCTGTCCGAAATTATGGCTTTTTGGCGTTTAAATTTAAATGGGGAAAAAGGAAAGTCTATACAAGAAGACAAACAAAAAACGAATTTTCAAAATTGCCTTTTAATTATTTCAAATTGTTAATGCCCGGTAAGCTTCGCTAGTCTATAGTTCATAACCGAACCATGATACTTTCACACCTACAGATCAGTAGTTATTTGCTTTGCAAGGTAGGAGCCACGGTCCCTAATCAAATATATTAGTCTTTTGTTATTTACGCTTAACACCTTGTAGAGTCAGATTATTCTATCATTCACTAGCAATTTAATATCGCCTCAACTCCATCTACTCCTCTACTTATTGTTCACAAAATTCCTTTTCCATTTGATGTTTGGCTGACTGTTTTCTTCTGATTCCCTATGAATTTCAAACCAAACTTTTCTGCTAATTTTTTTGAGTGTTTATTCGTTGCACTATTCTATAGTGCATCTATAAATATACCAGCAGCTAATATATTCCCTAAGAAATGGTTAAGTAAGATTAGGTAACAGTGGCAAATCATTCAATTCTATACATTCCCTTCTCAGAGACTTTCCAGGTCCGTTGTTATACAACAATTAAAGAGAGTCTACTCCAAAATACCAATCTTTGTTTCTTGCAAAGCTAAAATTTGTCTCCAGTTCCAAATCTGAGACATTACACATGGACTCCGTGATAGCCAAGCAGAGAGTGTTCAACATTCTTCTCAACGTCTTCACATCCGCAGCTGTGACTGTAGTCTTAATGCCATGCGTTCAAACGTTGTGCGTGTTTTCCTATGAGAAAATATCCGATAATCACAGACACAAGTAGAGTCACATCGCCCCTATTTTTTTCTTAACAGAGAACCTATTCCTCTATTTTCAAGATGACAGTTGGTTACCCGTCTATGCACTGTACATAGTACCACATTTAAGTTTGAGCTTGCCGGAGAGATTGCAAGTTCACTCTTGGCAAGTCCTTATATTTCGTTACCTATGTTGCTATGCCCCGGAACACATATGATTCGAATATGGAACTGTTCAGCTAGTTCTTTAAAAGATAAAGGAATTGTCGATAACAGACAACAGGGATTTTATTTATAGCCTCAATGGCGGAACAGCTGCATGGAAATCATAGTCACGTAGATTCGCAACAGTCGCATATTGAAAATAATTATCGGTGACTTCCTCTCAGCAGATTTCTGGCAAAAACTCTGGGAGTAAATGAAATTCCCCTGAAAAATTTCTTAGAAATCTGTCAATCTGAGTCGGCTTTAAACTGTAGGTTCCGCCACTCATGTATAAAATTAACACACACAACATGTGAGAAGCTAGGTCGTAATCCTAACTCAATTATGTATGTATGTATAGATAAACGTGGTAGTATGATAGAGTGTTTAAAAGAGAAGCTTCGTTACCCCTCAAAAGCCTCCGTTTCTTCAGAGAGTTAAAATTATAAGGAGACCATGCACCACCAGCCCTTGAGAAAGATCAGATCTGAATGAGCAAAGTCCATCGCGATAGCATCCATTACTTTCTACAAAAGGCAACAACAAATGGCAATATTATCATCCTATGACCTATCACCTGCATAGGTATACATACATACATAATTGGGCATTACAACCCTTCAGTCAGGATTTCGACCTAGCTTCGCACACCACTTATGTTGTGTGCGTTAATTTTATACATGAGTGACAGGACCTACAGTTTAAAGTCGACTCCGAACGACAGATTTTTGAGAAGCTCTTCATGGCAATTTTATTTACTCTCAGAGTTTTCGCCAGAAATCTGCTGAGAGGCAATCGCCGAAGAAATATTTTTTTCATATTTCGTTTTGATGCCTGACCTGGGATACGAACACAGACTTTACGTCTAATAAGCCAACACACTACCTACTAGACTACGGCGAACATAGCATAGGCATACGATGATTATCATATTAGAAATAAAAAATTATCATATTAGAAATAATTAAACCAACAACATTTAAAACTCATTAAAAATTTAAAAAAAATCTTTTTAAATTAAAAAAAAAAGAACAACAATAAAAAAGTAAAAAAAAATTATCATCATTAATAATCTTTACAAAACTATTGCATGTCTCTGTATGAATGGATTTATAAAAATTAAAAAAAAAACCCTATAAATTTTTTTTGTTTTCTTCTACTCTAATTTAAAATATTTTTATTGACAAAAAAAAAAGTAAAAATTAATAATTCTAAGCTACTTTATTATGTAAATCGCTTAGTTAGTGGTGCGAATCGTGTAAGCAAAACAAAATAATTGAAATTTAAATATTCATTAATAATCACTAAGGAAATCTTTATTGTTTGTGTTAACGTTTTAAATAATTAATCATAAATCGTATTTTATTGTATAATAGTCTCTGGTATAATTTTAATTGTAATAGAAATTGACAATGAATTCAATAGCAAATACTCGTGCAGACCTTAAAAGGTATGCATTAATAAAAGACTTAAATAAGCCTAACGCAGCCAGCGTTTTGCATATTTATCACTACTTCTGTTCTATGACTAACAGATTTTGACGTACCGTTGCTCTTCCAGCTATAATAAGCTAATGAAAAAGTCTCGTGCTTGCCCTAGTGTACAAAAGATAATCATTCTGAACATTTTCTGACTTAATTGATCATTAAAACCCTTCAGTCAGGATTACCACCTAGCGTCTCACGCCACTTATTCACTTATTATGTTGTGTGTGTTAATTTTATACATGAGTTGTGGGGCCTACAGTTTAATGTCGACTGTAAACGACAGATTTTTGAGAAACTTTTCCTGACAATTTTATTTGCTCTCAGAGTTTTTGCCAGAAGTCTACTGAGAGGAAGTCGCCGATAAATTTCATTTATTTCGAGATGTCTGAGATAAGGTTTGAACCACAGCCTTACGTCTAACAATATACTTTTTCAGGCACTACTAACTCTTGAAAAAATTATGATATAATGGGCAAAGTTCTTCATTACTACTCCTAATATAAAAGAACCCAATATACACACACATCACAGAGGACATTGTCTTTAGTTAAAAAAAAAGATGGCAATTCTATCATTCTAGGACCTACTGCATGAGATTTTTTCAACTGAAAGAAAGCAAGCAAATAATAAGAAAATAGGGCAAGTGTCCTTTAAATTACCGAAAAGAAATAAAAAAATTCTCTACAAGTCTTACAGTATTGCCGCAGAGAAGAAACATTGACATTGACAGAAAAAACCTACCTTCCTTCATTTTACCGAATATCCTATGGCCGACATAAAACGTCTTAAAATCTTTGTTGACAATGTAGGATGTATACCACTACCAAGTCACGGTCAGCAGCAGGCCCAATATCTTAAACTTCAAACAGAATCTTTTTAAGAAAACCGTAGAGCCAGTTAATGTCGACTTGGTATCAGGCTATATGAAAATCCATATGAAAATCTAACACTAAAATGCAATTGATTTAACACTTTTAAATCTCTGTTATTTAAAACAACAAGAACAACAACAATTAAATGTAATTAAATTAAGACTAAAACTAGTTAAAGCGGATGAATAAGGCTTTAATTATAAATGGCTGGCGAGCAACATTTAAAATATCCACTCAGTAACCTATTTAATGCACAAGACGAACGGACACACTGACAGACACAGGGTAAATGGAAGCATTAAAAATAACTGCAACAGAAATGGCAAAAACAAGATTTTATTTCAACAGAGAGACCTCAGGGAAAAAAACCAACGAAACGAGTTTAAATTGCGAAATTGTTTTCGAAACTTGGAGTGCAACTTTTAGTTTTATGGTTAAAAGAATTAATAGAATCACAATGAAATGAATAAATCAGGAAACTAAACTGTTCTTCCCCTCTCCTCATAGTCATCGAATTGTTACAGTAGATGACTAACAATAAATGTTAACGTTACAATGTTACATTACAATTAAGGTATAAAGACTAACCGGTGATGCCTGCATAATTTTTGGTTATTTTCCATAGAAATTAAATTAAAAATTATCGTAAACGAGAAAAAAAGGGAAACCAAATCACCAGATATTAAGTAGTAAATGGCGAAGCAAAAAAATTTACAATTTAATTAAAAATTATAACAGAATCCATTCCATTAGAACGACTAGAATAATGAATTTAAAAAGGTTGTCGTCGTCGCCTAATTTATGTAAAAAATTAACAATATGAGCTAGTAATTCTTGTTGTTAACCCAAAAGGATTTTTTCCTTTCCATTACAAAGAAATTGAGCCATTTTAGCATTTAAAATAGAATTAAGATAAGAACGAATTTTAGTGACAGTACTTAAAATTCTTGCAAGAACCTACCCTAGCCATCAAATATTAAAAATGGAACTTCTTCTGAGGTTACTGCTTGAAAATGTTTGTCCAAGTCATTGGTTAGGGACACGATCAGGGAATGTAAGGAAACGAGTCTACCAGAGAAGCTCTGGTTCGTCTTGAAGTTCAAGGTTTCCTTGTTAAGTTGACTATCAACATATTGACTTACATAATTTGTCATTACAACCCCTTAGTCAGAATTACGACCTAACTTCTCGCGCCATCCATGTTGTGTGTATTAATTTTATACATGAGTAGAGCGATCCACAGTTTAACGTCGACCCCGAACGAATGATTTCTGAGAAACTTTTCATGGTAATTTTCTGTCCGAGTTTTTGCCAGAAGACTGCTGAGAAGAAGTTGCCGAAGAAATATTTTTTCGTATTTCGTTTTGTTCCAGATGTCTAAGCTGGGGTTTGATCTACAGGATCGCGTCTAATAAGTCATACTGAGATATAGAATAATTTACTCGGAGCATGGTGGAACTTATCTGAGAAATTTGGCGTCTCCAAATGTTGTACTTTCGCCTATCTTCTGTAAGTTGTAAACAATGTCATGAGGCACGTCGAGCAAAAGAAAGAAAGATCACGGAAAATCTCCTGCCGACAATTAGTGCTGTCTGCTCATAGGAAACTTTCATCAAAGGGATATTGTAAGAGTCTTGACATTTATCTGGCCAAGCTAATTTGATTCTTTTCTCCAGGAAGTATAATGTGAAGAATTTTGTACTGTTCTAGCCAAACGGTGTCCAGCTAATGCTGGATGTGTCTCTGGATAAGGAACTGCCCTAGGAGGACATCACGTACAGTAGTGGTTTTCATGGGATCTGCGTTTAGGTATGGTGAAGTTACTTTATGGTTTTACTGGATCTCATACACAAATGTATGGCTGCAGTGTATTATGAAAGGCTACAAAAAAATTGAATTGACGAAACACAAAGATCTCTTTGACTATATTGAATCCGTCAGAAGCACTCCTCAAGCTTTTTAAGAGATGAAACTAGCTCTACTTTCGACACAGGTGGTGGTGAAGGGACTCGTAGCAAAAATCATTTTGAGATTGTTTAAAGAAGAGTCTTGTTAGATTGAGGAAGTTCAAACATGTCAGAATACTGAGGGTTATCCTCTTGCTCTTAAGAACTCCACGTTCGGGTTTTATGGTGTATATAGTTAGGGAAGGCAGCAGTGCCATGGCGGAAATAGGCAAACTGTCATAAAAGCTTTACGGCAGTCGCAGGAGCGATGCTGTCCAGCTTAAGCAGTCCTATAAAGGCTCACTAATTAAAAAAATTTAAAAAAATTCAAAATCTTTTGACAATTAATTGAATTATATAGAATTAATTTAATAAGTAATTAACTTAATAAAAGTTAAGCTCTTTTTTAAATTACCAACATAAAATTATTCAATTCAAAAGAAAGAAATAAAAAATCACCTGAAGTACAAACAAGATCCAGAAAAGGACACGCACAGAAAATCCAAAAAAAAAAGGATTTCATAGAAATCAAAAGTGAGCTGCCGATTTATGTTAATTTCATTCAAGCATTTTAAGTGATAAAAATCATTAAAAAAAGAAACCAAGATTGAGTTATAAAGGTTGCGGCATAAACACGAAAATAAAGCCCTTTTTGGCAAAAAAAAAAAGGTAAACGCAATGGGAATTATAATTTTAATCTGTGAATTAAATCTGAAAATGGTCTAAAAAAAATAAACCTTTAAAGTATAAAAAAGTGTTTGTCCTTATAAGTCCTTATAAATTTAATGAAAATATTCTTAATTCTATTTTGTACATTGAAAAAGGAAATAAAAATGTGCCTCCTCTTTAAGATTGCTAAGATTGGTAAAATTAAAAAAACAACAGTTGGAAACTCTATCGTTTTTTCACGTGCTGCTTAAAATTGTATCCATCATGGCGTGAATCTCGTTTCCCATTCCGACTACCTTGAGCAGGAAATACAAAAGACAAGACATAGTAATCCAGTCTGACAATCAGATCGTCATGAATGATTTGAGATTGATGGACGAATAGCATGGAATTGTCTGGATAATCGTATTAGCTAAACAAGATTCCAGGTCATTTGGGGATTCACGGCATTGAACAGACGAATGAGTTTAGAGAAAGCCCTGGAAGTAAATACAAGTTTGGAAGGGTACACTGGATAAAAGAGAAAATGAAGAATGGAGAAGATTCTGCACAAGTTAAATGGGTTTGGGACAATGTATCACTACAATCCTTTAGTCAGCATTACAACGTAACTTCTCGCATCACCCATGTTGTGTGTATTAATTTTATCCAAAAGTGGCGGGATCTGTAGTTTAACGTCGATTTCAGAAACTTTTCATGACAATTTTATTTACTCCCGAGTTTTTGCTAGAAGACAGCTGAGAGTAAGTCGTTGATTTAATTTTTTTCATATTTTGTTTTGTTCGAGATTTCTGAGCTGGGATTGAAGCAAGATCTATAATCTAAAACTACTAGAGTCCGGTGTCTTTAATTTTAATAATCAAATTTTGATCAATCACAATGAGGATATCATGCATAATAAGAATGAGCCATTAGAACTTCTATTTAAAACCTGCAGCGCTAATTCTTTCGGAGAGCAAAACTTAAGTGCTTGTCGAGTAAGGCATATATTTTTATTATTGCAGGACAATATCCTAAAGTTTGTCAGAACAACAAGATTGGAACAAACTTCATAGGAACACCTTGCATAAACTGATGGCAATACAATACAGGAAATGGTCTTAGTAATCTAGCTACTACTACCTTACATAGACAGATGACAGGACAATAGGGCATATGGTCTTAGTAATCTAGCTACTGCGATAGTATTGAGTTATTAAAAATTTCACTTAAATAAATGCTGTCCTCTTTTTCGCCTTAATGATTACGATTCAAATAAATCATGGACAACATTTTCTAAGTACAAGTCAGCGTATGTATAGGCATGCATGATCCTCATGTACATAGATGGAAGTTTTTTTGCTGGATTTCTATTTTGCTTTTTGTTTAAATAAATGTGTTAAACAAATATGTTTAAACAAATGTAAATACAGCATAACTTAAGGCTAAACACCTATCCACATAGTTGGATTTACAATACATACTGCATTAATAACAATATAATTAAGTTTACAACAAACAAATTTTATGCATCAAGCCTTTAAACAAAGTAATTACGCATGTGTTGTAGCACAAACTAGAGAAAGCAAGAGTTGGTATTTAAAATATAGGCTTTGGTGTCATTCCATTTGGTTTCAGAAAAAGTTTTTGCAAAGTTTTAAACAAGCAAAAAACTTAAATGCTCCTCGTTTCAAAACTAGAAAGTGCTGGATTTTATGCAGTAATAAAGACCTAATTAAGGATAATAAATTTTTAGGAAATACGTTTTCCCCCTTAAGAGTTCACTTTTACAACAAGTAATTATTTTTAATTGAAACGTACGTTCGTTCCCCACTAGGCGTTGTCAGATAAAGACTAAAAAGAAAAAATGCAAATAAAATTATTTTCCATTTTCCAAACCAATATTTTTCATGGAATAGTAAACATTAAACGAAGTCGAATCAAAGTCGACTTTAAAGCAATTTTCGTGCTAACTGGGTGCCTTAACGACACCTCTTGTTTTTTGCTTTTCACTTTAAAAACGTTGTTATTTAAATGCAATAAAATTTAACATTAACCGTTAGTCACTTAAACTTCCGCTGTTGGCATATTCATGTCCATGTTCATGTATGCACTTCCTAGACACTGCGTGTGTTTAGTTTGCACTTCCTTTTCCAACTTCTTCTTTCTTTTTTGTTGGCACTCCTGTCATATAGCAAAAAAGAAAACGATAACAACCGGATGTATATACATACATATATGTATATGTATACTGTTAACAGAAAATGCTGCAGGTTAAATTATTGTTGCATTGTACAAAGTCCTCAAATAGCATACTCTGTACAATAGCTTAGAATAGCAGTGCTTGCATATTTTACGTATTAAATAACTCCATATGTACATATGTGCATACATATGTACGCTGTGGATATAATATTTATTATGGGTCATATGCAAAGTAAATTAGGTACTCTTATAGAGGAAATACAATCAATCGGAACATGGAACATGAGGGTATAATTCGAATAGAAAGGCTTTTATTCACCTGAAGAAAAAAAAAGCATAAAAAACGATGGATTTCCTTTTGTAATAAAATGTAAAATACGTATGTACAACTGTTTGTAAAGAGACTCACAAGAATAAAGTGTCCATAATAAAGGAAAATTGAAAAATTCCAATAAATTGGATAAATTGAACGATAGTAGGAAATAAATATATGAATGAATACTGAAAGCATATTTCTTTCAATATTTTTTAAAGTTTCTTAAATGCCAATAAGACTTTTCAAAAGCATTTCTGTCTCTTGTCTGTCTTGTCTATTGGTTATGGGCTTTCTTTTTATTCCTTGCTTTGCTTCATGTTCATTAATTACTCATTTCAGCTAAGCAGTAGCAAGTTCTAGAATAATAGAGTTGCCTAAAAGCCATCAACAGTATCAATCAATCAATCAATCCTTGTGGTAAGAAAATTTGCTTACAGATTCCTCGCTTTCTGGAGAAAATAATGTTCGTTGCATTGTATGAATAACTTAAGTCACCCACTTTAAATTTCGATACTCTAATGAGTATCCTACAAAATATCGCGAAGATAGTTTCAATTTTCTTTTTATTATATATTTGGAAACATTTTATAAGCTTCAAGTGTCACTGTTGTGCAGCCCTTGCGCTAACCAACTTCTTCCTCTTCCCTGATTTTGGCGGAACTTGGTCACTACAGAGACTGCGTTTTCCCGTGGCATCACAACGGGTCGCTAAGCGTGCTCAAGTGAGCTTTTTGATATCAGAGCTATCACTCCGACATAACCTAACCTAAGTGTCACTGTGTACTTAGAATTCTTAGCTATTAAAACTATCTCTCTCGCCAGTACAAAATTTCGAAGAACTGTCATAAGTTACTACTTTATGGGGGAATCCGTCTGCTGACTGCTGTGCCAAAAGTCCGACGCTGTCGAGGTCTTTCTTAACTTTTGAAAATAAATTTATCTACCGCGTTTTAGTTCTTCTCCCACAAACACAACACATATGTACATTCCATTGCCTAGAGTTTGTATTTGATCGATCGCAAATTCAATCAATCTCCATTCGGAGTACATCAAATTTCGGTCATTTGAAGACAACATGTTACGCAGTTTCATTGTCATCCGGGTGTGAAGCTCATTTTGTTGAGCCTTAAAGGTAACTCCTATAATCACAATGTCCTCTAAGAATCATGGGGGGAGAAGTTTTAAGTGAAGACATCTTAACTTCTATTAAACACCACATGGTATAACTGGGAGGCAAGAAATTCTTCTACTCATTTGAACACCTTACCAGTAATGCTATTTATAGTCGACTCTCTTGTTATAGGCCGGTGCTTTGAAGACTAATTTGAGGTTTCTTAGCCGCGTACAGGAAATATCGAAAGTGCTTATTAATGACGATATAATATCCAACTCTATTGATTCATTGGAACATCTTCACACAGCCCTGCCTTTTCAAATTAGCTTTATTTGTGGACAAAGCTAACATTTTCAAAAAGATAAGCTAACAACATGCATCACACGCTTCAACTATAGATTTTTCATACAACATTTAAAAACTTTAAATTGGAAATAAAATTTCGAAACTCATTCCAGTCATTCATTCTTTTAAATTGAATTTCCAGTAAATGTAGGGGTACTCACGCTATAAAAAGATCCCCTCCCTTAGTATAAAACGTGAGTGATGCCTAGTTTTATGATCTTCTATCAGTTCAAAGGAATTACTTGTATTACACATGCTAGAAGCAGTTGTCGATTGATAACTACATTCCGTGTAGTGGCATAATAAAGATAACAAACAATATATGACTTGTATGGCTTCTATTTGCACAATGGGCCTACCAAAAGTAATAATAAAGAATATGAGATATTTTTCTAATGACTGTTACACACAAAATGAAACCAATTATTTCATTTTCACAATCACATCAGATTATTAACCACAAAATGCATTCACATTTCTGTCTTTTTTTTTCGTTTTTCTTTTTTCACAATCATATATCGAGGCCATAGATTTTTAAATTATATTTCACGTCCTTGTCTATATTTGATACGAAACGTACTGTGGTAAAATTATGGCCAATGCCACCCTCAAGGATATAAATGGAAAAATTTGAAGCCGTTAATAATGCTGTGGCAGCCGTATCTAATTTGTCACTGGCATAGATACCAATTATGGTCATATTATTTGAGTCGCCCTGCAAAAACAAAAAAAAGGAAGGGGGGAGAAAAAAAAGGGATATTTTACATAAATTTTTGGGCTTTTTTACATTTTCTAAAGCCCATAGAAAAATTTGGGCACATGCACTAATAGAAACTCACATTTTCAGGATATTTTACATCCAATGCACTGAGACCTCTGACAATAATATCCTCATCGTATAACACAGTGGCATACTTTGTTGTGTAACCCCACACGTAAGTTGGTAATGCGATTGGTGTTGCTGATTTATTACTGGATGTTGCAATAATTCTATTTGATGTGGTGCCTGCTGCTGATGTTTTATTGTTAAGCTTGTTGGTTCTAATGAAACTGCATGCTGCTACAGTTGTCCACAGTAGCAACAACATAAAAATTTTATTTATTTCCATATGATGACGGCCAACATAGAGTTTTACATTGTTTGAAGCCATTTCGATTGTCAGTAGTTTTTAAATGAAGATTTTTTTGCATCCAGTTGCTCAATTAAAACATTATTTATTCTTAAAAATGTTACTCGTTTCGTATTAAATGTTTGTTTATAAATAAAATTTTTCAGTTTTTTCTGTTTGTTTTCTCAATTATTTTTATGTTTAAATAAGTTGTTGCGACAACAGAACATTTTTAACTAGTAGTTACAGTTCTCATACAAGAAGTAGTTCATAAATCATCAATTTGGCAGGCAGTACCTTGTGTTTTTGGTGTTTTTTTATTTCGTTTTTTTTTTTTAATATAAAAAAAAAACTTTGATCGGCATTATTGCATTAAAAATACTCTACGTAGACCACATCTAAAGTAAAATCATTGCAAATCAAAGCCTGATTCCACTGCAATTGAAACAGAGGTTAACTGTTGTCCAAACAAAAGTTTCGCTTAAACCATACATTAAGCCCACTTTTACATCACAAATGTCTAACCAAGGGACAAACATTTTCTTTAGAAAAAAATCACAACACCAAAAGAAGTCTTGTCTTATTTTGGAGGCTTCAGTCAAATATAACCGAAAGTGGGAAGTCAACTGCCTTATGAGGTAAAAGACAATATTTTCCTTTTCCGGAAACCCAATGCATCTGCAAAACTCTTTTGAAACCAATTTTATCGGCGTGTCTTCCAATAGTACAGTGGTCTGCTAGAACCGCAATGCATACAGACATATACATATAATTGGTCATTACAACCTTTCAGTCAGGATTATGTCATAGCTTGTCACACCACATATGTTGTGTGTGGTTTATAAGTGAGTGGCGAGACCTACAATTTAATGTCGACTGATTTTTTTCGAGAAATTTTTCATGGCTATTTTATTTACTCTCAGAGAAGAAGTCGTCGAAGAAATCATTTTTCGTTTTGTTTGAGATGTCTGACCTGGGGTTTGAACCGTGGCCTCACGTCTAATAAGCCAATATACTGCCTACTAGACTACGACGACTAACAGCCGCAATACATGCAATTTCAAAAAAGAAGACAACCAATCCTCTTCTTGGCAGTGTTAAGCAACCGTCCCACATGTTCCCTCCTGGAGCCAACGTAGTTAAACCTCTCTCTAAAACGAGCATAAAATACCCACTTTAACTGAGGCCTTTAGATCACCTATGAACTGTAGCGCGTAGTAGTTTGTAAGCTCCATGCCAGCCCTAGCCAATTCATCAGCAATGCAATTTCGAATTACCTTTATTTACCTTTAAATGATACCTATAAATGATCCACAATTTCCCTGAGTATATAACTCCACTCTTAGACGAGAACTGACATCGTGATGACGTTCGTTAGAGATTTAATTGCAACTTGGCCGTCTGGGCAAATTTAGAGACGCAGCTAGCTTGGCGCTGCTTTCTATATCTTGAAGGGCATACGCAAACTTCAATTATTTTTAAAGAAGAAAAGAAAGGAAGAAGGCCACTTATATACGTAGTTTTGGATATACGGAAAACATGATTATTCATACGAAATCCTACATTGAAGACCGCGTGTTACATTTCGTTTGTAGAATTTAAAATACCATTTAAATATGGATTCAGCATTAATGACAGCAAAAATTCTTATCAATATTGTAATACTTTTTTATTTTCATTCATTCACTCATTCATTTATTTATTTATTCTTTACCAAGTTGTATGTTGTTGTTATCATTGTGATTTTTTCTTATCATTTCGACCATTAAAATTAAGTTGCTACCAATTCCAATTCGAAGAATGAACATTAAGTGTCAAAAAATAAATATTTTTTTTTTGTATTTCTTTTTATCATATGTAGAGCACATGGGATCCCCCAACATAATAATGAAATATTTTAATTTACCAGCAAAATTTTTAAAGGCAGATAAAAATTATGCCTTTTTTTTAATATATTACATGCAAAGAGGTTAAAAATATTCACCCTTTTCCATGAAAATATCTTTAAGTTGCAAACAGATTTGTCTTCCCATTAGAAAAGAAAAGAATAAGTGTGTTGAGAGAAAAAACGAGCCCAAAATTAAATTTTCAAAGTTAAAACGAAAATTCACTTTGTTGAGGCATTCAATTTAAAAAATGAAGTGAAATTATCTTGAAAACATTTGCTAAATGTACTGCGGACAACAAATATTTCTTTTTAAAATGTTTTTTTTTTCTTTTTTTTTTATTTTCCTCTAATGCAACTAATGGCACGAGTGCTCTCATATATGGACAGTATAATGAAGACTTGTTGTTTCTCTATGGTTTTCACTTTGTTTCGTCTAATTCTTTATTTTTGCAAAAAGCAAAGAGACTTTTAACAACAATTGACCACAATAAAGCGACCATTAAACAATTGCCAAAAATTAAATTTCAATTTTCTCTATAAACAACGCCACAACGTTTGTTCATGTGGCTTCTTTTCTTTCTATGCTTCTACTATAGGGTCCGCCATCTAACGTTTTTTTTTCAACTAGTGCTTATTTCGTGAATGGTAACACTTAGCTTATGTCTGATTAGACAGATAATTAGTTTTATCCTTCCGCTGAACGAATATGACCATCCAATGATCCATCCAATTGACCATCCAATGCGTTTTCGCTTCGCTAAGTGGGCCTTGGATCGACTTACAGAAGATGACGATTTTGGCAAAAAAATCATCTTTTTAGATGAAGCTCATTTTGATCTTGGCGGGTATGTAAACAAGAAAAATTGTCGCATTTGGGGCACAGAAAAACCGCACGCATACATTGAAAGGCCGACGCACCCAAAACGAGTCACTGTTTGGTGCGGATTTTGGTCCAGAGGCATAATTGGGCCATTTTTCTTCGAAAATGAGCAAGGAGTGGCCGTTACAGTCAACGGCGATCGGGCCATGTTGAACGAATTTTTGTTCACAAAGATTGAAGAGGAGGATATTTGCAACATTTGGTTTCAACAGGACTGCGCTACGTGCCACGTAGCCGAAGCTACACTCAATATTTTGCGCCCTGTTTTTGAAGATCGCATTATCAGCTGATGTCGTTTGGCCACCTCGGAACTGCAATTTGACACCATTGGACTATTATTTGTGGGGTGCCGTCAAAGATAAATGTTACGCCGACAAGCCAGGGACAATTGACGCTTTAAAGGACAATATTCGTGAAGCCATTGGTGAAATACAGCTGCACACAATCGATAATGTGCTTAAAAATTGGACCGATCGTGTAGGCTACTGCATGGCCAGCCGAGGCAGCCATTTGAATGAAATTATTTTCCATTATTAACCGGAAGGATTGTACTTTCAAATAAAAAAAGAAATTTGAGAAAATATTCAGTAGTTTTTTTTTTAAGCATTTTCAAAAAAAAAGTTATTTGGCGTACCCTATATTTTCTTGACTTTGTTGTGCTTAAAAGAATGTTTGAAAGTCCGGAATGGGCAACCAATGGTGCGCATTAATAAATGCACAGAATGGAATAGAACAACAAAGCAACATTTGAGAGAAGAATGAAGCAACAACAAATATCATAAGAAAATTGCACAAAGCTCTATTTTTTTAGAAAATTGCAAGGCTCGCTGCTTAGCAAATTTTCTTAACCCACATCTCATACATTTTTACAAACATTGTTCCAAAATTTTGTTCCTACACATTGTTTCTAGACATTGTTTCTAGACATTGTCTCTAGACAACGCTCCTATCATTCTAGGACCTGTTACTGTAGATCATTTATCCTACATTTTCACAAACATTGTTTTTATACATTGTTGCTAGTCATTGTTTCTAGACATTGTTTCCAGACATTGTTTCTATACATTGTCTCTAAACAACGCACTTACCATTCTAGGACATGTTATTGTTATTGTTGATCAATTATCCGATTATCTGGCAATGAAACTGAAAGAAATTAAAAAAATAATAGAAAGATAACACTAGAGACGCTTTGTGGCAGTTATGTAAGCCATGAAGAAATGAAAAGAGTACAAAAGAAAATCGAAAAGATAAATACAAAACAGAGCGCCAATGTTTTAAAACGCATCAAACTTAACCCATCACACTGGCTTCCATAGCATATTTTGCTACTACCAACACAACATATGACCTGTTGCGCCCACCATCTGAATTTTAGCTCCCAAAGCGCTTTTCCTAATACCTTACAATGCAATATGGACAGGAGTTGCCAATGCTGCAGACCCAAAACAAAAACTCTCCCCTCTAACCTAGATTAGTTTTTTTATGCCTTATAATCGAAAAAGAACAGCACAATACTGTAGGAGATATGGCGTAATATTTTATTCATCCCGCCCCTTTGTTTGGCCTTCTCTGTTACATGATGTCTGAAAACCGAAAATAAACCAAAGAAATTTTTTAATATTTTTTTTCAAGAGAGCTCTCGTTTAGTTGGTAAGACGTTAAAAATCATTCTCGAGTACAACAACAGTAACAACAATTGTTACAAATCACTTTTAAAATTAAATTTTTTTCTTTGTTTTTTTTTTTGTTCCTCTTGAAATCAATTTATCCTTTTTCTGTTTTTTCTTGGAAAATTTAAAGGGAAAAAAAGAGAAGGAGAGAGAGATAGAAAGAGAAAAGTTTAACTGGAAACACTGAATCACTGTGAAATGGCTTCACTTGCCGACTGCTTTTCAACAAAAGAAAAGTTTAGATTGCTTTAAGCCTTCCAAATAGGGGGGTTGCGTGGGTCCAAGAAATTTTCCGGTTGAAGAAAAATTGTTCTCCGCTCTCTCCACTTTTACTGAGTGAGTATATTTTACTGTTTGACTGTGTAAGAGAGATGGTTTAATGGTATCTTCCAATGAAAAAAAGTTAAAAAAAAAATTGTTGTGGACTCTGTATTACACAGTAACTCAGTTGTTTAAGGCTTAAAGTAGTAACTTTCTTGACCACAAAGTCAACAAAGTGTGGTTATATGGGCTAAAACTTTTTCATTTTTTCATTCGCCTCCAACTGTAACTGTAACTTGTCTTTTCCTAGTTTTTCTGTTACCTTTCCTCATTTTTTTTCTCCTCTTTTTTTTGTGCTAACTTTGAGGCTGTAGTATCCGTTAGATAGCAAGAGAGGAAAAAAATCCCCCACCCCTTGAAATGAAAAGTATTTGAAAAGTTGGTTTTTGTTTTGTAAAAGAGATTTCGTGAATTAGAAACATGTAACCTGGTGGAATTAAAGTTTCTTTCTATTTCGTTAATTTTCTTTCTTTATTGTCGTGCTTCGTTTCGTTTCTTTATTTAATTTTCATTTCTAATTTTTTTTTCTGTGTCCTGTGTGCCATGTCAACAACAAACGTGATGTCTATATAATCGAATTAGCTGAAAGGCATGACTTTTTTACTCTTTCGTTTAGCCAGTGCCGGTTAAAAGTAGTGTTACGGTTTAAATTTTATAAACTGGAAAACCAATGAAGCTAAACTTTAATTTGAAGAAACAATTCAAAACCACTAAAGCGTCAACTGGTTTATATTACTGTAAGCAAGCAATAGAGCAACATAGGTGCTCGATTTGTTGGTTAGTTGTGCAGAACATAAATCAGCAACACTGGATTCTTTGCTCTTTTCACTGGGCATGCATCAAACAGGTAAAGAATAGTTTCCTTCTCTTTTTTGCCTCTGAAGACACCATATCCTAGCCCGTGGCTCAAACCCCAAATCCGGCATATTAAACAAATATGGAAAAAGACATTCCTAGCAGCAGTTTCCTCTCAGCAGTCTTCTGGCAAAAACTCTGAGAGCAAACAAAATTGCCATGAGTGGACTTTAAACTATAAATTAAGACACACGTTATGGGTGGTGTGAGAAGCTAGGTAGGAATCCTGACTAAAGAGTTCTAATGGCGAACTAAGTACTCCTCTGCTCTACAGCGTACAGCAGACGTTTGTCATGCATACCAAGACCAATGTGTCTCACTTGAGTACCCGCACTTCAAGGTTTCGTAATAACTCTCACCACTACCACGTTTAACGTGCTGTTATGGAGTTTGGGAAAACTTTACGTGCGTTCTATTGTAATAACTCCCACCACCACCTTTAGAGTGCTACTTTGGAGTTTGAGTAGATTTTCCGTATGTTCTGTCTGGCAATTTTAAATTTGTCTTCGATGGTTTGCCACATAAGGGCAGATGCAGTTTTCTGGAATACCACTATATCCCGGTACTTGTACCATTGAAAAGTCGTACCACTTTGCCATTAAGTTGGAAGATTTCAAACACCAAAAACCATCTTAGAGTTCGTTACGTTTAAACCTAGTACTCTGGCAACCACCTAAGCACCAGCAAGTATGCTAAGAGCCTTTCCTGAGATAATTTCACCTGTTTGAACAACACTCCTTCCTCCTGGAAGACATTGCAGTAATCCGGTAGCCTTACGAAATGAGCTACACTCAGTTCCATCCAGTTTCCAATCGTTCTTCCCAAACCTTTCTGTTAGAAATCGATATTCTGAACCTCCTCGAGAAGTTACAGTCTGGCATCAGGTAGCCAATATTCTTGAAAATTCCCTTAAGATCCCCGAGTGTTAAATATTTGATCTGTGCCACAGTCGACCACTCACCCATACTACGAATATTTTCGTGCATTACACTATTGCGTAGCTGCTGATAACGGCATTAACACTTCAGAATCATGCATGGATGAATAAATTAAATTTGAATTGGAATTACTTAAGCTAATCTTTTCGTGTGTCTATTTGCTTTTGTTGTGCATTGTACATATAAAATCTAATGTAAACCTGATGCAGTGATAACAAGTTCTATACTAACTATCTACTCTGTAAGTAGTTGTTGTTATAATGCTGGTAGTAGTTGTTCTAACTTTTATTGTTATTTTTATGGCACTTCTTCGTACTTTACTTATGAGACAATAAAGAAACATTCTTGCGAAAGAATGGAGAAGAAGAAGAAACAATTTCATTTGGCCACTCTTTGTTTCGTATATAAACAAGATTTACAAATACAAAATAAATAGAAAAAAAATTAAAACAACAATAAAAACAACAACAATATTAAAAGAACATTTAAAGAGTATTTGTTTTATTTGTTATTGTATCGTAGTTGTCTATTATGTTATCTATTGTTGTTGTTGTTGTTTATCTTATTTTTATTGACTTCTTTTTATTTGTTGGTTGTTGTAGTTGCTTTTATAATTTTATGGTTTGTTTCAGTTATTTATTGCCGTTATTTTTGATATTTTTTTTTCTTATGTTTATTTTTCAGCTTCTCACCTTTAAGGATGGCAAAGTGGGTGTAAATTTTTTAGGTTATCACGCTGAGGCCGGTTTGGGTGGCGGCCAAGATAATGGCGGCTTATTAGGTGGTCTACATGCCTCGGCTGGCACACCCTGGGGTCAAAATGCTGCTGCTGGTTTAGGCGGTAATGTTAATGGTAAGTTTATGGCATAATTTTTGTTTTATTTTGTTGCTGGTTTTATTTTTATTTTTTTTTATTATTTTGTACAATTAATCACTTGATTTTAAAGCAAGATATGAAATTAAATTTATTGTTACCGAAAATATTGTCTATAGGAATGAAAATAAATGTTTAATTATTGTACAATTACAAATACAATAAAAATTATTACGCTTTCAACGAAATGTATGAAATAAATACGTTGAATAGTTAAAATTGTTAATCAAGCTTATCAGTGTTAAATATTGCTTATGTGTAAAGAATTATACGCCATGTTGAATGAATGTATTTAACACCCTACATTAGCACCCATAACATAGACACAAGTATCAAAAAATGTCTACACTCTTTGCTATGCCTTTACCATATGAAGAAGCAGAGAAATGTCATAAAGCCTCTCTCTACTAAACAATTTTGCCAGCTAAGCAGGTAATTGGCGTACTATGTTAAATTCTAGAATGATAGGGTTACCATGTATTCATCACCTGATCTCGTAAAACTTGATTCGTGAAACTAAAACATAGCAAAGAAATAATAATCAGATTGGAGACATGCTTTATATTCCTTGAATGAACGAAAAAGACTAAGAAATATTTTTCTGTAGCTTTTTTATCACGGGGATGACTGAGGAGACCAAATGTTGGGTAAAAGCAATGTGATAGAAGACTTGAATACTTGTATAATGAGCGGAGAGGTACTTTCACGTTCTCATGCATAAGCGACACTAATATCAGTCCTGGCCAGGAATTTATCTAGCAGCCTACGTCTTCCACTACTGAAAAGTAAGGAATTTACTTGATCAGTAATAGTTCGTAATGAAAATCTCTCGTATATTCGAAAGTAATCTTCATTAATGAAATATTAACTATTGCCAAACAGAGTGCCCGAGAGTAACGAAAATACAGGGAAGATTTTGAAATAAAACGGAGAACATTTTGCGATCTGAATAAGGAGATTTGTGAACAAATAGAAGCTAAGTAGATCAGCCAAAACTCTACAGGTATTGCTTATCGATTTCAAGAAAGCCTTTGATATTGTTAGAGAGTCTATTAAAAGAAAAACATAGAGAAGGAGAGGCGTATCGCAGAAAACTAATTCGAATCATGGGAGCCTTAGTCTAGTAAGTAATGTGTTGGCTTATTAGACGAAAGCCCGTGAATCCTTGTTCAGTAAAATTGGGATGAAAAGCTTCTCAAATCAGTAATGTAGGTTGTAATACTGACTAAAGGGTTGTAATTACCGTCAACATTACATTTCTCCCAGAACAGTACAAGTTTACATGGTAAGGCATACAAATAACGACCTCAAACCGTTAAAGGTCGAGATGCTTTGCAGCTACATATATTATGCTCCTGAGAGGGGTAATAGAAAAAAAATGAATTGAAAAACACCAGCATAGTATGCTCCCTGTATCTATATGGCTGCCTTCCAAAATGTTAGTTGCTTTGTGTTTGAACAAAGTATCGTGTTTCATAATGCCTCTGTACAAAATATATACAATATATTCTATTTCTAAACGTCGTCAATGTGTATTTTTAACGCAGTCAAAAAGCAATCAGGCATCGGATTTATAGTTGATGCACTGCTTGGTTACTTTGCATATCTACATAGTTTATATACAGTAGTAGAACTGCATACAAACTTTGTATTGATGCGCTTTGGAAGGCAGCCTATCTGTATCAAGGTTGCACACTGTATCTAGAAAACGTAAATCTGTATTTTAATTAAAAAAACCTGAACGTGGTTTCCATAATTCTTCAATTTATTCTAAGACTGCTTGTAGTATTACGGACAGAAGGCAAAAGGAAAAATATTTCCTCTTATGCCACATACAAACACAAATATAACCGGATATTTAATTTAAGTCCGTATACACAACAAGAAAACAAAAACAAATACAAAAAAAAAGTAAAAGAAACATCCGGTATAAAAAATAATTATTTTAGTGTCTTATAACAATTATCCCTTGATGAAACTTTATTTTGCTTAAGGATACTATTTGTTTATAGATGTTGTTGATGTTGATGTTGATGTTGATGTTGATGTTGTTGTTGTTGTTGCTTTAGATGTTCTTTCTTAAGTAATTAATATTATTAAATTTTAACGGTAATTAATTTCATTTCCTTGCACAATCAACTCTTTATACTTAAACTCTGTTACCAAGAGGGTAATAAAAATGAAATCCTTTTTTTCTTCGTATTCTTTTTTCTTGATTTCTTAATAAATTTTTTTCAGTTTTTGTTTTCTTAATTGTTTATTTGTGTTGGAAGAACAAGTAAGAGAGAGAAAATAAGCAAATAAAAGAAATCAAAAATAATATTATTTTCCTGTTTAAACTTTTTCGCAAAAAAAAGGTTTGCCTTGCTTCTATACTTTGCTTGTAATCAAGCAATTGTTGTTTGCAGTACTTTTAACTTCTTGGCAATTTTCTTTCGTTTTTTATTTCCTTCTCTATGTGTTGTTGTATTATGAACTTGTTAGCGTTAGTACTGTAATTGTTTATAGTGTTGTTGCTGTTGTTGTATGTGTAATTTACACTTAAAAGCTAAGCTTGTTATCACTCTAGTTAATTACAACACTGTGTGTACTTTTTCCTTTCCTACTTCCCCCCGTTCATTTTGCAAAAACATTTTTGCTGCCTCTCTGTGTCTTTTTCGCTCTTCCTCTTCCTCTCACTATTTTCTTCTGAATCTTTTCATATTTATTATTCTCTTTTATGCTACTATTTTATGTGAAAATTGTTGTACACAATGTTGTTGCATAATTAATTTTACTGACACAATGACAAATGTAGCCCTTGGCAGCCAGTCAGAGATGGCTTCTTAGCGATGGCGCTCTTTAAAATTGCCTCCAACATCAATATTTAGTGTAAAAGAAGGACAGAAAGTAAAGGAGAGAGAGATAGAGAGAGCCATCAACAATAAAGGAAAAACAAAAAAAAATTTGTTTTTTTAATGCTTTAAAGTCTAACAAAATAATTTTAACATCTTGACACATGAACTGAAATACACTCGAGAAAATTGATTAGTCGAAGGACCGGATTTGTAAATCGCAAAAATTTTGTTGGACTTCATTGGGGCACTTTGATGATGATACCTATTAAGTGTCCGCAGTTTTCGCTGTGAATGTCCATGAATGCCGGATATTTCTTAGAGAAGTTTCAGATTAAGGAAATTATATTGCCAGCAAGGATCTACACAGGCTTACAATCTCCTATGTGTTACAGGGTATAGATGTTTTGGTTGACTGGGTATACAGTAATGGTTTTACAGGGAAACTCAACTTTAGTCGATTGATTGCTTTGCTTGGCTCTGTTGGACTAATACACACAAAAAGAGCACTGTTCTTAAAGTTCTAGGTCGTGCATCGCTCTATTCACTGATCCATTAGAAGATATGGAATACCCTGTAACGATTTTAGCAGGGGATGTGGATCCGATGAGGTATTGATTACATCTCCTGTGTCAGTGCTGGTGTGAAGAAGTACACTTTCATGCAGAGATCAGAAAAGGTCGAGTATGGAAGTCTTCCAATTACCGCGGTTACCCAAAAAGGGAAAGAACACGTTAAAAAAAAGGAGGATAAGAAAAAGAGATTATTGAGAGTCAAAGAAGAGAAGAGAGGGAGAGAGAACAAATGGAAAAGATAGGAAAGAAACGATGCCCTCTTAAAATTTAACTGATACAAGGAAAAAGCGTCAACATCAGAGACGTTAACAAAGGTCAACTCACAAAGGTTATTGCAGAAAAAAGGTCAGCACGTTTTACAAACCGGTCCTTGTCATAGAAACACAACGCCTAATTATATTCTAGAATGGTCTAGTCAGGGTCAAATGATATTAACCTGGAGATTCTACAGTCATTCCTACACTGCTAGAAAATATTTACTTCAGTCCTAATCACCTGATCAATCTGAACAAAAAAATTTCCCAAGTGCCATCTAATCGACCGCTCCTCTAAGTCCATGCTCATCGCTATCTCGTTGTCCCTTACACCAATAACCCGGGCACCCAGTACAATACTAGTCATCATAAAATATCTGCTAAAAACGATATATTTTGTAAGTCTTCCAAGCTTATTCCGCCTAGCTGTTTAAGGGATTATAAAATGAGTTCGGAAATTGGCTTCTATATGGAGATGTTCAATCACTTTAATACACATTTCTTCTCGAGTGTAAAACTTTTACAAACAATACCATATGTTGCCATTGCTACAATTTTTTTTTCTTTCGTTGAGCTCAGATTGAACTTTTTCAATCAATCTTCTTTTCTAAAGGGTTAAAGATATTAAAATCTGTAGGTAAGATAATGCGGGGCTATAAAATAAATTTTTGACTACTTTTAGGAGCAGATTACCAACGGAGGTTATTAAATGCATAAATTTATTACACACAACAGCATTTTAATAAATAAATGAAAATGACAAGAAAAAAACAAAAGGGGTTGTCACTTGCTGCAGGTCTTCTGTTCAAAGTTAAAAGAATTGTTTTGTTGTAAAACTTAAAAAAAGGGGGCAAAAGAAAGTTTTAATGTTTTCCCATTTAAATCCTCTTAAGAGGAAAGTACATAAAAATTTTTATAATAATGAATGCAGCAGCTATTTTATGAGCTATTAAAAGTAGGGGGACGATAAGCTAATAAAGAGAAAATATTTAAGTGATGGCAGATTAAGAGAAATCTTGACAATTATTTAATGGAAGTTTCGACCATTAAAAATTATCGCTATTAATGACTTTTGCAAAAAATTCTATGTGGGGTATTTCGTATAATTGTAATCCTGATCAAGGGAAATTTCGTTAATTTTTTTTATTCATATTCATTCACATAGCATCTCTCTCTATCACGATATTATTTCTCAGATGTATTTCCGGCTAAGCACAGGTCATTGTTGTACTGTAGCAAGTTCTAGAATGATAGGACTGCCATCTACGGCAAATTCTTTTATTTATTTTCGTTCACATAGCATCTCTCCCCATCTTTTTAGTATTTCTCTGCCTTATTTCACTTTCTTAATTCAAGTTTTCCGGCAAAACATAGATTGCTGTACTATAGCAAGTTCTAGAATGATAGGGCTCTGTAGCAACAGCACAGTGTATAAAAATGTTTTGAATTGGAGTTTAGAGTTAGTAGTGATGATTCTGGCTCACTGAACCTTACTCTTTTTCAAGGGTTAGATAATGGCTAATGCATTTCCTTGTAAATAAACCGCATATCAAAGCATGAGAAAAGAAATTTCATTTTCGTTCCTTTTAAAGTTCCTAAATATTTAAAACATTTCATTTAAAATGTATAAATTTCTTTGGTAGAATAGAATAGAAATAGAAAGAGACCATCTAAGCCATCTTGTATTCATGGCACCGAAACCACATCATTAATCATAAGATATTTGGAACATAACGAATACAGACTAAAACGCTAACAAGACAACAGCAAATCTCAACTATCTTATGTTATAAAATATAGTATGTGACTGTGCTTACATATATGAAAGAGAGTTTGTCTGTATATATATCTAGGTTGACGTATTACACTACTGCTACTACCAACACTATTACAAAATTCAACTAATAAATCCAAACCATTTTTCTTTTACAGGACGTGCTTCTGGTTTATTGTATGCTGGAGCTCAGGCTACACCAGATGTTGGTGCCAGTGCTGTATTGGGCGGTGATACATCTCAGGGTGGTTTTGGTGGTTCCGAAGCGTATGCCAATGGTAAACTTAATAGCCATACACGAACTATTGCGGCCGGAAACACATATCAGAGACGTAATACAGTCAATGGTGTCCAGCAAGTAACGGAAGGTGCCAATGCCATACAAAAAATTCATCCACCCAAAAAATTTTATTCATCTCAAACGGTAAGGGTAAAAGCAAAAGAAATTGATTTTTCTACCCACACATTTATTATGGATTTTATTTTTTTAATAATTTCTCCAAATAGGATGTTTAAAACATTGAAAGACATTTTTTCTTCGAACATTTTTCAACATTTTTTATCATTTTTTCTTTATAAAATTTCATTATTTTCCACAATAATTTATTAATTTGAACTTAAAGTACGTTTTGTATGGGTAATGGGTATGGGTAATAGGTATGGCTTTATTGGCCAATAAAATCCTAAAGTAACTACGATGATATTGAACAGACAAAACCAAAAATCAATTTTTATTACGTAAACCATAAATAAAACCACAATTTCTGCACTATTCTAGTTGGCTGTTGTGCCCATAGCTGCAATACTTGATAAAGAAACAGCTGCATCCACATCATCACTAATACCATCATCATTGTCCCAAACACAAGCGCCAGCACTTGATGAAGCATCCACACAATCATTAAATATTGATGTCAGTAATGACAATGATAATAAACGTAATCATTATCAGCAGCATCAGAATCAATATAATAGTAATGGTAGCAGTAACATAAATTCTATGCCATTACCAGCTACATTCTACAACCCATCATCAACATCATTGTCGTACTCGTCACCGTCACCATCATCAACACCTACAATCATTCATTCATCCGTTTCATTAAGCCATTCAAATGAGAACAATTCAAATGGAATTATTGCCAAAGGTGTTAACAACAAGAACAACAGTAACGACAGCAATACAGCCGTTATAATTAAAACACGAACTGAAACTAAATTACGTAAGAGACAACGTAATCATCCTCGTCATCACTCTCATCCGAAACGTTATCGTTCTAAAACTATTGTTCAGGTTGTTAAACAACAACAAGAGCAACAACAGCAACAGCAGTTGGAACCAACAGCAACAGGAATTGTAACTCAGCAACAAAATCGCTATTCGCCAGAGTTGTTGCCAATAGCGGCACCACAACAAAAGTATCCGCAAATTTATCATCAACAACAGGTAGAGAGCAACCACACTGAAATTAAATTTTATAACGGTAACGAAGAAACAATAAAATTTATAATATCACTATAACAAACTACAACAACAACAACTATGTATAAACAACAACACCAAGAAAATTAAAAGAGGAAATTTATAATAAAAAAGTGGTGGTGAAATGATTTTCATAAATTATACTCTATACCCTCACACACAAACACACACATACACTTACAAAGGCATTCACAGACTCACACAGAAACTGCCATCCATCCATAAGATTATTAACATGGACACAACAGCACCTCATCGCTTTAACATTATTATTGCACACTGGTACACTGAGACTAAGCTAATGAATGAAGTTTTGGCCGTTAAGGATGGGCTATATGATATCGTAGACCACATGTTTATATATTACAAACTGATTCAGCAATTTTCATAAGGACTCCTTCCTCCATTGAAACCTTTGCCGATTATGCTGCGTAGATCCAATGACTTCAGCAGCATTGTTTTAAAAAATTATACAAAATATCGTCATAGAATTATTTAGCTAATATGGCCCAATTTGCTTCTATGCAAATAAAAACAACTTTTTATTCCATATTTTTTCCCGACGTTTCGTGAATTCTTTGTTCACTTTATCAAGGGAGTTTTTATCTATTTTAAAAAATACAAAATATTTATTTACCATACTTTTGGAGTATGAAAACGGTAATCCTAATATTTTACAACAATTCCACTGTGTCTCACACTCTCTATATTACCATAGTAATACACACACCAACACTAATACTACCGCACACTGGGGTACTATTGAATAGAGCGGTAATTAATGCGAATCTCATTTAATAAAATTAAATTCCCTGAAGGCATTTTTCCACTGTAAATAATACTAAAACTTTTCGCCATTCGAACTTTTTTTCAATGGAAATTTAATTCATTAAAAAATATTTCCAATTAAAATAAAGAATGGTTTTTAATTTTTTTTTTATTAAAAAAAAGAAAAACAAATTATTTCAACAATTTATTTCACATTAAAATTACCGCAAGTTATTTACACTCTAACTTTAAACTTGAACCAATACCTGATGAAGTGTCAATGATAGAATGTAAATATTTTCAATGTACAGCATCAAGAATTTACAGCTTATAGCGGTAAATTCTTAGTGTTTGTTGACCTTAAGACTAAATCATCTTTTTGAGGCTGATCAAATTTTCCTCATGCGGGTTTTTCATAGAAGTATGGCTACTCTAGTACTGGCTACTGTGGAAGGAATATCAAGAATGGGAATTTCTAATACGGGTGGAAACATCTATTTTTATCTTTAGGTCACAACTAACTTCATGGAGGCACAGGCGCCAGTTTCTCTTGTGAAAATCTCGAACTGCAGATTCGTTGTAAACTGAACGATGACTGCAGCGTTTGTCAGGCAAAGATATTTCTTGTTTTGAAAATTGGCTAATCACGATTCTTCTTATGAGGATTCTTACGTGATTTTTGTTTATAGTCAGGCTACTATGAGGGCGATACGATCGGCCTCCTTAATTTGTTTTAATGGAAGAGAACATATTTATTGCATACGAAAATAAACATCATATTAAACGAGTAAACCAATCAAATTTTATTTTCACTAGCCATCGCACAGCATTACCCGAATGAAACAAATTTCAGTTTAAAATATTCTTCTCAGTTTTATAAGCGATTTTATAAATAAAAATCATATAATCCCTGTTTATCATGAAGAATGTTTATGTAGAATGAAAAGAAAGGAGAGTACGTAAAAGAAATAACTACTCCGTATCGTAATGTTAACAACTGTCCATTAAACATTAAAAGACATTTAAAAACCATATGAAAGTAATTTAAATGCTCAATGTGGTAAGCAAACTGAACAAGCAGAAGGATACTGGCAATGAATTGAAAACAGTAGCTTTGTTTTTCTCTTACAGAATGCATCGTTTCACTACAGAGATACTTTAAGGCAGCTTGTCAATGTTTTTAATCTGACCATTAAATTTGCTGCATTTCAAATCTTAGTGGTGGTTACATAATGGTTAATAAAAACCCTTTTTACTATAAATTTACTATTCTAGGATGCCTATAACAATTTTACAAGCTTTTAATAAGCTAATGCTATTAGTAATGTAGTAAAAACAGGTGGCGATAGGTTTTTGTGGCGGTGCCATATTCAAGACTGTGGAAACCGAGGAAGATATTTCGAAGATTTTTGAATAATGTTTTGATTAATTCCCTTCATGGCGTGTTAACACATGGGAAACTGTTAGGTTTGATGGTACACTTAGGCAAAGCGAAACATGGAGTTTGATGGGCTCAACCTTACGAAAACTCCATCAATTCCGATATCTTCATCAAATGCCCTAAATTCCTTATTATCTACTGAGTTATCCGGTTTAAGTATACGTGTAAGACAGAGCGTCTTGAAAGCATGCACATCGAAGTACACAAGCCGCCTTAAAATACTCATGGCTTTTCTTCTCGTTATTCCACAATAGCATGGAGTTTGATGAGATTGGAATCCATTTGGACCTTTTAAGCCTTTGATGGTTAAAGGGGGCTGGAGCCACTACTACACTAACCGGGGTTTCAGTAGCGCACAATCTAATACCTACACTGTAGTAACTGCGTCTGCGAATACTCAGGGCGTGATTATTTTCTGGCACTCATAATGGGAAATATGGGGACTTGTATTTTGTATCTATTGCCAGGCCTTTTAAACTCCCGCTCTATAAAAGACAAAGGCAGGCAATCAGTCGCTCTCTGTAGGTAAAGACGCTGATGGATTATGTTGGGCGGTAGACTAGTTCAATAGGTCAATGGACGATCTCTTTTGAAAAGGAGTTTGTTGTCTATTTGCCGCTTCTACTTGTGAAACAGACGCTAATAAATTGGAAAAGTAGTCAGCTTGGACCCCTCTGATATTTGCCGGTGACCCTTCTCGTAGTGACTGCATCTGTCCAGCTGGGCCCTAAGCAGCCTTATACCCTCTCTCTCTCTCTCTCTCTCTCTCTCTTAAAACCTAGTGACAAACATACATACATAATTGGTCATTACAACCCTTTAGCCTGGACTAAGACCTAGCTTCTCAAACCAGATATGTTGTGTGTGTTAATTTTATACATGAGTGGCGGGACCAACAGTTTAAAGTCGACTCCGAATGACAGATTTTTGAGAAACTTTTAAAGGCAATTTTATTCTCTCACTCTCAGAGTTTTTGCGAGAAGTGTGCTGAGAGGAAGACGCCGAAGAAATTTTTTTTTCGTATTTCGTTTCGTTGGAGATGTCTGACCTGGGGTTTGAAACGTGGCCTTATGTCTAATAAGCCACACTACCTACTAGACTACGGCGACTTCAAAGTGACAAGCATCAACACAAATTTAGGGTACATACAGTTGGGCAATTCACACGACTTTGTATCGTGTATGTTGTATTGAATACATTTGGTTGTTTGTGAACGCTCAATGCTATGCTGTATTGTGTATTTCGTATTCCATATGTATTTTATTGGCATTCAAACAATTTGATAGCACGAAACCAACACAACTTTTGAAAAACATATGAAAAAAATGTGTATAAGTGTATCGGATTTTTACATGAAAATTATCAACAACAAGCATACACTATTGTATAATCGTCCAACAATACACTCAATACAACGATACAACGGCTTGTGTGAATTGCCCAAGTATTTCATGATTTCTATACAAAATATTTCTACAACAAAAAATTAGAAAAACACAGCACAAACATGATACAAAGAAATAAAATCTACTGTCATCAAAATCTATTCAAAAAGCCTTTGAAATGGTCGGTTTAAAGAGATTTTATTGTAACCAATGCTTTTAACAGCATATTTATGTCAACACACAACATTTTAATGTTGCTGTCTAAAGAAATTTACATTTTATTTTTGCTTTTTTTCTGTCTCTAAAAAAAAATTTAAAATAGAAACCCATAATTGTGGTTTAATTCATATGCAACTAATGTTTTTGGCATGTTTGGCACATGTACACACACACACCCATGCATTTTAATTTCAAATTCTTTATGCGCATAATTTTAACCAAAAAACCCAACAAAAAAAAGATAAACGGAAATTAAAAACCATGAAAAAGATTCTGTTTTTTTAAATTATTTTAAAAGCAGATTACGAAAGTATTTGATTTTGTTTTCATTTTCTCTTCTTTAGCAGTACCCTGCTAGACGTCAATTGATTGCTCCACCACCACCACATCCTGCTGATGCCATAACACCATGCAGTCCTTCAAAATCAGAATGCAAAACTGTCAATAGAGACGATCGTTCCGGTGTGGTAACAAGTGCTTTACAGGTAAGTAAGCTGGAAATACTCATTTCATTAAAAGATATGTGCAGAGTATAAAAGAAATATGCGGGTATAACAGAAACACAAGTTCTGATCGATTAATTAGGCGTTTCATTTGAATATGATCGTAAACTGATAGATATTCTTTGGTGGAGCATACTTCGACCTTTGCTATTGTAAAATTTTCATTTTCATTCTGCATTTATTCATTTAAGAGACCTTAAATTATAATTTTTATTACTTTTCTCTCTTTATAGATTCCAATTGGTATTTTGCAATCCTTGCAGCAGAGTCTTGGCAATTTTGCCCACCATTAAGTGTATTGGACAGGGAGAAAATACTTAAAAATTTACTCAATTCACGATCAAAATATCATTTTATACTAATTTAGGCTACGATGTAATCAACATATTTGTAAAAAATTTTATTATTTTATAACCCATTATACATAAATAAAATGATTGTATAAATAAAATTATAAAAATTAACCGAGAAGAGAATGAATAATTTATTATTTCGAAATAATGTTTTATTTATTGTTTTGAAAATGTCATGAATACAACCGAAAATATTTTTCCAAAGTGCTCCTTGGGGTTAAATACTCATATTAAAGCCATTAACTTTATTGCTAATGTGTTTGAGTTTAAGTTCCAGCAAAGAACACTCATCCATTCAACATTGTTGGAATATTTTTGTTAAACAGTTTTGGCGAAGAGGTTATAGGCGTTGGTATTTATGGACTCTACATCAATGACATAGGTTATAATGTAGTTTGTGTGTTCTTAACGACAATACGGTTAAAAGTCAAGAGACAATACGATCGTTGATTCGCATTGAACATTATAATTCGGCAATTTATTGAACTTATCTTTACCCAAAATTGAACAAGATAAGCTAGGTTAGAAGATCACCGATTAAACGAAACAGTAACTCAATTGAAATTTAAAAATGTTTCAATTTGTAGAGGAAATATAATAAAAATAGGAAAGCAAAGTGGAAATTATTTTGGTAAAGCATGTGGAAATCTTCTAAACGTCTCTTTCGTGTTATAACGTATAAAGAATTCTAACCTCAAATACTGCATTACAATATAGGGTATCATTCCGTCTACACTTCGTTTCTTTATTTCTGTGTGTACAAATTGGTAAATATGAGTTCATAGGCATGACATTATTTCCCCGTCATAACTGAAATATTTTTTAAACAATTTTATTGCGGATATTACTGCTGGCGTTGCTATTTTGTTCTTATGATGAAATTTATTACACAAAACAATTCACCACAGACTATAAATCAGTTGAAAATCAGAATTTCAAAATTATTTTTCTTAAGAATTTAATGGAAATTCTTAAAATAGAAGATGTTGTAATAACCGGAATACACTGAGAGAGATAAACTGTATTAAATTAATAGTTTTGATGGAATCAAGGTAATGCCTTAGGAATATTTACAATTACATTTTGATTTCTACAAAAAGAACATAGGATTCATAAGAATCCTCTTTTTGAATAATTTTTTTTTACTACAGGTCCTTATTATTGTAAGACATACACCCGATATCCCTTATCTTTTATGAATTGTAGACTCTCAAAATAAGAGCAGAGCCCGCATATCAGGCTAGCTTATATGTAGCTTTCTGCTCAGTAACATCCCGAAGAGCTCTCCTAAGAAAGAATTTGGTTTGAAGTCTTAAAAGTACAATTTGCTCAAGCTACTATACTTAGTTGTATTCAAAAAACAATGAAAATTAGTAAATACTTGAATAATCGAATGTATACAATACAGGTCACTGAAACTTAATTAACACTGAGGCCATGCTGAAGAAAATTATAGTTTAGTAGATCAGCTATAGCATCAGAAATAAAACCGTTAGTAAAACACAAGATTGAATGGAATTCTAAAATTTAAGAAGCCATGATCAACCAAAGAACTCGTAAACATTCGTGATACTGCAATGGCTACGATAGTGCCACCTTTGAAGTTACAAAAATAAGAGTAAAGGCGTCCAAAGGGGCGCAGTGAAAAATATTATTTATTTTAGTTTATTTGGAAGAAAAGAAATTACAATGACATTGGCCACGAACTATTTTAAAAAGCAAATTCCGGTATAGACTACAGATGATAGCATCTAGAACTTGCTATCAGACAATTTAATATCGAGAAATTAATACAGCAGCAGTTTAGACACTCAATTTCTTTCAGTATTTTTCGCATAATTTTTAGGATTTTATTGCATGAAAAAGTGATTAAAACTTGGCCACAAAAATATTTTCAGAGTCTAAGAAGTCAACAACAACAACCAGCCAGACAAAAAGCAACAACAACAAATAAATTAAAACCAAAAAAAAATTCCTTAAATAAACAAAAGTGAAACCATAACACACAACATCTAATGAAAATTGGAATGTTTGCCATTTAGATGTCCCTCCTGAACGTTGTTCTCTGTGCCACAGATACATGGAACACATGAAATTGAATATGAAAAGGAAATTCGAATTAAAAGTTTCAATACTTCAATACAACAACAAAAGCAGACAAACAATACATGAGAATTTCTTTTTGCAACAGTATAGGATACCATATCGTAAACATACCACACAGATAGGGAAAGAAGCTGCTTGAAATGGATCGAACAACACAGCAACAAATGAAAAAATTCCCCCAGTGACAAATAAACTGGCGTAGACACAAAAATTAAAAACAGACACTAACACACACACATTAGGCTTGAAATGTTAATCAAGCAAAAGTTGAAAATACAGAAAAAAAAAATAAAAATATTCTCTGCATTAAACGGAAATGCTATCGGAAATTATATGTTATCGTTATGTGAGAGCATTACAAATGTTTATCCTTACATTGTATATGTATACGAGTATGTATGCGTTTGTATTTTATTTTAGCCATTTTGTATACATTATGGCCTCGCCTCTGAGCATAATATTTTACGTTACAAAACTATTAATCTTTGAGTGGAATTAATTGAAACATTCCATAAACAGTATTAAAAACACATGTAAACGAGAATCGTTCTTTGCTATCATGAGTCAAAATAAAAATTAAAAAAAAGAAAATTGCAAACATAATACATTATATGAGTGAGTATATGGTCCATTAATATTTTTATAAGGTTGCCATTTGGTTAATAAATTGCTAGAATTTTGGATACTTCAGTATCAGTAACCTATGTCTGACAGTTCACTAATAATCCTCACTCAACTGTAAAATTAAAACTAATGGCTCGATTACACATAGCAACTGAACTACAGTTGCACTGCTAGTTGCCAACACTTCAGCCGTAAATTTGTACGTTGGGTACGCACTGTCATAAGTTTCGCGTCTGTTGGAGAAAGTGTAGCGAATAATCCGACTTTATGAATTCTATGGCATTCCCAGCATATTTAGCATTTGGATTTGCACCTCCATGCCAATGAGGTCCAACTCAAGCAACGATTAAAAACGACTGACTATTCACAATGTCGTAAATATACTAATTGGGTGCTAGAGCAACAGGTTTTTAATGATGATTTTGCGAAAAAAAAATTTCTTCAGCAAATCAGGTCATTTATTGCAAAATACAAAATTGTCGCATATGTAGCACGTAGTCTAGCAAGTAGTGTATTGGCTTATTAGGCATGAGGTCACGGTTCAAACGCCAGGTCAGAATATCTCCAACAAAACGGAATACTAAAAAATATTTCTTCGTCGACTTTCTCTCATTAGATTTCTGGTAAAAGCTTTGAGAGTAAATAAAAATTGCCATGAAAAGTTTCTCAAATAATTTGTCGTTCGGAGTCGACTTTGAACTGTAGGTCCCGACACTTATGGCTAAAATTAACACACGCAACATAACATGTATGTATGTATGTATGTCACCCGGAGAACCCAAAAGAAAATGCCAAAAGCCATTCCAACTAGAAAAAAAACGACTGTGTTATACACACTATGGTCTGGAGGTGTACTGGCGCCTTACTTTTTCGAAAACTACCCTGAAGGGATCGCAACCGTCAATTCAAAGCTTTATGGCCGTATGAGGGCGAGTTTTTTGGCCTGCAATTGAAGATTAAGAACTGGCCTCACGATGCCTCATGACACACAAGACAATGAATTTTGGTTTTACTGCATGAGAAGTTTCCAGAAAAACCATTTTCACACCTTGACTTTTGTTTGTTTTGATCCACAAGAGTTTGGGGATAAGGTATTGTTATCAAAACATGATCACTTTTTCTCTAGAAAACTGGAATTTACATGAGTTTTCTGTTGGCTCTAGTGTCCTTTGAAGTCGCCGTAGTCTAGTAGGTAGTGTGTTGGCTTATTATACGTAAAGCCAGGGTTCGAGCCCCAGGCCAGACATCAAAACAAAATACAAAAAAAAAAGTATTTCTTCGGCGATTTCCTCTCAGCAGATTTCTGCCAAAAACTCTAAGAGTAAATAAAATAGCCATGAAAAGTTTCTCAAAAAATCTGTCGTTCCGCCATTTATGTATAAAATTAACACACACAACATAAGTGGTGTGAGAAACTAGGTCAATAATCCTGACTGAAGGGTTCTAATGACCAATTATGTATGTAGTATGTCTAGTGTCCTTTGACATTATATTGCCTAGATTCATAAAATTACTGGTATGACGATATTTTCTCCACTAATTGAAAATCTCGATTTTACTCACTATTTACTTAGAAAACAGCAACAATTCTGAAGCCCCCTAATAAATGATTTTCACTTAACACTGCTTTGCTAATATCCTTTAAAACCGTGTCTAAATAAAAAGTAAAATTTCATACAAATAACATTATTTGTACTTGTGGATACCGGAGCGTTTATTTAGTGCCAAAAACACGCTCTTATGTGTGTATGTGCGAGTGTATAAGTATGCGTGGTAATTTACAAAATTATATAAACCGACCACACGAGAAAGGCAACAGAATACAAATACCAAAAAATAACGAACCTCAGCCAACAGAATGCAAATACCAGAGACAGTAGACAACAGTTGTTTGTTTTTTGTTTTTTTGTTTCAATTTAACGCTTTACAAATCGCTTTTAAATACAAAAATTAACAGAACATGTATGCCCAAGCCAGCCAGCCAGCCACATACATACCAACACTTTGGATGGCGTATCTATGAACTCGTTAAAATAAATGAACAGAAGGATTTCAAGGGGCGGCAGACCACCGCCAACTAAAACTCCATTTGTAACCAACATTTTTGTTTATTCGTTAAGCGAGTGCCTAAACCATGTACAGGAGCAAACACTCAAAGTGTTTTTACGGTTAAGGATACCCCAACAAATTTTCTAAACCTTTTATTTTATTTTCCATTTCCCTGTATTAGTAGGGAAAGGAATTTTAAAAGGCTGTTGGTAGTTTGCAGGAAAAAGAATCAGAAAAAAAGAAAATGAAAAATGAAAAGTATCCCTGAAATGGTTGAGAAACATGCGTGTCGAAATAGGCGTATGATGTGGCTGAGTTCGGTTGCTGATATTTTGTGCGTTAACCACAACCAAATTTCAAAATATTTTTCCATGAACTTGACAAAGTAGCAGCAGCTGTAACATTAACAACCACAAAAATACCAACAACAGCTTTAGAAGCAACGGCTGGATGGCGAAAAAAAACAAAAAAGAAAAAAAGGCCGGAAACCTGTAAAGGGTTCATTAAAAATGTAACGCTTGCTGTAAATGTTTATCTAGAATTTTTGAATGGCTGTTTGGTTGGTTGGCTATTTGGATTAGAGGTTTCTCTTTGTAAAATATGTAGTTACACATGTTGTACACCAACAAAACAAATATACTACAGGGGCTGTGTGTTAAGTATTATCGCATTACAATGTACAGTTGTTGGAGATGGTTATCGTATTAGAGTTAAACTCACTACAAAAGTGATGATTCAAAAGTGTACACTTATCAAGTATTGTGGGGTGATAATGGTTGCCACAATCAACTTACTGTGTAAGCAGTTGACAAGGTTAAAAAGACATTTAAAGAGATTGGAAGCTTATTATATTGTATTTTTCATACGAATTTGCACCCCAATATTTTCAATCTCAAGCCGGCTGATCACTCTCATTCCAATGATGATGATAACAATACCTTTCAATACCTCTGGAAATAGTCCACGACAGAAGGCTTTATTTTTAGGCAACGTAAGATGAAGTCGCCGTAGTCTAGTAGGTAGTGTGTTGGCTTGTTAGACGTAAAGCCAGGGTTCGAGCCCCAGGCCAGACATCAAAACAAAATACAAAAAGTATTTCTTCGACGATTTCCTCTCAGCAGATTTCTGGCAAAAAATCTGAGAGTAAATAAAATTGCCATGAAAAGTTTCTCCAAAAAAAGAATCTGTCGTTCGGAGTCGACTTTAAACTGTAGGTCCCGCCACTTATGTATAAAATTAACGCACACAACATAAGTGGTATGAGAAACTAGGTCAATAATCCTAACTGAAGGGTTGTAATGACCAATTATGTATGTAAGATGGCAACCCTATCATTCTAGAATCTGCTACAGTAAATCAATCAACTGCTTAATTAGATAAGTTTCATTAAAGACACTGAAACAAAGCCAAAAAGGTGGAAAAGCTACTTATCGCAGCCTAGGAAAAATTTATAGCCAATAACCATATATAGCGCCCATAATAGTGATGCATTGTCTTTTCAGTGTTTGCAATTCATAATTTAAAATGGTATCACGCTGAGATATCGCAGCACAGAATAAAAACAAACATCATTAATGAGTTATAGAGGAGATTGTGAAACAACAGACAGAGTGACAGGGACTAATTAATTATGAATCACTTGTCAGCGTACATTTAGCGGAACACCAAATAATCAGTGGCAAACAATGTGATGACAAAATGATTAATTCCATTGTGTATGCAATTGTCCATAAAATCCAACAGAATTACACAAACAAACCAAAACAAATATGGAATAAAATGATGATGATGATGATTCTGATTCTGATTGTAATTGTGATTGTGATAATCATGACAGTGTTCATAATGCAGACGATTATGATATCAGTGTTGTCGTTCTTGTTGTTGTTGCTGTTTAATGTAATTTAATTGTACTGTATGGAATTTGTGTTATGGTGTGATTATGACCCGCAGATCGATTGAAGCCACTATTGGACATTGGACCCACTTTCTTGTATTTGTCTTCGTCGAATAAATCCAAACAATGTGTTGTTGTGTTCATCTAAAGGCCAGGGCGTGTGTGTGAGTGGCATACATAATAATTACGTTGTATTATGTTTGCAACAATATTTGAATTTGAATTTGAAAATTCCCAAAAGTAAACAACATTCTTTGTATGCGTGTGTGTGGGTATGTGTTTGTAAATAGCAAAAGGGCAAAAGAGCAACTTAAATATTTTACGAAACAAGGCCGGATGGCGAAAAGTGAAAAAATTATGAGGAATATGTATGAATATGTGCACAGGGGGAAAAATTTTCCTGTTAAAATTTTCAAGGCCAACGAATTTATTTGTTAAAATGGAACTTAATTAACACTTGAATGTTTTAAGAAATTACGAATGAGCGCATGTTTAATCTAAATATTAAGAAAGAATTTTTAAGGCACCTTTAATTGCAATGATATACCTATCAGTTCGACCAGTTCTAATTTGTCAGTAAAATTCCAAGCAAATGTTAATAAGAAATGACGCCTACAACAGACTGTTATCATAAGAAACCTATGAATTGTAATAAATGTCCCAAATTTGTTCAAAATCGAGGTATAATTTAAACCATTTGGGAACCAAAACAATTTTTCGCAGAAACTATAGCCCCGGGTGTTAAATATAAGGCTACTTTTCTGTTATCCCTCCTATTTGTATGAAATATTACGTATTTTAAATAGGTTATTATATTTACATACATATATGTATGTAGGTACGTTTGTATTTTACAATAATTTTCATTGAGTACACATACAGCTGTGTTCAAAATAATAGGAGTGCTACCATGTAATATTTTCGAAGTTCAAATTTTTTATTGTACCAATTTGTAAAACATGAGACATTCTAATGGTAGTTACAACGGTAGGTAAGAAATAAAATACAAAAGAGAATAACTTTAATATTTATCATGAAATTGATTTATTTCTGTGTTTGCCCTTGACTTCGGTTGATCAAAAAAATAGGAGTGTGAGTGTTTTTTTTAAAATAACAATACATATATAAGAGCATATAATTTTAAAAAAATGTGAAAAGTAAGTGTGGAAAATGAAGTTAAAACTTTTTTTACAGTGATTCCCATAAATTTTTGTTATAGCAAAACTTATAAAGAAATTAAGGAAACCTTAAGTTGCTCCGATCAAATGATCGGAAATGCATTAAAATATAAAAAAAACCGGAACCCTTGGGCGCAAGCGCAAAACATCAACTGTCGATGACCGCCGAATTGTACGATATAGGAAAGAAATCCTTCAACGTCTTCAAAAAAAAAAAATAAGGATCTGAATCTTGCCGTAAATGGCCCTACTATACGTAGACGACTGATAGACAGCAATTTATTCGCAACAAGTGCATGAAAGGTGCCATTGCTGACAAAAAAAACAGGCAGCAGCACGCTTAAAGTTTGCCCAAGAACATATCGATTGGCCGAAAAAAAATGGAGAAACATACTGTGGACCGACGAAAGCAAAATGGTTTTATTTGGTGGTACTGGATCTAGACAGTATGTTAGACGTCCGTCCAACACCGAATATAAAGCTCAGTATACACAAAAGACAGTTAAACATGGTGGTGCAAAACTAATGAAAATGGGGAAGCTTTTCATATAATGGTGTAGGCCAAATCCATCCCATTAGAGGCATTATGGATAGGTAAGTCTATGTCGGCATTTTGAAAGAAGTGATGCTACCATATGCAGAGTGGAATATGCCTCTAAAATGGATATTCCAAAAAGATAATTACCAGAAACACACCAGTAAATTGGCAAATGAGTGGTTTCGGGTTAAAGGGGATAAGGTTATGGCGTGGCCAGCTCAGTCTCCTGACCTTAATCCCATAAAACATCTATGGAGAGGTGTTAAAAAATATGTTGCAGAGAAACAACCTTCAAATGCAGAAGAACTATGGATGATCACAGTGCGCGATGCGTGGCATCAAATTCCTTCAAAGAGATGCCAAGATCTTATTGACTCAATGCCTCATAGATGTGCTGAAGTCATTAAAAACAATTAATTTTGAGAGTAAGCTTTATTAACATGAAATATTTTTTGTTTTTATATTTTTAATTAAATAATTAAATTGCGAAAAATTAGAAAATGAATTAGAAATACATTTTATGTCAAAAGAATTTGATATTTTTTTTTTAATTTTTCTTAGTTTTAAACTTTGCTTTTAACGGAAGGGCACTCCTATTATTTTGAACACAACTGTAAATAGCAAACATAACTTCCTCTTTTACTACGGCGAATCTTCAAATTTGCTTGGCTCAGTTTCATTTTCATTTTTATTACACTGACAATAATATTGTAGCTGTAAAATCTTTCATGATTATTATACCCATATACATACATATGTATGTACGTGCAAGTGTGTGTGCATACAGTCACATTAATATTTATCCTGTAAGCTTTTGTATACTGAAATAAGTTTATTGTATGCGAGAATATGTAAGCGTATGTAAAATTCTTAAACGAATACAATTTCTTGCTGTGCTTTTCCTGTTATAATAACATGGCACTTTTCATGTATATTTTGCAAGGGTATTTCTTGTAAAAATAGGAATAAAAATTTTATATTTTTTTTTTTACTGCACACTACAATTGGCAAAAGTGAATGTTGCACATGACAAGGGAGGCAGTATCTCGTTTAATTCTTAGAAATAGTAACTTAGTAGCATGATTTCATCACATACCTTCATTCCTTACTGTAGAAGATGTAGAAATAATTATTTTTTCAATAGACAGCTTTAGTAAATCTGTGTCACGTCCTTTACAAGTTTCAGATCGAGCGACGCGTTACTTCTGTTTCTATTGCTCAAAGGATAAAGAAACGTTTTGCAAAAAAAATCCAATTGAAACCGTTTCAATAAGTCCTGGTTATACCTTGTTCCTATAAGAACAATAATCATAAGATCGGTTAAATGAGAATCTAGACACTGGACTTACCTTCTTTTTTGTAAGACGATCGGCAATTTGTATGGCGGGCATTAAAACCCTCACAAGTATGCAATTATTTATTTTCATATGATTAATGGAAGTAAAAGTAGCTCCAACTACCGAAATGGAAGAAGTTCAATCAAACCAAAAATGTGAAGAATCATCCTCTACCGGAAGGACGTATGGAAACAGCATTACGATAAGAATGCCTACAGCATTTTAAAAAACTGAAAGTTATTTTCCCAATGGTGTATTGAAAGCTATAAGCATTTCAAATTGGCTCAAGTTGGTGGAATACATCACTTTTTAATTTGGATAGACGCCAATTATGGTACAAGTTTTGATAACAAAATAATGTATTTCCGGAGGCTGCAACCATATTGCAAAGCACTGATAGGCGATTCAAGGCCACTTGTAACTGATGCATAATGCTGCATTATATGGCGTAATTAGTATTTGGCAGCCAGTTTGGCATAGAATACTGCTGAAACCTTTAGACCGTCATGTTCTTCAATTAATTCTTCTTGTGATTTTAATTTAAATCCCTTCATCCGAACGAAATTTCAATATTCTAAACACTAAACCCGTTTACAAATTAACAAGAGTATATTCACGCACGTTAACAAATTTTTACTTCGATTGTAACGCAAAAAAAGATGGACGTTAAATTTAAGTGGGAAATAAAATGCTTCTTCAAAACAGTGCTGCCAAGTTATATATTTATAATTGATAACTTCTGATCATACTTGAGACATTTTTTATAAAATGACTAAACTAAAATAACGTAAGAAATGCGTTTTAAAAATTTAAATTAAATAAGTTTTATACCGGACTTATATTTATTTTAATTGCAATTTATTTATATATATTAAATTTATTATTTATCAATTGGTTACAAAAACAGAATTCATCTGGCAACTCATTCCTTCCATATTGAATTAAATTATTGGCGGAATTTTTGACATATGTTGTTGCTGTCGTTGTAAATTTCTTAATTGTTTACATTTTATTGTTTTTGTCACAAATTTTTAGAAATAACAAAAGTATGGACGATTTAGCCAAGTTAAAGAAGAAAATAACAACATCATTTAAAATAAGTGGATTTCTTATAAGATCAGAGAACAGTGTGTTCCTGGCAGAACAACTATTGCCCTTTGACGAGGAGGAACGTGATAAATGGCTGACTATCATTACGGAAAATCTTCAAAGCCAGCGTCTGAAATCGACTCATGTAGAGAGAGCGGCTCTAGAAAAGGCCATTAATGAAATCAATCGAGTGGGTTTGGATGAGGGTGAGACAGTGTTTTCGATAATCAATGCATTCGATGTGCCGCGTTATGTTTACAATAAAATGAGTAAAAAATTTGAGCTGGATAAGGAACCAAGAGGGATATTGGCAAAGTCTTCTATGAAATCAGCACATATGAGACAGCGTTATGAAATGCTTTTGCAAAAAACTTTAAGACATGAGCTATTTGCTCCACCGGTCATTGAAAACGGTGTATCGGCAGAGGCCAGAGTTAAAAAATTCAAACTCTTATTCTGTGAAAATCTACTCGCGAATTCTTCAGTAGAGGAAGCTGTAGTTTTAGGTCTGTTAACTCAGCTCCAGGAAGGTAAATTCTATATTGAAGATCCAACAGGATGTGTTGAGCTAGACTTGAGTGCAGCTAGATTTCATGCGGGTTTTTTCTGTGAAGGATGTTATGTATTAGCTGAAGGCTCTTATAGTGGTGGTGTGCTTAAAGGTATGTGGATAAATAAAATTGTTGTAATAACTTTATAATATGCTTTTTTTTATTTTAGTGGATGGTTTGGGTTTCCCTCCAGCTGAACCAGCCGCCAGTAGTCGAGCATTTTTTGGTACACAGAACAGTTGGGGTGGTGAATCCACAAAACTTTTAAAATACTCCCCCAGATTGCAGGAATTGGAAAGAACCAACACCGAGGCAACTATAGTATTTCTATCGGATGTTAGATTAGATATGCCATTGGTAATGGAAAAATTACGCATGTTATTTGTGGGTTACGATTCGTGTCCACCGGTGGCTATAGTGCTTATGGGACCGTTTGCAGCCAGTGAACGACAACATCATGCCTTAAAACAACACTTCAATGCATTGGCTGCCTTAGCCAATGGCTGTGAACAATTGAAAAAGCAAACCGAACTCATACTTATACCTTCATGTGAAGATCCCTCAGCTCCTAACATTTTTCCCCGCCCATCTATACCAAATACCTTAGTCAGTGGTTTACTCAAAGCATGGCCCCGCACCTGTCTAGCTACGAATCCATGCCGCCTTCAATATTGTACCCAGCAAATTGTCGTCTGTCGCTTGGATTTAATGGCAAAATTTTGCCGTAATACGCTACATTTTCCACCAGATACTTCAAAAATTGAACAGCATTTTGCTCGTACACTAATATGTCAAGGTCATTTAACACCTATTCATCCCATAGCTATGCCGGTGCATTGGGATTATGATCCTGCTCTGTGGTTATATCCATTGCCAGATTTGATAGTAATTGGCGATTCGTGCCAAAGCTTTTCGACATCTCAACATGGCTGTACGGTATTGAATACCGGTTCCTTTGTTAAATCGAAATTTGCATTTAAGGTTTACATACCATCGACGAAGGTTATAGAGGATTCCGAAATACCAGATCAAATGGAGGAATAGTTATTGCTTAAAATAGATTCTTTTTAAGTTAAATTTTCTTTAATATTAAAAACGATTTAGATTTTAGAAATATATAGCATTGTAATATTTTTATTAAAGTTAAACACAAAAAGTTTCGATTTTATTTCAAAACGATAAAAATGTTTATTTGATATTTACCAAATAATGCTGATAAAGGGTTAAAAGGTAGTGTTCCAGTACAAATATTTACCTTAAAGCTTAAATCGTTTTACAACACTGATTCGTTTGACAGTTGCTTTAAAAATATAGGTTAGTTGCAGAAGAAAAATACGTAAACCTGCCGATTGCAGAGAATATTTAATAACATTTTAAATTAAAAATAATATATTAATAATGTTAAAGATTGCTAAAACTTCCACCCAAATAATTAAAAGCTCAATAGGCAAGTAAAAATCTACATGATTTTTTGAAACACGTTATAATTTTTCTAACAAATCTACATGCAGCCAGAAATATCTCGTGTACGACCAGTCTATCGTTAGATCAAAAATGGCGTGAGGAGCAGGGTTTACCGACCAATCCCAATGAATTTGGACCTCTTACCAATTTACCAGACTACACCTTTTTGGATGGCCGCCCGACACCAATAGGTGTAAGTATAACAAAACGTTGAAAGCCTTTTCTTTCAGAGGTTGTTTAAAAAATATTCATATTTTTAGTCCAATCAGAAAAGACGGTTAATTAAGCAGCAGGAAATTGCAACAAAAATTGTTACTATGAGCAAAGAGTTAGATATGGCTAAGGAACGTTATAAGAATTTACAAGAACAGAAGGAAGCGGAAAGGCAAAAGATTATGCAAGCAAAACTGAAGCCCAAAGGCAAATATTTGTTGCAGCAGAAAAAGTGATTCTAGAAGTTAATAAATGAAATTGTATGTGAATAAGGCAATGGTTCTGATTTATTTAAATAAATATGTATATATTTTATGTTAAATAAAAAAAATTAAGCATATTGACATAATTCCACCTAAATTTGATACATAAAGATTGTTTTGTTTACTAACATTGGTCAGCTGTTTCATGTTGTTCCATTCACACGAAAATGATAACATCGATTACAGTTCGTCTGCGAAGTAAAAGGCTTTAATTAAAAAGTTAAAAGTTTTCAGAGCATTCTGTGGAAAATGTTAAAACTAAATTCTATTGATTATAGAAAAAAATATTAATCTTTTTATACATAGTAGCTATTAATTAATATGGAATTTAATTCATAACTTTAGCTATAGAGAAACTACCATGTAACTGTTGTTTATAAGCATGGCAGCACTACAAATCATAATGCTTATACCAGCTGTTTGTGACATAACCTGTCCGCAATAGAATTTTTTATTTTCCATTACTCTTAAAAGTAAAAAAATTAATTTCATTATTAAAAAACATTAAAAATGAATATAACACCTTTATTGCGCACTGGTTCATTAATAGCGAGCCGCCAGGTAGTGCGTCAATATGCATTCAAATCGGATTTGAAAATAAAGTGGGTAAGACCGGAAAAAATCCAATCTATAGACCCCATCAAAAGTGGTGACTGCAGCAAACTACCACCCGTGAGTGATAAGCTACTAGTAAGAGGGTTTGATAAATCCAAAGAGCTTGAAACGTGCGTAATTCTAATTCATTATTTAATAGTCACACTGATTAATAAGAATATTAAACAATTATAGTGCTGATGATACGGTACGATCACTTTTTGAATTGGGAAATAATCCCAATTATCACACCTCGGATTACTATCGTGAACAGCTTATAAAAGAAGTACAAAGGCATCCCTTGGATTATGGCTCAATGGAAGCAAAGCGTAGGTTTTTATTTAAATCATAAAAAATTGATTTCTTTATTCAACGTAATTGTTCTCTCTTATTACAGTGGCCCGTATGACTGCTACTATACGTCGTTACCAAGAGCATATGGAACAACATCCACGCGACAAAAGGCGCAAAGTTATCCTTAAAGAAATGATAGACAAGCGCAAGAAATTCCTAAAATATTTAAGACGTTGGGATTATAGACGCTTTGAGTGGATTTTGGAAAAATTGGATTTAGTTTATAAACCTCCACCAGCTCATTTTCATTGGATTACACGTAAAGAATCATTGCAAAAGCTTACCGATATTCACTGCGAAAATCTTAGACAAGAAAAATTGGCTGAATACCGTAAAATTCTAGAGGAGCAACAGATTCCATTTTTAGAAGATGCCATTAAGAAAATGGAATTTATACGTCAAGAACAAATTGATTTAGATATACCTATAACGGTGTCATTGGAAGAGATTGACGAACATAAAAAACAATTGGAGGAATTAAAATTGTTTAGAGAAGAAACAAAAGCTGCACTCAAAAAAGATGATCTTTTAAACTGAGAACGATTAAAATTACCTTGAATGTACACGTAAAAATTGTTTTTCTTGTTTAGGTACCTTAAACGACTATAGTTTCCAAAATAAAATAAAACAATTGGCAATTTCTTACTAAGCTTTAAAGAAAGCTCATTTGTCTTTGCTTGCTTTAAAATTGGGATGTTTTTTCTTTTGGAATACTAAAAAGAACAAGTGCAATATTGTTTTAAATTAATTTCAAACAATTACAAATTATCAACACAGTTAACACTACACATGTACGATCAACGTTTACGTTTGGGTGTCACAGACCGGGAACGAGCTGCGTTCTTTCGATGGAGATGAGGAGATTTTGAGTGTTTACGGGATGAATTCGAATTACTGCTACGATTACGTTTCGTAGATGGTGATCGGGAGCTATGTGAGCTTCTCGATTTGGAACGAGATTTTGAAGAATAGCGTTTGCGAGAACCGCTTTCGGCTGATTTTGTCGTATCATTAGTACGTTTTTTTGCAGAAGTCTCTTGAGAATCAGAACGCTTTCGCTTCGACAATGACCTAGGACGGCTGCGGCTGCGTGAGCGCGAATATGAACGTTTCTTGTTACGACTGTGATCGCGAGACCTTGAAAGGAGTGTGGAGGATGTTGCGGAGGAAGAGGAAGACGACGACCTGGACGAAGATGAAGAGGACACAGAAGTTGAGGTAGAGCTTGAGGAAGATGAGCTCCTAGACGATGAATATGACTGGCGTCTTCTTATATCGGAACGTGTTCTAGAACGCGAACGTCTATTAGAAGTTTTTAATATTTGCTTGTCTGATTTCGTTGCAGCTTCCTTGGCATTATCAGTTTCTTTTAAATTTGTTGTCTTTGCAGATGCAATAACTTCCTCATCATCACTAAATAGATTGTATTTAGCCAAATCGTCGTCATCACCTTCTTCTTCTTCATCTTCTTCGTCCTCTTCATTATCCTCTCGATTTGTTCTTATTTTATCTTTGTTAATTTTACTCTGATCTTCTTCTAGGTTATGTGAATTCTTTCTTCGTTTCTTTAATCGACCAAATTCATCGTATTCACTATCAGATTCTTCGCGTTCCTTATACTCGACAACACCGCGATCATTATAACCACCTCCAAATCCTAAGAAAATATACGTTTTAATATCAAATTTCCAATTAACATCTCACATCTAAGATTATATTTTGTATACTTTACAATATCATTAACTCACCAGTTCTCTCCTCAACATCACAGAATTTGGGTGCATTACACATATTACAGGTTAAACGACGGGCCCAATTTACATTGGCGCATTTATTACACTGCCAATCTTCAGCACTAAACAGACCACGCGACTTTTCTGCAGCTGCCTTTCCTATTTCGGTGCCCAGTTTCTTTTTATTAGAACCGCTACCGCTGCCCACACTGCTACTCCGCTCCAGACTACGATCACGTTTGCATTTGTTACACTGCTGGCGACGAGCGAAATTCGAATGGTGACAGCTATATTTAAAAATATATACATACACATAATATACACATTGACCATGCCCGGCAAAGTCCCCATATTCATGTTTATGGGTTAAAGGAGTAAGCGCAAGGCATTCGTCGAGAAAAATATGGGATTAAGTAAAAAATACATATTAGTGATTTTCTTCTAGTCTAGATTTTTAGATATAAATTATATGATTGATATTGGTTGTGGATTGATAAGCGTCCAAAGCACTCGATGCTTTACACTCACGTTACATCGCCACAAATCCAATCTCCACTATTAACTCCGGTCCCGCTTCCACCAACGCCATCACGACTACCACCACTGCCACATACATCCGACAAACTGGAAGACATTTTTATGCTTTTACCACAAAAACTGCCTTCTTTTTGATACCAGCAAGCGTAATAGCTTTTTCTTTATAGAATTTCAATTTTTTTAATGTCCTTCTTTATGTTTTGTACAATTTTCTATTTTTCTCTTGCAAAAATACTTCACAATGCGTCAAAATTTGCTGAAGATAGAATAAATACTCCTTTTTCATGCAACCCTGTTGGTAATACAATGGTATCAATATCGATGTTTTCGTTTGTAGCAAAAGGGTATTTTTGGTAATTGTATGCAACCACTGATATTGGTTTTGTATTATGCAGTTTTACTTAAAACCTTGTAATCTGTATTATGCAACAGAGTGAAGTCCATGCTAGGAATTAAACTCAAAGTGTCAAACTACTGCGTAAACTACAAGGGCACTTAACCTATGAATTATCTAATAGGATATATCTTAAAGTCGCATATATAATAGTAAATCGCCTTTTATTTTCAAAGTTAATTTTCAAGTTTAAATTGTTTGTATTTTAAACAAAACAATTCTCTTCAGTTTTAAAAATTAACGGTATAACACTACTTCTGTCTTCGTCGAAGCTGTCTAATACAACTTGGCAACCACATGGATAGTGTTGTACTATTTTGTACCGTCTTTTATGTTATCGATTATTGATATGATTGTGGAAAATTATCGCCGCCTGTTTTTGTCTCTTTGGTTTCTTCTTTGTTTTTTATTCTTTATAATTTTGCATTCTTCTAATATTTTTTCGGGCAAAATATAATTTTTTTCCACGAAAAAAGATTCATTTGCAAAATTGTAACATTTCTTTTAAAATTTAAAGCAAAAAACTTCAATAACTATTAAATATTCAGTGTTTTTTAAGTTTTATAATATAAATATAAGTAAATAATTAAAAAAAACACCGTTTTTTTCAATCAGGTGCTTTAACAAAATCATAAATTTATAAAAAAAATTTCACCATAAAGCAAAAAGCAGAATAAAGAAAAAAATCGTGTTTAAGACGCATTTCTGTTGTCTCCCTTTACAAATTGTTCAACACACACATAAGAATTTTCTTTTGATTATCTTATTAGCAAAACGTTTAACAACAAAAAAAGGAAGAAAATTAATAAATAACCACCGAAAATATAAAAAAGCATACATCAAAAAAACAAATTCAACAGTAGCAGCAAAAACAACTGCAAAAACAGTGAGAAATTTATGTTTCAAGCCGTACATCATATTACACAAGGGAAAGGCGCAATTAGCAGAAATATTGCCATTGACATACGGGACAGGCGAACATTGAGTTAAATAGAGAGGGAGAGTAGACTGACAGACAGATACATATACGGATAAACTATAAGCCTAATATGATTAGTAACAATAATAACCCAAATGCCAAAAATATTGGAACGGTAAGAGGAGGAGGAGGTTCAATGAATGCGGCCTCGTCTTCTACAGCGGCAAAAATGTCTACAAAAACTGTTGTCAACACAGTTGGCTTAATGCAACACAATAGTACAACAGGTCCAAATACTAATGCTGGTGGTGGCAATATTAGTGCAGCGCCAAGCGTTCCAGCTAATGACAGTGGCGTTACTAGCCTCAGCGAAATACGTAACTATTTACAACCCATAAGTAGCTCAATGTCACTGCCACCTGGTACGTCTCCATTCGATCATATTATTGAAATGATACGTGGTCTCGATATCCAAGATGATGGCATTACCATGAATCACAAGATCAAATCTATAGAAACTGATTTTTGTAATATTGTGCGTGATGAAAATATGCTGTGGTGAGTGTTCAAAAATAACATAAAAAAACTTTAAATCCTTTTCTATGAAGATGTTTTTTCGAAATCCATTTATACCCCTGGCATCTTTTGAATTACTCATACAAAACTACCGCATAGAGATGTTAGTTGGATTAGTGTGGTAAAGAAGACCAACAACAACAAAACAAAACAAATCATCAATTGAGGTTATATTTTTGTATAAGGGAATGTGTTTTTTCTACTGCTATCACTATACTCGCTACAATGAAATAAATAGCAAATGCATAAAGGGTTATTTTTATTCAATTTATACAAACAAGATTAGAGTGAAATTCTTATTGTTAAGTTTATTTTAGGTATCTTGTTAAATGGAGAATATACACATGTACTGCGTACTTTCATTGTATCGTTAGTTAGCTTTTGATGTTTGAAAATTGCTGGTGTTACATGTTACTTTGTTAACAGTCCAAATAAAACCATAGAAAAACAACTTAGCAGTAACTGAAATGTGCTTCATTACAAGATTTTCCAAAAAGAACTAACGAACATTATTTACTCCGAGAATATTTCCGTATTAGGAAAATAAAGTTAGGGGTAAACAAAATCTAATGCACCGTAAAAAAGAAATAAAAATATGTTTTATACTGTAGAACAATTTTAGAGAAATTGATAATACGTTTAAAGTTTTCATACATTGAAGTTTCTTTTTATTCCTCCAGGACAAGCTTTTTAGGAAGGTCTGAAATTTGTAGAATCTTAAAAATTTGATTACCTACGTGCTAAAAATAGAATCTCCCTATTGCATATTAGTACCATTGTTTTGGTGTACTTGTTAAGGGCTAAAAGTTCCATAAGCAAATGAATTCTTCACATAGATTAGAACGATAAGAAGTCAAGATCCTATAACCTAACATTCTTACTTCGAATTGCTTAAAATTTTGCCTTAAAGCCTGATTGAATATAGGAGCGTAATGCTAATGTATTGGCAGATTAAAAATATTACTTTTTAATATTATTTCTAATGATTTCCTATTGTAGTTTGTTTATGTGTACTTAGCAAGAGAGATCAGGCTATAGAAACTGACGGAAAAATGCATTTCGAGGTCTAAATGGGTTATTGATTGCCTTCATTTGTTTTTATTATTTTTTGTTAGCAAAAGTATCAGTATTGTTTTTCTGATTTTTACCTCCTTGTTGCCATTTTTTTTTTTTGTCTTTAATATCGTATCTTTAAGTTAATTTATGCCATTCATGTTTGTTTATACCTCTAACGTTGATAGTATTTGTGTCACTAATACAATATACCTACATACATATGTATGTATAGCAAATTTTTGTGTGGTCACCGCTTAGTATGTCGTTTGTATTTCTTCTAACATTTTAAATCGTTTTGTCATTTTCTACTGTGCTTATTTTCAGTTACTTTTGAAAGCATTATTTATTTATGCTGTTGCTTATTTGATTTGTATACTCAAATGAGTGTGGTTGGTTAGCAGCCTTCATTGTTTGTTGTCTAAAATACTCTCTCTTCTCTGTTTTGGTTACATGAATCACACTAATGCCTGAATGTCATTTGCAAGTCCAGTGTACTTAATATTTGTGAGAAAATAATCTTTATTTTCATGTAGACTAACTAGTTCATGTTGGAGTTTAATTAATAAATGTTGTAAATTATGATAATAAAGCTCTTTACCGCTATAACACATAGGGAGCATTTAAATTTCAAGAGAAGAAAAAAAACTTGCTTAAGATTTTTATAATTAATTCGTAAGTTCTTACATTAAAGGTCTTTACATTTTCTTTATTAAAGCAAATGTACGGCTTCCATACAATTATAACATTTGTACATATTTGCAAAGAAAGCCATTTCGTTTAATAAAGTATCTCAATTAATACGGTACCAAAATACCAATTCATTTTCAATTAGACAGTGTATACACTTTAATTAAAATTTTAAAAATGAATTTAATTTCTGTATTTTCTTTTCTTTTTTTTTGTATGGTTTTAGTGAGTCAATGGAATATATTAATGACAAGGCATTGGAGGATGGTGAAACAGCTTTAAAATTTGCTTTACTTTTTGCATCACATAATTTTGATGCACTGGCCATGAATGAGACCAAAGTGAGAACGGCAATGCTAACGCTATTGCAAAAGAATTTTGTAAATGCCGAAACATATAGATTGCTTAATAGGGAGCGTCTTTATAACTCAATAACACTTTTGGGTGAATACTATCATCGCGTGCGTTTAGCTGACAATTCGCCCATAAATATACTGGGTGAATCGCTTTTGGGTCTGCTGTTGCGAGAGGTTAAAGAGGAAAAATATGTCAATGATGTGAAATTGGCAAAATTAATATTGTCACAAATTACACTCAACGGTGATTTGATGCGAAATTTGCATAAAAATGAAATATCACAATTACTATATCACATACGAAAAAATCTTATAGAGCAGCCGAATTTAAAACCAACAATTAAAGCCATTATGTTAATGACTTTAGATTTATTTTATAGTAATTTTGCAAGTTTAGGGTCACAATTAGAAGTAATGTATACAAAATATTTTATTATGGAGGATGACGATGAAGGCAACAATAATCAAAACTCCAATCAACAGCAAACGCCACAAGCACATCACCAACAACAGCATCAAACCCAATCTAATAAGAGTCCTCCGCAAAATTATACCACCTGCCCTTCAACTCAACTCCAGGATCAACATCACAGTTATGACGAGACCACGCTACCTTCCTCATCGAATAATACAAGCTATGAAAATGGAGATTCTGGTAATGTAAACGACAATACCGAAGACGATCCGGATAGCTATAAAAAGTGGAGCGAACAGGTCTGTGAGGATTCATTCGAGGAGTACAATGGTGTTGAAAGTGAATTGAGTGTAAGTGTTGGTGGAAATCAGGACAATTTAAGGAAAAGCTACAGAGATGATCGCGAACAGCCACATTCTTCGAATAGTCGTTATGATGATAGCGACAGACAGAGTCGCAATTCAAGACGTTCATTTCAACCAAGACAATCGCCAAGACCACTTAAACAAAATTTCACTGGGTGAGTTATAATTTTCTTTTGAATTATCATTTTCAAAAGAAAATCGCAATATTTAATTAAGAGTTAATTGAAAATATTTGACGTAAATATACATGTAATTATGATTAAAACCAACATGTAATAGTTTAATTTTGGGAAATAACTTTGGTGAAAGTGGTTGTGGTTTTTTTCTGTATTTTTTTTAATGTATTTGTAGTCTACTCTTAAAAATTATGATCTAACATATTAAAACTTTATTGTTATTTATTTTTCTCGGACAGAATTTAGAAAATCGAATGTAATCTGTCTAAACGATTATTATTAACATGTTTTGTTTTTATTGTAATAGAAATAATAGTAGAAAAATAGATAAAATTCCGTACATTGCTATTTACGAATTTGATTAAATTCATTGAACAAATACTGTGGTGAATAAACAAGCAGACGGACATACAAATGCCATAAATGATGTTCTATTAACATCAAACTGATTGAATTGAAATTGAATTGAATTGTTGAAAATCATTTCCCACTTTCGTAAAAATATGTTGTTTTGATTGCAACTGAACTGCACTTGAAAAAAACTTGAGGATAGACTATGCTTTACAATCGAATGATCCTTATTTGTTGGAAATTCGTCCTTGGCGTAAGTTGAATAAATTCTTGATTAAAATTTGAGCAGCACTAAAAACCTTGTGAGTTTTCTTTTAGCTGCTGTGAGAGGACTAGTTAGTGACAATGTATGGCATGAGATTTACGTACAGCACTAGAAATCTTTTGCATGTTCCTTTAGATACTAGAGAGGGTTAGTTAGTGCCAATGTCACTTATCACTCTTTTAGAGCGTAATGGGTTCTTCTGCAGACTAAAGATTTTTTAATGAAAATACGAATACAAGAAAACCAAAAACAATCGAAACCTGTATTGTACTGCTCGAAAATAGGGCGGAAATCTATGAGTTATAATTCAAATCATGTATGTATAAGGACTTGCGGTAGTTACAATTAAAACACTGAGTCCAATACATCACGGGATGCATAAGACGGTGCTTTTTAAAACTGCTCCATGGCATTTAAGTCGTATTAAGATGAAAAAACTATAATTTCATACATCATTTTGTCCACCTTGACCGATTTTCATGTTCGTAGTTGTAATTGTTACTAATATTCGTAGTCTTTAGAAGCTATTTTGTAAGTCATTAAGGATTTTTAATTTCTGTTCAATTTCACAATTTTAAATTTTTCTCAATATTTTATAGCAATGAATCATTGCATAACAGTCACGATTCTCAAAATAGTGGCAACGAGGAACGTGATGAATCGAAACCCTTGCCACGTTGGCGTGCTCCAAGATTTAATCGTGATGATCAATTAAAAGACAGTCGAACACGTAATGCCCAACGACGTTTTAGTGCCAGCTTCGATGATGATCGTCAAAGTATACGCAGTGATGGTGGCAGTATACGACTTTACAGTATAAACGATCGTCTGAAACATGCACAGGAGAAAATTGAACGTTCTGGCAATCTGGCAACGTATACGGGCATAGCAAACTCAAATTGGGATCGCCAGTCACAGAGAGATGATCGAAGTGAACGTTCCTATATGAGTAATTATGAACGCGGCAACAATCATCGTAGAGGAGGCGGTGGCAGACATTATAATAACCGTTCCACATACGATAAACCGCCACGTTTCCAAAAGATCAAACACAATAGTAATAGCCAAGATAATAAAAAATCGAATACGTGGCGAAATTCTAGTAGTAATTTGGAATATTTAGATGAAAATTCTTCGTACACAACTAATGGCCCTGAATCAAATAGCCGCAGTTCGTCTAGAGCACGAACTTTGCCCAGGCCAGCCAAGTCTAAAATAGATGGTAATAATCACAACAACTACAGACGAAGCCAAAGTCCGAATAGCTATCAGCGTGGAAATGGTAACCAACATCCAAACCATAACCAACATCCAAATCATAATCAACATATAAATAAAAACAGAACGCAAAAGTTTGTCAATCGTTATAGCAGTCAAAGTAGTTTGGCAAGTGATGCCTCAAGCACTTTAGATCGTCGGCACCATCAACGAAATCGTTCATTCTCACGACGATCTTCCAATCAACCGCAAGACCATACCAGTGATATAAATCATTGGAATGAGAAGGATTCAAACAGTGAACTGGTACGTAATGCTCGTCAAACAGCAGACTATATGAATTATCTGTCATCTAAGAAATAATTCTTTTCTTTTTTGAACACATAATCACAAAGAAAATCATTTTAGTTTATATTTTTGATTGCCTCTTACAATATTTTCAATTTTTATAAAATGTAAAATTGTATAAAACTAATGTGCTGTTTCTGTAATACGAACAATTGCACTTGTTTGGAAAGTGCAACAAACACAAACAAAAAACCCTCAATTTTGTTTGTGTTTCTCATAATAAAGAGACAAGCAAGTGATATCGTTTGCTTTACAGAAACAGGCCTTTAGTATGATATTGTAACGTATTCTTTTAATTATTATTATTATAATTTTGTCCCTTTGTGTTTGAAAACTTATTTACATACATAATTATACAAAAATATAATTGAATTGTATAGCTACTACTACATTTAGTGTATGCATATGTATGTGGTGTTCAATGTTTCCCATATTCTATATATTTTTATTTTGTATTAATCTTTCTTTTTTATGTTTTCATTTCTTAATTATTATTTTATACATCTGGACATTGAGAGGAATAAATAATTTAATTTTGTGAACTAATTATTGAACATATGATTCTATAATGATTTGATGATGATTTGTATAATTAATAAATATTAGGAAAACGTGTTTTCCGTATAATTGTTAAACTAACAAAAATTCATTTGTTTTAGAAATCAATCAGAAAAACAATGCTGGATACATTAAAGACGTAATATTTTATATAAATATGTATGTATTACATGTTTAATATCGTATTATCATATTGGCTTTTGTTGAAATTGTTTCTGATTGATTTCTGAAAAGTTTAAATTAATTTAATTGTGATTAAAAATAGTGAATGCTTTCAATCAATCAATAAATTTAATTAAAAATTTTATTCAAATATTGTTTACTAAGTGAAATTGATATAAATTTAAGAAACTAATTAAAGTTTAAGGTCTATTACCTTTAATTGTTTATATATTTAAAAAAGTTTGTTAATTTGACTAAATTGCTATAATGTTTTTAACTTTTATTAATTATTATTCATTTTAAATTTCTTAGAACATATTTTATATGTAAAATCTTAAACAACCTAACCTTTCCAAATAAGACCAAAATAGTTTATCAAAAAGTTTAGTTTTTCTTGCAATAGAAAACTAACTTAAGAATCGTTTAAGGAAAACAATAGAAACCTTCATTGCATAACCTTTTGTTCCTAAAGATCAACATTTTCAGGCGTTTAATAATTTGTACAAAAATAATTCAAAAATATTTGAGTTTGAAAATGCTTGAGAATAATAAAATAAAACTAAAAAATTTATTTTAAATTATTTCAATGAAAATTTGTACAGCTTCTTATAATTACACAAACCATAATTGAGTCATTGAAATTCTTTCTTACTGTAATTATAGAGCAGCTAGTTCTTAACTTGTCTTCTTTGTTTTTTTTTATTAATTTTTTTCTGGTGGTTAAATAATTCATCATTTATATTCAAATAGTTTTAGAACTTGAATCAAAAATTTCATCAAATGTTATGCATATCCTGAAATGTCGGTGAAAAAAAAAAATTGCAACAGAATTTTATACTGGACACAAATTTAAATTAATTTAATTAATTTGATGAATTTTTGAAGTTCCGTTTGTTAAATTTAATTATTTACAGTAAATTATTTATCATTTTTCTATTTTACCAAATTATTGCCTTAGACAAGACTCTATTTGTTTATAATTTTCCTTTTTTGTATTATTTGATCACTTACTTCAAAAATTTTATGTAACATAAATATGTAACTCCTTTAGGATTAAAGTTTTCTAAATGCACGCTATATTGTCTTCAGGGACTTTGCCTCTATTTATTGTCATTAATGTACAAGCATGTAAATAGTTTTGTTTAAAGTATAATCACAACACTGCATTGCGGTATTTTGGTTATCAAACGGTAGATTAAATTCGACAATTTTGTAATGGATTACAGACAAATTTTTCTTTATTGCCATTAATCTATACCAAGATTGTCAAATGCCGTTTACAATTCGTGGGTTTTAAAACATTTGTGTATTGTAATGTTTTGAAATTTGTCTGTCAAAATAATTGACTATATATTTTTCTTATTTATTTTTAGTGATGTTTTTTTATGGAAGATAAAAGGCAAAATGTAAATGAATGTATTCCTTTCAATGTCTGCTCTAGTATAAATTTAACTAAAAATACTCTGTGGTATACAAATTATCGTTAGAAAAGAAACGTATAGGAAAACAAAAGATACAAAATAAAATTAAAAAAAAAAGTTAAACATACACATTTAAACAATAACATTTATTATTAATTTAATTACAAAGAATATAAAATTACAAATAATGTATCCCTGCTCTATCCTCTATTCCCCTCTTTAAAAACTTATTGTTTACTGTAAGAATTTATGATAATGTATATTGTTAACAAAGTTTGTTTTTTAACATTTATTTAAAGTTTTATTTTAATTAAATGAAAATTTGTATAAAGAATACTTTAAACAAAAAAATTGCGCCGTTTTAAATGGTTTGTTGCTAACAAAATATAAATAAAACAAAACAAAACAAACAAAAAAAAAAAAACACATTTTTTAACAACAACAATTAAACTAGTTTAAAAATTAAATTTAAAATTAAAAACAAACTAAATTTCCGCCGGAGCTCAGGTTTAAAATAAAAAGAAATTTTTAAATTCAGTTCAAAACAAATTAAACATAGTAAACTAATTATGGAATAAATCTTTAAATTAACAATAATATATACTGCCTTAAAGCTCAAAAGAAAATTAAAATAAAAACAATATATTTGTTAGAACAAAAATTAAACCACCTTTAAATTTAAATTAAATTCAGTTGCCATTAAATTTATTTTTATTTTTTACAAATCAAAAATATTTAAATGCAATCGTTAATGTTTTTTTTAAATAAGTACCTTTTGCTGCATCCCATATACCCTAAAAGCCAAGTTGTGTTTTTTCTTTAAACATGATAAATGCCTAATATATCATTGTATATAGGACTTACATATGTATTTCTGCTCCGTATATTGTCACAACATTTACTTTTTTTTTGTTTTCATTTATATTTTTCTTTCAATTTTGTATTTAATTTTACAATGTAATAAATAACACAATGTTTATTATTATCTATTTGTGTTTAGGATTAAATGTTAAATCGTATAAAAAACATGATAAGTTTTTTTTAATTAAAATTATACATTTACACATACACTTTATTTTTTTATTTACTTATTTAATTTTTCCTATTTTAATTAAAAAACAAAAATACTTAAAATTGTATTACATTTACAAAATATCAAATTGTTATAGAGAACTAAACAAAAAACAAACAAAAATAATAATAAAAAAAAATAAAAATACAATAGACATCCTTTAATAGATTTTAAGAGAAATTTATTAAAAATTAAGTTTAAAACAAATGTTAAAAACAAATAAATTTATAATTATATTAGAAAAAATTAAAAAAAAAATGTGATTGTAACACTCTTTGTGGTATATTTTTATAAACCGTTGATATCAAAAAGAAATCTTAAAAATTTTAGAAACAGTTTATACAAGTTTATTCGTTATCGAATTGCTTTAATTATCTTACTGGTTTTAAAAACATGCAGATTTTGTACTTATTTCTCCCTTGGTAGATTTTTTTTGATTCACTGAACTACACATATTCAAGAAATCATTATTTAAATATAGTAAAATTATATATATTAAATATAGTCTCTATATCGGAAAATTCAAGTTATATCCTCACAAAAAAGAGCCCAAAAGCCACTGAATTTGATGCTAATATGCTAATGTGCATATGGCGAATTATACGTAATTACTTGGGTTTTTAAAGCTTACAAGATTTAGTTATGGTGAGATTTAGTATTGAAGTCAAACTAACTATGTATTGAAAATAACCAGAGAGAATTATATAACATTCGATATGACCGCAACGGCATTTGATAGCACTTCAAAAACAGCCACGTTTATAGAATGAACACAGGTAATATCTGCCAAAATTAACATAGTCATTACGAATATTAATAAACATTATAAAGGGCTATCCATTTCGTGGTTTCAAAAGTATGGGACTGGAATTCGACATCTGTCAAACTAAGTTGTGAAACCAATTTTTTTCTTTTCAGTTGAAAGTCTGACATTGACGAAAATGGATCGCTTAACTATCACACAACGCATAAAAATTATCAAAACCTACTAGAAAAATGGTGATTCTGCCACAGCCACGTATCGAACAAAATTTTCTTCAGCGATGAAGCACATTTCACACTCGGTGGGTATGTTATAAAACAAAATTGTCGTATTTGGTGTTCTGAGAATCCTCAAGTAATTGAAGAGAGGCCATTACATCCAGAAAAAAATCACTGTTTGGTGCGCTCTTTGGTCCGAAGGTGTGATTGGACCTTACTTCTTCGAAAACGACGATGGAACGACAGTCACCGTCAATTCGGAGCGTTATGGTCATGTGATAACCGACTTTTTTTTGCCTGCTATTGAAGAATACGACTTGGAGAATATGTGGCTTCAACAAGACGGTGCCACATGCCACACAATTCGAGCGAATATGGCTTTATTGCAAGAGACATTTCCTGGCCGCGTAATATCTCGTCGTGGCGATATCAACTCGCCACCGAAATCATGCGATTTGACACCATTAGACTTTTTTTTGTGGGGCTACGCGAAAGACCGTGTTTATGCAGATAAACCTTCAATTCTTGAGCACTTAAAAACCAACATTCGTCAAGTTATGGCTGAGATACCGCCCAATATGTGTCAAAAAGTGGTCGAAAATTACCTCAAAAGAATCAATGCTTGCAACACTTCGCGTGGAGGTCATTTAAATGATGTAGTGTTTCACACATAACGTCAACGTTCAAACTTTACAATAAAAAAGAAATGAAAAATCATGAAAAAATTATTTTATGTGTTTTATTTACGTTTACTTTTGAAACCACGAAATGGATAACCCGGTACATTTTTAATTAAAATGTGTGTTTTTGTTCTGCATTTGAAAAGTAAATCGAAGTTTTAAAGATCCTGCACATATTGTAAAGGCATGTAAAAGGAATTATGCTCTGAAAATTAGTAATTTTACATGATAGATATTAAAGCGTAGTGTTATAATTGATGAATCAATAGATAGTCTAATTATGTCTTGCTTACAAATCGTTTGGTATATTAAATTCATATATTTTAGCTTATTAATAGAAGATATATTGAAGATTGCGTACAATTTCATTTTTAGCGCAACAGTCATTGAAACGTTACACTGTGATTGAAACCACAATGTAACTCGGTGATTGAAACTCATCTCATATTGCTTTGTACTTAGAAAAGCTTTCTGTTATGGCAACATTGACATCATATGTTATTATTAATATATGTAACCCGATTGGAAAATATGGAAATTTGACAAACAAAATATTAACATGTTTTGGATTTAAAAACTAATCTTATTTTTTAATTTCATTCTATTTTAGTTATGTCTTCGCAATTAGTTAGACATTGATCTTAAATTGGCTTTTCAGGTTACCCGGCGTTTTATTTCCAATTTTGCCTTTCAATTTTCAACACACTAACACACAAAAATTTAAAATTGATATTGTAAATGGAGTATATAAACTGATTTTTTAATTCTATTGCTAAATTTTATTATCGTTTTCTTGGCAAATACATCTTTAGTATGTGTAAAAAAATCGAAAGAAAATACCTATTAAGCGTTAAACTGCAGTGTAAGAAGGTATAAATAAATTTCCTAATTTCCAAGAGGGCATTTCGTATTAATCATTGTTTGTTGTTGTGGTGAAATAAGATGAATTTGTTTTTGCTGCATTCGACAACTGCAGACATTTAAGTAACAAAGGAATAACAACACATCATAATCAATATTTTTCAAACGAAATTTTAGAAAAATGGAAGAAAACCATGAACAAAAACCTGAAAATAACACGTCAACATCTTTAAATATATTGTGTGCAATTTGCAGTGAATTTTTCAAAAATACTGACATTATCGAGAGTACAACGAAATGTGGACATGTTTTCCATCGGCAATGTTTGTATCGTTGGGTATCGCGTTCCAATACCTGCCCTCAGTGTAGAGCCCCTGTTCATAAGTATAATGTGCACCGTTTGTACTTGAACTTTTGTGAACCAACAAGTTTAGATGATGTTGATGTGGAACCCATTAAGGGTTTCGAATGGCTGTATGTGGACGAGAGTGTAACGGAAAAGGAATTGACAGACATGGGTTTCGTTTTAGACCACGACAAAGAAGGTAAACCTTTATATGCAGCTCGTGTTACTTTTAATGATGACATTTTACCCTGCTACTATGTGCCTAAAGATAAAGGTGTTTATGCTGCGTGGGGTTGTCAGGGTTATAAAATTACCGAGGGAGTAGAACTTTTAGATATAAGCAATGATGATGCCGAATACAAATGGGTGTCTGCTTCGGAGGGAGAGGTACCAGAAAATGCTTTAGAAACTGGTTACTGTGAAACCGGTGAAATTTTATATACCGCTAGAGCTGTATATAATAGTAGAGTACGTTATGGTAAATTGCATTCTTCACATGGCTGTGCATATATGCCATATAAAGGTAAAGAGGTGAATAATAGAAATTACGAGGTACTTGTTCGAATACCCAAGTCAAATACAAATGAATAATAAGTCTATGAATTTGATTTTAATCTTTTTATTGTATAACCATACTTAAGTACTTTATATAAACTTTATAAAATGTTAATCTAATTACATATTTAAATTACTTACTTTAATTTTAGCATACTCTTTGAAATACGATACATACAAATGTTATGTTTGCTCTTAATTTTGTACATAACTTGCAAGAAATGCTAATTATTAAATACAAAGTAAATGTTGAAATTTGAAATAAATTTAATATGGTTTTTTTGTAGAGATTTTTTTTTATTATTTAATGGCTTAATTATGCTTATTCACATGTTTTTTGGTTATTAGAATCAAGTAAAAAAGTAAGTGAAATTGTATAATATTTCAAAAAATACTGTGAAGTTCGGTTGAAATCTATAATAATCAACTCATATCTTACCTCCTCTGTACAGAGAGGAGGCAACTAGAATACTTAGTTTCAAAAACTGTTAATACTATAAGTTTAGTTATTAAGGAATTTTTGACTACGACATAGAATGTGTACCTGAAACAAAAAGTCCATTATAATTTAAATGATTTCTGTTTTGGTCCGAAAACTCTTCTTGCCGCTTGTAGCACTTTGTATATATTTGTTTCATTAACGAAATGAAAATATGAAACATACGTACATACGTATCTGAGACAAATTTTGTTTGGTTGCAATAGTATTGATTTTTCACTTTTATTTAGTAATTATGCTGGCTATGGCAAAATTTTGAAAACCATTTGTTACAATTTGTTTCACTTACGAGAAGAGATTAGAATTGAAACTAAGAGCGTTAATTCTTATGTTTATAAATATTTTTATAGTATTAAAACACATTACGTTACCTTAAATATAATTTCACATAAATAGCAATAAGAATACATTCGAAAATCTTTCTTAATTAGAAGAAAAAATTTTACAAAATCATAAAGACTATTTTTCTACAGAATGTCTGAATTTAATGACCTTCAGCATTGGCACTAACCCTGTTGTTGGACGTTGATAATGTTGCATTTTTACACTTTGGTATTCTAACCAATACTTCGTAATTAGAATTACAAACCTCTAGCTTTTTATATGGCATGTAGGCCAAGTTATAACGCCGATGTAGTTTACCATATAATATTCTACCCTCGTGTTCCGCCCGTGCTGTATACAAAATATCACCAATTACTGTTTGACCCGTAGCAAATGCATTATTTGGTATGGCACCATTGCGAGCAGCAACCCATTTATATACGGCATCATCATTGGATATATCCAAAAGTTCTATGTCTTCCAACAGGCGATGTGACTTGAAACCCCATGGGGCAATGACTGCTTTCTTTTTTGGCACATAGTAGGCAGGTAACTGATCACCATTATACATTCCTCTTGCTGCATAAATTTCATTGCCGTCTTCATCTTTGCCAAAATGAAACAAACCAGTTAGAGGTTCTTCAGGTTCCATTAAGTCAGGGTCAATATAAATCCATTCATAACATTTTGGAAATACAATTTCAGGTACATTTTCATCATCTAGAGATCTCTCAACAAAATTGACAAACAGTTGACGGCAATGGATCTTGAGGCAATTTTTGCGGCACTGAGGACAAGTGTTTGAACGATGTAACCACTGGTATAGACAACGTTTATGGAATACATGGCCACATCTAGTGTTATAAATAACATCAGCATTATTAAAGAACTCTGAGCAAATTGCACACAAAATATTTAGTGACGCCATTTTCGTGGAACTTGGAAACAAACAGTCTTTGTCTGCAGTTGTATTAAAATTAAAGTAAATTTGCTTTAATTTTTAAGTTAACGTTTAAAACAACAATTAAATATTTGATTTTTAAATGTTTTAGAATTATTTTAATTATTTATACAAATAGTTTTTTTTTTTTTTTTTTTATTATGGGAACTGCTATTTGGTTTCCGCTGGTTTCCTTTTGTTTACTAAAAATTGTGAAATAAACTGGCTGTGCGGCTGTAAGTGTGTCAACTTTAGCATTTTTGTGTGGCGTTTTCTACTTGCAATTTTACAGTGAGTCCCAAGCAAAATAAATATTAAATACTATTGTGATTGTAATTTTTATTAGGTACAGAATTAAAAAAAATATATTCTTATAAAATCTAATATATAAAATTCTCGTGTCACGGTGTTAGTGGTTAAACTCCTCCGAAATGGATCGACCAATTTTCATGAAATTTTGTGTGCATATCGGGTAGGTCTGAAAATCGGACAACATCTATTTTCCATATCCCTGAATGTTAAGAGGGCGTGGCAAATCGTTAAAATTAAATATTTAAGTACATATTGATCGTAGACGAATAAACTTTGGTGGGTAAGTTCGTAGAGTCGATATCGACAATCCTACCAAAAATGGGCGTGACAACCCTCCCCCTTCAAGTGATACCTATAACTCTTAAACTACTGAATCGATTTTAACCATTCTTTTTTTATTCGAAAGCTTATCAGGTTTAGATGGTTTAAAAAAAAATTCAATATAGCAAAAAGTAGGCGTGGCAAACGTTTAAAATTGAATATTAAAGGACATAGTGATCGTAGACGAGTGCAATTTGGTGGGTAAGTTCGTAGAGCCGATATCGACAAACTCACCAAAACTGGGGGTGGCAACTCTCCCCCTTTAAGAGAGACCTACAAATCGGATAATTCGATGGTTTATGACTACATAGGTACATATATAACATGTATGTCTGTTAGTTTTTGTTTTGGAGGGAGTACAGCAACTACAACTTCGTCAGCGCCGCCCATGATTCGGACCTCTTATTGTTATTCTTTGTATGGCTCACCTAAATAACGTACCGACTTCGATTAAATTTTGAACTAGATAGATCTGCGTGCCGGGCACTACGAAGTTCGCCGGGCCAGCTAATATTCTTATAAAATTTCTTATAAAGTAAAAGCAATATATTGTATGTATGTATATTGTAGAGAGACCATAACTGCTGTCCTTTATAAAATCAGGCTAATTTTCCTTGTACCGCCAAATTCTGTGTTCGAAGTAGACAATCGTGCGGTTAACCATAACAGAGATGTACTCCCACCAATAAGAACCATTCTCCGTCCAGCATCAGATATGCAACCAGGTGCTGCCTTCTTAGAACAATTAATGCCTTACAGGTTCCTGAACAAATGTACTTCGAGTCTATAGTGCCCCGTCAAAAGAACGGTTCCCAATAGTCTGATGCATGACTCAGATCTCCTCTTATCTCTTATTGTATCGCCTCAAACACATTCAGATGCAGAAACTTTTGTTTTCCTTTATCTTTCCTTTTCTTGTGTATACCTTTCTAAATATCTGCTCCCACTGCGCAGGCAAGTTTTGTCTCCTTGACCTAAGGTCAATCGGAGGCTAATACTATTTTTCCTACCCAGCTGACATAGCTTCACCAGACAGTTGTTTAAATTTTTTATGTTTTGAAAATGTTAATGAACATTTTATTTCCTTCGCCGAGGTTTGAACCTGGATTCATATTACTATATGAATTAATGTTATTTATTAATTTGTTTTCTTAGAAACCTTTCTTCCAGTCTAAGCTCTAGGTTTTTGTTTTTAATAGTTTTTGAAATTATTAAAAATTCCTTATACTTATAAACGATCCTCGTATTTTGAAAATATATTTTTAATACATAAGAATAAAAAAAGAGCTGCGGTTTTTGTGGTCTACTCAAGAATAATTTAAAGCTTTCATCCATAGAAGTACAGTTAGTAGTGAACTATACGCAGAGGATAGTAGAAGCAACGGTAAATGAGTTCTTTAAATACACTGTGCGGCTGGTGTTCTAAGCATCTTAATAATCCTTCAGATACTTCCTATATGATTATAAAATGTGGCCATGTCTTCCATGCAGGCTGTCTAAAGAAGTTTACCTATACGAAAGCGTGTCACAATTGCGATACACTCTTTGATGCACGCCAATGCCGTAAATTGCACTTGTTCGAGGAAGTAGATGACAATTCATATGGATGTACAAAACCAACTTACTATTACGATTGGATGTACTGCGATGAAAAAACTGTAATAAAACCCATTGAATTTTCCAAGTTTGGTTATCGTCTGGGAGTGGACACAGATAAAAATTATGTTTATGTTGCACGTGTGTTTGTAAATAACAGAATTTTACCCGCCTATTATATTCCAAATAAGAAAGTGGCACTAGCCACTATAAATGAATGTGTTCTTGAGCTGAAAGAAGATATCGATATACTCGATATCAGTAGGGACGATAAAGAACTTTACAGTTGGCAAGAAACTGATGGACTAAGTGTTCCCGAAAATTCTTTCGATATTACTCAGCTGCCAAATGAATTCTGTAAGGATATACTCGATATAAATGCTAATAACGACAATGAAAAACTATATATTGTCCGTCAAGTACGTGATGGTAAAACGTTTTATGGAAAGTTATGCGTAAAGGATAATGATAAGAAAATTGAAACTTTTTTGGCAATTGAAAAGGAAGAAGATGAAATAAATGAAAGTGATACCTTAAATATTAAAGTGTTGGTAAGAAATCCAGCATAAAATGGAAGAATTAAGTTAAATCTCTTAAATCAAATTAATAAACAATTACTCAGACGTACTATGTCTGTGTATCGTTTTGAAACATGTAAATTGAAATAAAAAAAAAACATAAAAATTGAAATAAAATTAAAAAAAAAACTATTTCTAACTTGTTTTTTATTTTAGACAAAAGAATGAAGTGAGTTTGAGTGTCTGGAGAAGAATACGTTTATTAGCACAGGCATATGCGGTCTCGTCAATCACCACATATGAAAGCCTAGCTTTGTGGGCATTTTTAAAGATGCATTGGATCTCTAGAAATTTTAACTAATTAGTCAGGTTTATGGCCTTAGCTTCTCACTCCACCCTTGTTGAGTGAAATAATGTATTTTTTGTTCATATTTAATTTCTTTCAAGATGCCAGAGCTGAAGCTTAAACTCGGATTTCTTTTCCACCTAATAAACGAAGACAGCCACCATAGATGAATATTGTAGTTTATTAGAGTTTATTAGGTTCAATGGGAAACCATAAGGACCAGTACCATACCAGTGTAAACAATAGCCGCTAGCAATTGCATTTCTTTCTATGTCTGCGCTCGATGTCTGGCATAGTACGAATTAGAAATATAAAATATAATGCGGTTATTTAATGTTGTTTTAGAAATATAGTCCTGATCTTGAATGAAGTGTATGGTGTATAATGTTTGTTACATTCTTATCCAGACAACAGTGTTCCAAAAGTACAAAGTATAATGAACAAAAAATTTTGGTGGTTATAAAGCGGCCCCAGGCCAGACATCAAAACAAAATACAAAAAGTATTTCTTCGGCGATTTCCTCTCAGCAGATTTCTGGCAAAAACTCTGAGAGTAAATAAAATTGCACATGAAAAGTTTCTCAAAAAAATCTGTCGTTCGGAGTCGACTTTAAACTGTAGGTCCCGCCACTTATGTATAAAATTAACACACACAACATAAGTGGTGTGAGAAACTAGGTCAATAATCCTGACTGAAGGGTTGTAATCACAGAATATACAGTTATTATTCTGTGAATTATTATACTGTGAATGAAAGTTTCAATCGCTAACAAAATTTTTTTTGTACTAATTGGTGCCATGGTTTTTATGATATAAGCTTGACGGAATGGTATTTAATTTCGAATAATATGGCATATATTTGAACTGAATGGAATCATAAATAATTAAACTGTGTAGGACTCATACTACTCAACTTAAGCTTGTTATCGTTTTACTGTTAACGTACATAGTTTTAAAAATGGCTGGAGATTAAAATTTATAATTTATATTAAAAAAAAAAAAAATAAAGGAATATATACAGTATCGGACAAAACATTTGCAACTACCATAGCGATTTTATAATTAGCTCAAATAAAACACACGGGGTAATCAAAAAAGTAAAGAACGTTTTTCCATTGGTTTACTGGACAGTAATCAAAATTCAACATTATCGCTAGTAATGGCATAAAGGAAAATTAGTACAAAAAGAATTTTGTGTAAAGACCGTCAAACATGGAGGCGGTCATGTCATGGCCTGGGGATGTTTTTCTGCCAATGGTTTGGGCTCACTTCATCGTATTGAGGGAATAATGGATAAATGGTCCTACAAAAACATCCTTGAGCAGGTTATGTTGCCATATGCTGAGTGGGAAATGCCTTTACGATGGACGTTTCAACAAGACAATGATCCGAAACACACTTCGAAGGTAGTAAAAACTTGGTTTAGGCAAACAAATATTAATGTAATGGAATGGCCACCTCAAACACCGGACCTGAACCCAATAGAAAATCTCTGGTCAATTGTAAAACAGCGGATTGATGGCAATAACGTTCAAAATGCTGACGAGTTTTTTAATCGGATTAAAAATGCGTGGTATGCTATTCCACAGGCTACTATTAATCATTTTATAGAGTCGATGCCACGAAGATGCAAATCCGTAATAGGTAGTAGACATGAGCGATCCAGTGATTTTTGAAGAACGTTGTTCTCAGTGAACGTGATTTCTTAATCACTGTTCTTTAAAACAGTGATTGTGATCACAGTATTCCAATAATGACAATATCGTATTTCATTAAGTCGTAAGAAAGAAACAACTAGATACATACTACGAAAAGACTACTAAACAAAATCAAAGTGGTGTCATCAACGTTATTATTTTTAATGTAATTTTTTTTTTATATGAAGTTTGACAATTAAGTTTCACAGAAAGTTCATGTATAAAAGACAAAAGTAAATAATCAAAACAAAATGAAATAAATTTGAGTATATAACAATTTTGAAAGAACGACATTATTAGTAACTGTTATTTGACAATTTCAATCACTGTAGTTACCAGTGAATTATCAATCACCGTGATTAAATCACAGTTTTGAAAATATCGCTCATCTCTAATAGGTAGTAAGGGTTTCGCTATGAAATATTAAGCAAACAAATATTTTACCGTGGAATATTTTTAAGTTGCAATTGTTTTGTCTTACAGAAGAAGTGACCATTTTTATTTCAAGTTTTAAAAATGTCTATCTATAGAAGAAATTAAAATAATTATTATTTAATATCGCTGATGAGGTTCCTTTTGTTTTGTAAGTAATATAAAAATTAGAATTTGATTACCTCGTGTGTTTTATTTGAGCTAATTATAAAATCGCTATGGCAGTTGCAAATGTTTTGCCCGATACTGTATATATAATATATAATTTTAACATTAAAAGAAGTGTTATAAACAAATTAAAAATTATGATTTGTTGCTTATCATTGAAATGAAAACAGAGAGTATGTTTAGAGATTTAACACCAACATTATGTTTTAGATTTACGAATTTTATTTTATACGTAATTATTACCAGTACGAGTATAAAGAAAGTTAACAAAACGAAAAACAAATAAAACAAAAAAGAGAAAAAAAGAATTGTTTAAAATTTTAGATAAATAATAAATAGATTCTCGTTGCATTATTCAGATTTGTTGTTGTTATTCACTAATACATATTTTCGTTTGTTTTTTTTTTGTTGTTTTAAATTCTATATTTGTATAAAAAAAAAGAAAATTATTTGTGGTGTAATGTTTGTAAATAATGATGTAGAACTACTAAAATGTGTTGTAATATATGTATTGTATTATATAATTAAATTGTTTATATTGCATAAACTATTTAAAATTGATTAAATTTCTACTATTTATTTCTTCTTCTTCTCTATGGAATATTTAATAATTAAGAAAATATATGTATGTATGTATATAAAAAAAAAAACATCACTAAACAAGGCAAAACATTTTAAAAATACGTATCAATTTAAGACTTTTCAAGAAAACTTAGGATATCTCTTGCATTTTCATCTAATAATAGTATGTATGTATGTATGTTATAATAAATGATACGAGTAATAATGTAAATAAGTTTTTCTTTTTTTTTAATAATAATAAAAATAATTGTATAAAAATGAAAACAAAATCAACAGGAACATTTGCTTTTGCCATCCGTAGCATTTGGGTCTCCCGAATTGTTGAGATTGAATTTTTCACTATCGGCCAAGTCTGCAGCACTAATTAGTTTATCATTAAGTAAAATCTATAAAAGATAAATACAAAGGAAATGTTAATAATTAAATATAAGAAACAAAATAATTAAATTTGTAAAGAAGATTTTCCGGTAGACAAGCTACATAACTTGCCTTATTAACTAATGCTCTAGCTGCCTCATCTATGTTAATATTTTCTTTGGCGGATGTTTCAAACCATCCGGCAAAGCCATGTTCCTTAACATATTCATCCATTTTTTCACTATTCGTAACCACTCCCTGTTTATCTTGATCGCACTAAAATAAAAAAAAATAAAGAAAACATTAAAAATCGATATAAATTTGAAAAAATTTGAAACGATTGTACCCACCTTATTGGCCAGCAATATACATGGAATTGGACTACCATCTGGCAATTGCACTTTTGAATCTAAATCCTCTTTCCATTTACTAACACAATCGAATGTACCACTACGTGTTACATCGAAAACAATAAAGGCACCAACGGCTTCCTTGTAATACACCCTTGTCATATTGCCGAAACGCTCCTGACCGGCAATATCCCACAGCTGGAGACGTACAATCGTATTGGGATCCCAGTGTAAAACTTTTAAGGCAAAATCGACACCAATTGTGGCGCGATAATTTTGACTGAAAAACTGATGGACATAGCGTTTAATGAATGATGTTTTGCCCGTGCCCAATTCACCGATGACTAGAATTTTATACAAGTGTTCACGCTTTTCAGTGTTGGCTGATGTCATTACAGTCTGTAAGTAAGTAAGGGAAAATAATAATTTTTGATTAGCATGCGCTTTAAATACTGCATTTTCAAGTTAGGATTTATAACATTTAAACACCGTTCGTCTATCGTGTGTGTGTGTGGGTGTGTGTATCATCGAAATCATATCAATTATTGGCTTAAGAGCTTCTTAAGCTGCTTAAGTTCATGTTAAAAGACATTGATTGACGGATTCTATGTACATAGGTACATACATACTATATACATATGTATGTAGATATTGTATTGTTTGTAATTTGTAAAGAAGACGTACATATGATGAGATTTTCAATGTAAATAAAAAAATAATGAATAATGAAGCAAGTGTTCTTGCAATAGTTAAAACGATATATCCATTCAAAAATATCGAAGAAAGTTCGAAGTAGTCGATCTATTCAATAAAAGAAATAAACCAGATTTTATTTGTGGAAATTCAAGCTTTATGGTATGAACACATGTGATTATTCGAAATTGAAACCACTAAGTTTCTTTATGATTGAAATTGATGGTACAGAGGTTCCGATTGTAATTAGCAAACCTATGCCTGGATGAATGATCATGCAGCCAATAAGGGATAGGCTCTGATAGGTTAGGTAGGGTTGGCACTAAGCTGCCATTTGTGGCACTTCAAATTGAAGTAAATCGTTAGTTACGAACCTTGGCGCAGGCCATATGGAGACAAGCAAATTTCCTCTGCTATATTCCTACTGATTTAAACTCTATTAGATCATGAGAGCGTTTCATAAAGCAAATAAGTGGATTTGGCCTTAGTATGCCAATAATAATAATTCGTCCTTGGCTAATGCGAGAAGACTGGATCTGCCATATCGTTACTTATTTAGGAGCTGCGAAGAGGTGTATCAGGAAGAAGCTCTCTTCAACGTAGTCTGATGACATTGTTCAGCAATGTCTGTAATCAAGAAAACGTTTCTGGATGGTTGAACTCTGCACAAGTTAACATATTTGGTATGGAATGATGCATAAAAAAATTATGCATTGAGGAGAAATCTCATGGATCGAATATACAATTGAATACGATACTGAATACGAAAAAAAGTTGGATGAGAGGTCGGCAAACCTCACGAACCGAAATCCATTTTTGAATCGTTGTTGCACCACAACAAAATTCTTGAAAGGATACCGTAGATTAAACTACAGTGTTCATGTAAATTAGTATTTATGAACAGAACGGTTTCTGTGTGTATGGTAGCATTGCCAAGGATTTCGCCTTTATAAGATGCGGCTGAAGTTTGCATTGGATGCTATACTGTATTGAATTAAAGACAACCCCCCTTTAGGAGTTATAATCAAATATTAACAAGTTATCTTATCGTTCGCTAAATTTATACAGATTAAATAAATTTAGTTTTTTTGAGTAACGTTTAGACAGAAGGTTTCCTCTACCAGAGCATTAACCTTTCTTCTATCAGTCTGTTTATATTGCTTCAAAATGTATGTAAATTAGCTTTAGATTTCAACATCTTCCCATTGCTCGTTTACATTAAGTTTAAAAAACAAGAAGTAGTAAAACAGAGATTAAATTATTGTAATAAGAAAATGAAAATAAAATAAAAAATGAAAAGATAAAAAAATTAAGTCTTAGGAAAAAACAAGTTCGAAATCATAATTTTCAATAAAACTCTAGCTAAACATCGATATTTAAAATAAAATTTAGAAGCAATAACAGCAACAACATTAACAACAACGATAATAATAGAAAAAAAAAATCGGGAAAAGAAAATGAACAATTGCATTTATACGGTTTCCAGACTCAAATTTCTCATGTTGTTGCTCTTTCACTCAAAAAAAAAAAAAAAAACTCGTACAACAATACAAGCGAATGCCACAAAATCAATGAGGAAATATTGTGTCTGCTAAAGAAACAAAGAAATTATCATAGATTTGGTATGCAATGTTAGGTATCGATGATAATGTTGTAAAATTATTACAAACATTGATACCGTATATGCCATATGACGTTAGTTGACGTGATACAACTCAGTGCCAAGCTAAGCATGACGGTAATTTTGAAACTTGGATAAATACAAGGATTAAATACAATTGCAATAAAAGTCTTATATCTTTAATAATAGGCAAATTGTTGCTGATTCTAGAATGGTAGAGTTGCCATCTGACATTAACTATAAACAACATATTGTTTGTAGTTACAATGAATCTTGCTCATTAAGGTCTTCTCTTTTCAAAGACGACATGTTGACTTCCTATAATTTTAACTATCTTTAACTATCTTCTGTCTAAGGAAAGATGGCCTCTGAGTGAATTATTCGAAGGGAAATTAAAATCCCTTGTTTTTATTAAATTAAGAACAAAACAGTTCAGATAAATTTTACATGACAATTTTATTGTACGTTCACGAGTTTTTGCTAAAAGACTACTGAGAGGAAGTCTCCGACAGACCAAGGGTGTTGAAACACGGGCTCCTGTCTAACATGCCAACATGCTATTGATTGAAAAGTTATTAAGTTATCGACATTCGAAATATGTGTTTAATTTGTTATTGGCCATAAATCCAAGCATCTTAGTTTCGAATACTGTTGAAGACAACACATTCTTTATCATGACTGCTTTAAATTATTTCCCTCTTCACTGAATTCATCCAGATGTTAATAACAATAAAGAATATCAAACGTCAACGAGTAGAACTCAATGAGCAACGTTCCCTAATCCTACACTCAATAAGTAGTTTCTAGACAAGGAAAGGCGGCAATCCTGTCATCTTAGGACCAGCTACAGTGGGCCAATAACCTGTACCTGTTTAACTAGAAAATTTTTGTTAAGAAAACTGTAGCAAAGCAAAGATTTATAAAGGAGGTGAGAGAGTCATTTGTTTATGAAATGGAAAGGATTCATAAAAATTCTAACTAAGATGGCTGAAGCTTAAGACGCCTGAGTTCGAATACAAATTCGATTAATTGAAGTGTATTTCTTACATTCTCTACTATCGGGTCCGCCATCTAACGTTTTTTTTTTTCAACTAGTGCTTATTTCGTGAATGGTAACACTTAGCTCATGACTGATTTGACATACAATTAGTTTTATCCTTCCGCTGAACGAATATGGTTGTGTATTCGCGTTTTCGCTTCGCTAAGTGGGCCTGCGATCGACTTACGGAAGATGCCGATTTTGGCAAAAAAAATCATCATTTCAGATGAAGCTCATTTTGATCTTGGCGGGTATGTAAACAAGCAAAATTGTCGCATTTGGGGCACAGAAAACCCGCACGCATACATTGAAAAGCCGACGCACCCAAGACGAGTCACTGTTTGGTGCGGATTTTGGTTCAGAGGCTTAATTGGGCCATTTTTGTTCGAAAATGAGCAAGGAGTGGTCGTTACAGTCAATGGCGATCGTTATCAGGCCATGTTGAACGCATTTTTGTTCACAAAAATTGAAGACGGGGATATTGGCAACATTTGGTTTTAACAGGACGGCGCTACGTGCCACACAGCCGAAGCTACACTCGATGTTTTGAGCCCTTGTTTTTGAAGATCGCATTATCAGCCGCAGAGCTGATGTCGTTTGGCCACCTCGGAGCTGCGATTTGACACCGTTGGACTATTATTTGTGGGGTGCCGTCAAAGATAAGTGTTACGCCGACAAACCAGAGACAATTGACGCTTTAAAGGACAATGTTCGTGAAGCCATTGGTGAAATATAGCTGCACACAATCGATAATGTGCTTAAAAATTGGACCGATCGTGTAGGCTACTGCATGGCCAGCCGAGGCAGCCATTTGAATGAAATTATTATTTATTATTAACCGGAAGGATTGTAATTTCAAATAAAAAAAGAAATTTGAGAAAATATTCAGTAGTTTTTTTTTAAAGCATTTTCAAAAAAAAAAAAAGTTATTTTGCGGACCCGTTATAACGCAAAACACAAATAAATCCAAGGCATCTACTCATATTCAGGTTTCCCGTAGTAGGTAGGTAGTCTAGTGGGTAGGATGCTAATCTGTAAATGTTGAGCGTTTAGTTTCGATTCCTACTAGCAACTCTGCTCTTTTATACTTTCTTAAAGTTGTTGATTATTAAAAAAAAATGCAACAATAAATAATAAATCAACACTGGGGAAAGGAGAAATTCCCCGGTATTCCAACACAATACACTGCATGACTAGAGATCATCTAATACTAAATCAGTTAAAAAAAAGCTTTTAAGTTAAAACTAAAGCGTTGTAACTATCCATAATCATAAACCATAAGACATTTATAAGCATAACGAATGATCTGTTGATCTGTCCAGCGACGGATAAGTATTTTATTAGTTATAACCGACAAGACCTCAGGTTGTTGCAGATTAGGCTGCAAATATGCCAAGTAGCTGAGGGAGCCTTAGTCCCATTAAATGCTTAAGTTCCTTGATGCTTGACAGGACATGGCGAGCAATTGGTATCACTCAATGCCCACACTAATCTCTCAAAGATGTTTTAGCAATCTGTCCTACCCTATACCAGAATACAATACAGAAAACTTTTCCAATAAGAAACCAAGAGAAAAATAAAACTCAGCATAAAATCAAGGACACATGTGGTCCTTTGCTGTAGTCTGGAACCATAAGGATCAATATCTATTACAGTCGAAGATTAAGCGGTAGGATCTTAGTTTTTTGAGTTTATAATCCCACGAGAAACAAAGAAAAAATTACAGAAAACCTTTTGAAAATATTTTTAATATTCACATGCAATTGATAAGATTAGATAGGGATGGGTTTAGTTTTTTCGAACCCTTTTTTTAAGCGAAATAAATCTGTAATGCATTTATGTACTCAGCTTTCACTGTCAGAACTGAGAAATTCACAAAACTTAAGACTTTAAAAAGTTTTTTAATGTTAGAAAACCACACAAATAATATAAAGCTTCACTCTGATTTAAATATATCGCACGCGTTTTCAGACAAAGAGATTGAAGTTCACTCTTACCGGTTCCATATCTTGATCCATTGTTAAATCACCAAAAGCTGGCATAAGCTGTGTATCATCAAAGGTATCTCCTGCTGCGTTTTCGTCCGTGTCTAAGGATAGATCACTTACACCCGATTGGTAACGATAATGCGAACGTTTCAATTCTAAACTATTGAACTCGTCATATAAGGTTGGCTGCGATATATACTGTATGCGTCGGCGATTAGCTTCAGTTATTGCTGTATCAGGATCTACGAGATCCTTATCTAAATCGATAGATGGTTCTTGCAATGAATATTCGTAGAGAGCCTTTTGGAAGAGTGGTCGTACGGGACTTCCGACGGCAAAATGAACAGCGCTTATTGGTTCCTTGATGAGTTCACGTGAATCGTATGGCGTGCTATTGTCACCCAAAAAGATGCCTGTTTTAACACTTTCCGCTAATGAGATGTGATCGTCTGTTTGTGGAAAGGTTTTCAATTGAACTGAACTATCACTGGGTGATGTTTTTAGATTTTCCTTCTGATGTTGCTGTTGTCGCTGCGTTGTTGTTGTTGTTGGTGGTGGTGGCGGTGGCGTCGGCGGTGATGGCAATGAAGCGTTTGTTGAAAAAGATTGAATTTCAGCTGATGTTTGTGGTAAATTTGCAATAGCCAGACTGTCGGGAGTTGTTGGTGTTGCTATTAGTTGTCGTTGCTGTTGTTGTTGTTCTTGTATTGTTTGATTTATTGGCAGTTCATTAGTTGTTGTTGTTGTTATTGTTGTAGTATCATCTATGGCTTGATCTGTTGCCGCAACTTGTGATTCCTTAACGGTACTCGTGGAAGTAGTTGATGCAATTGCTGTAGTTGTAGTTGAGGTAGGTCTTGGTAGTCTATGACCTCTTTGTGGATTTATCATTAAATCTGTAGTTGTAGCTGTTGCTGTTAAAGTGTTCGCGTTGTTATTTGTATTACCGGGGCTATTGGATCCTTTTATTGCGGTCTTTGTTTTCTGTTTAGATTTTGCAGCCGTTGCCAATTTAATAGCCGCTCTAGTTGTCGTTGCTGTTTTGCGTACTGCGCCACTGCTTGAACCCGATTGACTAGTCGTTGTCGCCGCTGATGTCGGGGTCGTTGTTATAGTTAAGCGCGAAGGTTTCGTGGGTGCTCTCTCTTTAGGTGGCGTATCTTTAGAACTTTGAGTGATTGTTATCTCGTCTTGCTGTTGTTTGCTTTTGGATTGTGCTGTCACTGTGGATTTCTGTGGCGTTTGTGTGGTAACTTTTGTTTTGAGTTTTTTCTTTTTATCTGTAGGTTCGTTAGATACTGCTAAATTATCTGTGGTGGTTGTTTTTGTTATAATTTCTCCAGTCTGAGCGTTATTTATGGGAGATGAGGAAGATGGCAGTGGTGATGATGTTGGTGATGGGTTTTTATTCAAGCGTTCTTGCGATGAAGCCACAGTTTCTATTTTCTTTGATTTGATTGTTATCTGAACTTGACTTCTAGAAACCTGAGGTGATAATTTTTCAGTGGTAACAATTACTTCATTTTCGTTATCTTGGAAAATTGGTTCCAGAAGTTTTGCGGTCTCCTCGTTTTCGTCCTCCTCTTGTTCGGGTTCATCAACGTTAAATATGGTGCTCTCTTCTTCAGGTTTTGGTGCTACTTTTGATTTCTTCAGGCTAAATATGGATTTAGAAGATTTTTTCTTTTTCTTTGATTTTTTGCCTGAATCAGCACCTGAACTTGTGTCGGGCAAATCTTCGGCTCCACTTGAAACAATCAGCTCAGACGATTCAGTTGCTGTAGCAGACGAATGTCCTTTCGTAGACGATTTTTCTTTTTTCCTAGTCGAACGTGAAAGTTTTCTTAATGCGGCTGAAAAGCGTGAACGTGTCTTGGCTTTGGCTTGTGTCTCCTCTGGATCGGAGTGTACAATACGCGAATCTGTTGCTTTCGGGGAGTCTGTAAGCAATTTACGTTGCTCACAGGTCAGACTTTCTAGCGATGCGGGTTGTGTCAGTTGCAAGTTATCAAACTTGTTCAAATTATCGATATTTTCTGCGGTATCAGTATTTTGCATATTATTGCAAATTTCTTAAGTTTACGAAGGGGGTATTAAGGGAGACTATATTTAAGGATTGGAAATTTAGGAATAAAGGATTTTACCACCACTGACTAATTCTAGTTTCCCAATAGCTAACGACATAAATTATGGCGCACAATTATCTGGATTTTATACCAGCACTTGAAAGGTTTCTTTTTTATAAAATTACGAATATTTTTTTAATCAGTTTATTTAGAGAGAGAGAGAGAGAGAGAGCGAGAGAGAGGGAGAGAGAGAGGAGGGAGAAAAATAATTTAAGATTTTTTTTTTTTATTAATTTTTAATTTAAACTTTTCTCCATATCCTGTGCCATTTTTTATTTGTTTGTTTTATTTTTTCAATATCCTGGTAGAAGCCGTTCCACCGCTAGCAGATTACCGAGAGCACATTTACCGTTAAGCGTTTTTGTTTTTGTCCGTTAAAATATTTGTTGTATTTTAAATCACCACCGTTTTCAACGCCAATTTGTGTAAAACTATTCTCTTCTAACAATTTGTAGGCTTTTTATAAAATTTTTTTGTTGTTGTTTTTTTATTACGAATTCAGCAACAATATATTGCAATCGCTGTCATCTGCCATACATATATGGATGCACTATGGATACTGAGCTCTGTGAGCTCATTTGAGGGCCAAACCAACCACGAACGACGATCTACTATCTATCTGACAGACAGACAAGCAAACAAACAAACAAAGTATTTCAGTCAGTCAGTCAGTCACTCATTCAGTCAGTTTGTCAATCAGCTAACCAGCCAACAGCTAATACAGCCAGTGTATTTGCAAAATAAAATATTTCAAAGGGTTTTAGATTACATTGCGTTAACATAGACAAGACAATTCTAGTCTAACATAGTTTAACTTAAAGGTACCCACCAGCGCTCGTAAAAACGAAAAGAAACAAAGAAAAAAAAAAAGAAACTAAAGCATAGTACATAATAATAATAACAATTAAAATGAGTACAATTTGAGGTGGAAACTTGAGTTCCACTCAAAATTAATTGTGGTCAATGTACAGTGCGAGCGGTAAGTCTGCTACTTTTCTTAATTTTACATTAATATAGCAGCGTTAAAATATGACATCGATTGCACTCAAATAGAGAATTTATATCAATTTATTTGAACCAAATTTCTGGCATTCTGGTTACCGCATTTCTAACTTGTAATCTATTTGAGAATCTGAAGGGTTTGTGGCTTGCTGAAATAGACTTCTGACTGAAAGAAACCGCACTAAAGAGTGTTTTTGCTTGCCAAACCAAACAAGAGACTAAATGTGCTGTTTGTTTCGTTGCCCCATGTTTTGCTTGAGACAGGAGAAAATCGTTGATGACAACTCTATACCGCTTGCCATTTACAGTAGTCGTGTAATTAGAAGACCCCACGATGTCTACAGCGTAGTAACTTCGAAGTAATAAATCTAATTACTTACGTATTCACAGATTTCGGAAAGGGCCTTGTGGCTCTTCGATAAAAAGTTATCATCCTCCTGGTCGAGGTACAAGTTGGCTTAAGTGCAAGGTACACGCAAGAAACGTTCAATGTATTTCAATGGATACAGTGTTTGCACTTTATAAAGAAAAAATTTCCATCAAAATTTTCTAAAAAGTCCGTTGATTAAAGTCTAATTGCATGCCACAACGTCTGGTCGATACTGCGGGGCCCTCTGCGAGAAATCAAGCCATCGTCGTGATATTCTCAGTAGAACGGTAACTGCAAATTTAATAGCATCTCGTGTTGTCACTTACTTTTCTGTGTAAGCTGCTAAAGACTATAGTGAAAGATTCACGCTGGACGAATTGTTGCAAAAAAAATTAAAATATTCCGCGAAGTATAACGACGATTCATGTCTTCTTAAAGTGTTTTTTGTGTCTATTTACTGTAGCTCTTCAATTTACTATGAAAATAAAGGGCTATCCATTTCGTGGTTTCAAAAGTATGGGACTGGAATTCGACATCTGTCAAACTAAGTTGTGAAATCAATTTTTTTCTTTTCAGTTGAAAGTCTGACATTGGCGAAAATGGATCGCTTAACTATCACACAACGCAGAAAAATTATCAAAACCTACTACAAAAATTGTGATTCTGCCACAGCCACGTATCGTGCTTTAAGAGGAGATTATGGTTTACATAATCGTCCAACTACGCAAGCAATTGGCAAAATTGTGAAGAAATTTGAAGAGACTGGAGTGGTTACAAATATTGAAAGGCCTGTGCATCATCGTTTCGCTCGTTCCGCTGAAAATATCGCTATTGTAAGTGAAAGTGTTGCCGAAGACCCGAATGTGTCGATTCCTCGTCGTTCTCAGGAATTAGGACTGTCTTACGGCACATTACGGCGTATTTTGCATTTAGATCTACACCTACATCCATATAAAGTCCAGCTCACGCAACAACTGAAGCCAGCTGACCATTCACAACGTCGTAGATACGTGGAATGGGTGATTGAATAACAGGCGGTGGACGGCAATTTTTCGAACAAAATTTTCTTCAGCGTTGAAGCACATTTCACACTCGGTGGGTATGTTATAAAACAAAATTGTCGTATTTGGTGTTCTGAGAATCCTCAAGTAATTGAAGAGAGGCCATTACATCCAGAAAAAATCACTGTTTGGTGCGCTCTTTGGTCTGAAGGTGTGGTTGGACCTTACTTCTTCGAAAACGACGATGGAACGACAGTCACCGTCAATTAGGAGCGTTATGGTCACATGATAACCGACTTTTTTTTGCCTGCTATTTAAGAATACGACTTGGAGAATATGTAGTTTCAACAAGACGGTGCCACATGCCACACAACTCGAGCGAATATGGCTTTATTGCAAGATACATTTCCTGGCCGCGTAATTTCTCGTCGTGGCGATAACAACTGGCTACCAAGATCATGCGATTTTACACCATTAGACTTTTTTTTGTGGGGCTATGCAAAAGACCGTGTTTATGCAGATAAACCTTCAACTCTTGAGCAGAGCACTTAAAAACCAACATTCGTCAAGTTATGGCTGAGATACCGCCCAATGTGTGTCAAAAAGTGGTCGAAAATTACCTCAAAAGAATCAATGCTTGCAACACTTTGCGTGGAGGTCATTTAAATGATGTAGTGTTTCACACATAATGTCAACGTTCAAACTTTACAATAAAAAAGAAATATCATGAAAAAAAATATTTTATATGTGTTTTATTTACGTTTACTTTTGAAACCACGAAATGGATAATCCGGTACAACGTTACAGTTAATGGAGCGAAGTCCTGTGGCATGATTACAGAACTGAATTGAACTTTGTTGACATGTGGTTTCAATAAGACCTTGAACCTATTGAAAGGCGAGTTCGGTGAGCAATTAATCTCACGTTTCGGAGCCGTCCATTTTATCGACAAAATCATGCAATTTGATTTGGCTAGGCTATTTTATTTCATGAAGGATATATCAAGTCTCTGGTATACAAGGACAAGTTAGCTACAATTCCCAAGGTACATACTTGAAAAGATAAACCAAAATCGAAACTTAAGAATGAACAACCTCGATGTAGCCCCAAGCATGATTTACATGAAATAATTTGAAGGCAATATTTCATTCACTTTTACAAACTTTTTGGTTTGCTTCAGCACCCAAATGCTTAAATAGTCAGCCTTTACAACTTGATATTCAAATTAGTAAGACTATCTATTGGACAAATAATGGATAGCCTTTCATAATAGTGCTCTTGCGGAATACTTTTGCTATAAACTGTTTGAAAAAAAAAATTAAGAAATATTATTATAAAGCAATAGCTAATGTAAGCTAGCTTTACAATTACTATTGCAAATGGATGCAATTTATTACAACAATGGCTACTTTTGTAAAGTAAACTTATAAACTTAAATCTGTAGTTTTAATTTAAGCTCTAACTAATCAAGTGATAACATTAACAGGAACAAGACCCTGACATTCCAAATGAAATTGTAATAAAAATATTTTAAAAAAATATTTGCAAATTAATACAATCATTTGTATTGATTTACAAAGTATTAAAGAATAATAAAAATGTAAACTATCAATGGGTATCAATTCAATATCAACCAGTCATTAAATATTTGGTGTACATACTGATGCTACTGTAACATATTTCATTGGTAATTCAAGTCAAAAAATGATGGTCAACTGGATGCCATAAGATTTTATGCTCCACTTATCATGGGTGTGTGCAAAAACGAAAAAAGGAATTTTAGAATTTGAAATCAATCGTTGAGGTGTTTAAAAAGTATTTCTCACACGCACTTGTTGGGTTTTAATTGAAATCCAGAACCAAATTCAAAAAACAAATCGAAATCCCCTATGAAAACATTTTCTATTTAGTTGCAATTTCTATTCTTAAAATTTAATCACATTCGTTCAATGGATCAATGCAGTAATAGTATGTAACTCTAGCAAGTGTATTGCATGAGACTGTGAAATGAAATGCGATTGCAATCAATTAACCGCAAAAAAGTGTATCAAGTTTGTCATCCATTAATAATTTAATAGATTTCCTTAATAGAAATATCGGGTCCGCCATCTAACGTTTTTTTTTCTTTCAACTAGTGCTTATTTCGTGAATGGTAACACTTAGCTCATGTCTGATTTGACAGATAATTAGTTTTATCCTTCCGCTGAACGAATATGGTTGTGTATACGCTTGAACAACGCTGGGAAATATTGCGACCTTACTTTGAAAATCATGGTAATGTTGCAGAATGTGTGCGAAAATTGCGTACGGATTTTGGAAGAGGAGAAGCACCGTCAGCTCCGTACATTTGAAGAAAAAGAAATCTTTGGAAAATGAAAATAAAAGTATTCACGTAAATATATTCACTTGTATTATAATAGTTGAACATGAAAACTTGGCCAAGGTCATTTTAAAATAATTTTACGCTCTACACTAATTATCTTTAATCTTATTGATTTAGTTAGTAGTAGTTTTAACTTTTTACAACCCCAATAAACAAATGAAAACTTTAAGCACACGTATTCGTTACTTGAAAATGATATTCATAAAAAAGTTTAATATAATGAAAGCAGTTAATTTTTTATTTAAAAAAATTAAATCAAATCTCGTGGAATTCTTCTTCAAAACTTAATACGAGCGACTGAGGGACAATAAGTCAAGGAATTCTTTAATTTTCCACCCGTTAACTGAAAGAATAACAACAATACCGCACAGAAACGACGTCTGTCAGTTAGCTACTGTCAAAATCTGAACATGCTGTAACGTTTGGTTTGTCCTTGACAACCATTGAACCATTGTGCTAGAGAGTGATTAGAGAAGAAACTGAAAAAAGTGAATTTCGCTTTAAAATTGAAAAAATCCATTAATTAGCACAGATAGCTTCTTGTAAATCTTATCTCGTGCGGATTAGCGAGCATACTTGAGCAAGAAAAATGTTTGAAAGTGTTGCCAAGGAGCGTCTAAATTTCAGATTGAAAGGTCTTGTTAAGAATAACCTCTCGGCACTTAATATAAGAAATTGCACAAGATGCACATAAAACCGAAGCATAGGGAAATCTACCTTGTACTCGATCTATGACCCAATGGGGTTGTAATAAATGGTCATCTAAATATCGGGTCCGCCATTTAACGTTTTTTTTTTCAACTAGTGCTTATTTCGTGAATGGTAACACTTAGCTCATATCTGATTTGACAGATAATTAGTTTTATCCTTCCGATGAACGAATATGGTTGTGTAAACGCTTGAAAAGTTTGATCTCCAAATGTTGTTTATGAACACTTCTTTCTTGTACTTTAAATATAAGATTGAATCTTGTTGTACATGAATTGAATAAACAAATAAATAAATAAATAAAAAAATAAAAAACAACGCTGGGAAGTGGGCCTGCGATCGACTAACAGAAGATGCCGATTTTGGCAAAAAAAAATCATCTTTTCAGATGAAGCTCATTTTGATCTTGGCGGGTATGTAAACAAGCAAAATTGTCGCATTTGGGGCACAGAAAACCCGCACGCATACATTGAAAAGCCGGCGCACCCAAAACGAGTTACTGTTTGGTGCGGATTTTGGTCCAGAGGCATAATTGGGCCATTTTTCTTCGAAAATGAGCAAGGAGTGGCCGTTACATTCAAAGGCGATCGTTATCGGGCCATGTTGAATGAATTTTTGTTCACAAAAATTGAAGAGGAGGATATTGGCAACATTCGGTTTCAAAAGGACGGCGCTACGTGCCACACAGCCGAAGCTACACTCGATGTTTTGCGCCCTGTTTTTGAAGATCGCATTATCAGCCGCAGAGCTGATGTCATTTGGCAACCTCGGAGCAGCGATTTGTCACCGTTGGACTATTATTTGTGGGGTGCCGTCAAAGATAAGTGTTACGCCGACAAGCCAGAGACAATTGACGCTTTAAAGTACAATATTCGTGAAGCCGTTGGTGAAATACAGCTGCACACAATCGATAATGTGCTTAAAAATTAGACCGATCATGTAGGCTACTGCATGGCCAGCCGAGGCAGCCATTTGAATGAAATTATTTTCCATTATTAACCGGAAGGATTGTACTTTCAAATAAAAAAAGAAATTTGAGAAAATCTTTTTTAAAGCATTTTCAAAAAAAAAAAAGTTATTTGGCGGACCCTTTAGATATTCTGTATGTCATAATACATACGAGTACTTAGTAATTTTAATTATTGTTAATATGGATCGTATGAAGTATTATTAAGTGAATATAAATACTCATGGTTAGAGGCAAAGACAGAATACACACAGTAGTTTAGCGCCATATTAACAAGGAAGTTCATTAGGTTTTCAATCATAGAAAATCAATGACTAAGTGCAAGCTGCTTATAAATAATATATATGATTAAAGTTTTATTTTATTTTTTTAATTAATTATTGATCACTAGCTACATATTACTCACTCAATATACGAGTATTCTTGGCCATTCATTGAAAACATTTGTAGTAAGATTGTTGTTGTATTCATTTTATCACATATTATTTCTCATTCATATTTAAAAAGAAAGATAACATGTTTGAAGCTTATCACACAGTAACTTTCTCTGTATGTAATAGTTCTTTGGGAGTAAATTTTACCATTCCCTTGGGAAAAGAAACGCAATATTCTCATGGAAAGAATTCCTAACTTCGAATCACTGTCAAATCGAAAAGTTGCTAATGCAAACGATAGCTTAGGCAGTACTAAAAACCTTTGGAGTTATTTGGATGGAAATATCGAGAAATTAGCTGCTATGGAAACAAAAGATCATAAGTTTTGGCCATCAGGAGCCCGATTACATGCCATAAGGACAACGGCAGGTCATACATATGTGTCTTGATCATTACTAGCCTGAAGCTAGGGCAACAAGTTCTTTCTCATTCTTTTCATTCTTTAAAGGACCATACTGCTGTTACAAACCAGCTTCACCGCCATCTTCATAATGTGAAGGGCATGTTAATAACTTTGTGAATTTTTAAATTTCTTTCCTCTTAACTGATAGGACAATACTATTCTCGTCAACAGTTTCCTAACAACTGTCAACATTTGAACAAGCAGCGTCACTTAGTTTCAGTGGTGTTGTGCTAATTTTTTTTTTACCGGTACGCGTATATATAATTATATAGACAGGGCCGATCCTGGGTAGTCGGCCGCTCTGTGCGGTCTCATGTCCCAAATTTAACGACGGGGGTGATTTTCCATGATAATCCTGGCGGCGGCGTTTTTAACTTTTTCATTTCAATTTTTTTTTTTTTCAAAACGTCAGCCAATTCTCGTTTTCAGAAATCATCTTTAGTTCCGGAACGCGTTCCTGTCCAAAAAGGCAGTACCGGAACGACGTTCCGGAGCCTTCCGGCTCGACAACACCACTGCTTAGTTTGTATGTGATAGTTCTTGATAGAAGGTTGCAGAGTGATTTCAGGAGAAAGCGAAAGAAAATGCATTATATTTCGCAGAAATAAATCACCACTTCAACCAAGGCCATACAAGCACAGAATATTTTGATCTTCTATACCCGAAGTTATTGAACAAATGTCCGATATAATGTTGGCAAAATAGAGATGTTTTGAACCCTTTTCGTAGCTGTGGATTCAACACAACACACCAACATGTTGGAAAATAAAATAATTCTTAATGACAGGATTTTACTGTTCCACCCTAGTATTCCTTAAGCTTTGGTTTAGTTTCTTTTTTTAATCTAGTTCTTCTAGCTAAGCAGGCAATTAGTATTGTATACTCTGTGCAAGTTCCAAAATGATAGGATTACCATCTTCCAAACAATGACAACAACAGTACGTGTGTAAAGATAAATTTCAATTTAACTAGCAAAGACAAAAACCAAAAATTTTAACAGAGCTAATGTCACACCACTTTTTCCTTTTATCTGTATATAGTGGGATATCAGCAGCAAGTCTCATTTTTCCACAATATCCATCATCCACCATCCTACCCAGACACTGTTAACATAGAGAATGTTTGAAGCCCGATATCTCAAGTTTCAAAATTATTTGGGATATAACACCTTATTCTACAATTTGTATATAGTGGGATATGTGCAGCAAGTCCCATTTTCCCACAATATAGATCATCCTATCCAAACATTCTGATACATTTTTTGTCGAAGTTTTTAAATTTTCAAAAAAATTACCGACTTACCAGAGCAGCTGTTCCACTCAGGAATGTGTGGAGCACAATTTTAAAGGAATGGAATAGGTGTTCCATTCTCTGATATCGTATATTTGGGTGATTTCTTCCTTGAGGATTTTCTGTTAACCACTTAATATTGCTCTGTTAACTTTAACTTTAGCTCTGTTAAAATTTTTGGTTTTTGTCTTTGCTAGTTAAATTCAAATTTATCTTCACACACATAACAACAGTGGGATTAAAGTCTTTTAATTTTAAAATTTTAAAACCATGATGGAAATTATGCTTTACCGGGTCATGTGGTTCGCCTTCATTTTTATTATGGTCTAGACCTGGCATTCAGTCTTAGCCAGTTGTTGCTTTTAGTAATGAAAAATTCACTTCCAAAGAATAGTTTTTTTTTTTAATGATAGAGAGATACTTAGAAACTGGTAAGCGAATCAAACGTTTTACTTTCCCCTAAGTCCAGCATTTAAATTTGGGCAAAAATGAAGGATATTTTTTCTCTGCACCTTGTATTAAGACATTTAAATTGGAATAAAATTATATCCTTTCTGTTAAGCAGTTCACCCTATTCATATCAATTTTATTCCCACGGCAAAAAGGTACGTACGTGTCATTGTATTGATTAAAGTTCATTGCACTTAAATTGAAACGTTTGGATTATTAAAAGGATCTCTACTATAGAGGACATAAATATGATTTTAAAGCAAAAACTCACGTAACATTTTGCAAATAAAGTACAGAGTTTATGAACCGAATAATCAAATGCAAATCACATACACATTGTTTTACTTTAAGGGACCACCCACCCACAATAGCTTATTTTGAAAGAAACACTCAGAAAAATCAAAATGTAGAATTGTTAGCCAGAGATGGTAAAAGTAAATGCAACAGTCTGTACTGCTCTTCAGTATACATGTAGAACGTCTCAGCAAGAAACTGTTTCTTGAGAATGTGGCAGCATTCTCTACCAAGTCTCCTTAGAGAGAGATGAAGTATTTTTTTTTTTGTTTTCAAACTTTCTTCAAATTTTCCGCTTGGAAAAAAGGAGCTAAAAAGTGACATCATTTTTACGTCAAGTGTATTGATGTGTTTTAACCTAGTTTCGTGAACGAGTGTACATTTTTTATGGACCATAAATGGATTTTTACTTCATAAATAAATATGTATTACGTTTGATGTGAGGTAGTCACAGAAAAAAGCATTTTCTTATGAAATAAAAATGCATATAAGAGTGTTTGGTTTAAAGCAAAAAAAAAATATAAAAATATGCAATTAAATGAGTATAAAACATGTTATGTAGTGCTTATGAACAGAAATTTCAATTAAAAACAATCTCAAATAAGAATATTAAAATGAAAGTGAACTTAAATTCAAAAATTAATGAGATTGACATGAGTGTTTCTACTGTTTACACTGGGATTTAGGAGTGATTGTGTGAAAGAAAAATATTTAGAAATCTTTTATTTGCTTAACGTATCATCCATCATTCAGATGAATAGCTTATAAAGAAGAAAGAATCTGTGTTATCTTATCTTAAAATGTTTTTCTTTTGTTTTATGCATAATAATTCTCAGCGTCTAAAGAAACTGCTGCCATTTTTAAAAACATATTTATTTTTGGTACAGTTTCCTACTTTGAACGACAACCGTTTGCCAGATAAAATCTGAAAATAATACGTCTACTTGTACGAACAAACTGTGAGAGATAACATCATTGTCTCTCTAGGTAAACCGTTCCTCGAGACTAAGAATTTGACATTAGAAACTATTAAACAAAAAAAAAATAAAAGGCATAATTATAATAAAATTTTAATTATGAAGACAAATCAGAAAAACATACAGACACCCACAAACATCAATTAAAGATAATTTTTAATCCATGTTTACACAACAAATTCATATCCAGCAGAGATTATAAACAGCATGTTAAGAGATAGAGAAAATGTAGCCCAACACTACTAACGCCACACATTTGAATTGTTCGCACATACAATGGGTTATAACCAGACGTCGGCACCAATGTATCCCGGGGGCCGAACATCTTCGGCTTTTTACACACATAGGACACGAACATCAACAATGTTCGTTAAAAAAAGCGTAAAAATGCATTCAGTTGCTTGGCAGCTTTCAGTGAAGCAGGTTCTCGTCGCTTCTTTTTGAAATTTTTTTGTATATCAATTATACACCCAAAGAAAAATTTAAACAGAATTTTTTTTGCTTTAAATATATTGAATTTCGGGTACTTGCAATATATAATGATGACTCTTGCTACAAATCCATAAGAACTTGTGCGAAAAATATCAATGCCATCAAAAAGCACAATATTTGTTCGAACACTGCTTGAAACAATAATTACTAACAATTTTCCTCTGGGTTATACACATGCTTCTCACAAATACACTCACATTTTTATCAAGTTCTCTTTGTGCCGACGTCTGGTTATAACAGTCAAATTTTTGGTCAATCAATGTTTAAAATTATCCCCTTCTATCGATTCATAAATGATAAATGAACTAAACAACGATCTTTTGAAGACATAGAGTAAAAGTACTACAATCTATGGTGTCCATACATATTTACTAACGTAATTTTTTTAATCTTTTTTCAAAAAGCATATTTATCATCAATGTTACCACATACGTATTATGAGAACCTTTTTTCATTGAGTCAAGCTCTACCTTTTTAAACCACACGACTAATGAAAGTATTTCCATTTTTTGACCAACTTTAAGGATATACGGGAGATTATGTTCAAAAATTATTCAAAAACTTCAACTTCATTGACCCACCCTCGTGTATTTTTAACACCTGAGTTTTAAATTTAGAATTTAAGTAATTTTATTTTCTTCTTTTAGAATTTAAATGAAACTTTTTTTTGAAATATATTGATTTCTATAAAAGTTTCAAGGTTAAAACCCTTTTATAACTATGAATTAAGCACATTTGAATTTTCCAAATTACAATCAAATTTTCTTTCTCTTTTTAATAGAAAAGTTTGGTGAATGGTAAAATACAGTAAAACCTTGATAGAGCAACACATTAAACATTTTTTAAATAAATTTTTTTAAATGTTTAATAGCTGTTTGTATCATTAGTTCTGTTCTAATACTAGCAAAGTGTCAATTCTTTATATCCAGGTCTACCTGTACTTTATGATATGTTTCTATCGCAAAGAGTTGGTATGCGAATGTGTATTGTTTTTGCCACAAGTAATAATTTATTCAAAAGTAGCAAAATTTCCAATACCATGTCTAAAAGGTGTGGCATAAATAACATTTAGCTTTGTAGCAAGGAAACAAATAAATTTTCCTTTTTTTATTTACAATTTAACGATTGTATAATAATAACAATTCATTGGTATTGGTTGATGAAGGCAAAAGAAAACTAAATTCTATACAAAATTGAATAATAAAAAAATTGATGATATAAAAAAGGCTACATCGCAAAGATACAGTAGTACAACGCTAAGCTACGAGTGTAAGTCAATAAATCCGAGATTTTTTTAAGAAATACATGCTTATGGATAAAGAATCATTTGATATTTTAACATATTATCCTTTGACTTCTATTCACTTTATCCAACGTTTCTCCAATTCTTTTATTTCTTCAAAAAAAAAAAAATGCGATTTGTCGAGATCATTAAAATGGATTTATTTGTAAGATATTTCCATCCTTGGATGAAAATCTCTTTAGTTCGAGCCATTTCACTGAGTTTAGAAACAAGAAATAGCTACTCAGAACAAAGCTAAATCAGCTAGGTAGCTACAATAAGGTTATCCTCTGCTGGATCCCAGTTCAAGTGGGATTTCTCGTCAATGAGCAAGAAGACGAGCATGCAAGAACAGATCTTCCACGTCGTTGATGGGGCCAGAGCTGTTCTGTAGAGTGGGGGGCTGATGTTTGGAAAAATATGCAAAGGCAAAGACTCTTCTCAAACCAAGTGGAGTTGAGACAATTAAAAAATGATGATGTTAAAAAATTAGATGAAGAGAAAATCTATACTATCCAGGAATAATCTGAGGTTAGTCTTTTGACAAAGTATGTAGGTTACGTTCAAAGTGCAGGTTGTTTTGCGGCCAACATATGGATTAGATTAGAATGAATCATCATACTTGGAACCTGTAGGAAATTAATGCATCCCACAACGGAACACCTGGGTGCTTATCAGGTCCTAGTCTGAGACACCGAGTAGTATCCTGAAGTTTATCAGGGCAATAGGTTTGGTGGAGTCATTATAGCGATACCCTTTAAAGTTGGGAGGAAGTACAATAGATCATATGTTCGTAGTACTATGGCAACTCTTCGCGACAATAATAATACTCTGAACTAAATCCGAATAATAGGGTAGATGACCGAGAAATGCGTAACCTACTTACTTAACTACAGGGTCCGCCAAATAACTTTTTTTTTTCAAAATGCTTTCAAAAATAACTACTGAATATTTTCTCAAATTTCTTTTTTTATTTGAAAGTACAATCCTTCCGGTTAATAATGGAAAATAATTTCATTCAAATTTCTGCCTCGGCTGGCCATGCAGTAGCCTAAACGATCGGTCCAATTTTTAAGTACATTATCGATTGTGTGCAGCTGTATTTCACCAATGGCTCCACGAATATTGTCCTTTAAAGCGTTAATTATCTCTGGCTTGTCGGCGTAACACTTATCTTTGACGGCAACCCACAAATAATAGTCCAACGGTGTCAAATCGCAGCTCCGAGATGGTCAAACGACATCAGCTCTGCGGCTGATAATGCGATCTTCAAAAACAGGGCGCAAAACATCGAGTGTAGCTGCGGCTGTGTGGCACGTAGCGCCGTCCTGTTGAAACCAAATGTTGCCAATATCCTCCTCTTCAATTTTTGTGAACAAAAATTCGTTCAACATAGCCCGATAACGATCGCCATTGACTGTAACGGTCACTCCTTGCTCATTTTCGAAGAAAAATGGCCCAATTATGCCTCTGGACCAAAATCCGCACCAAACAGTGACTCGTTTTGGGTGCGTCGGCTTTTCAATGTATGCGTGCGGGTTTTCTGTGCCCCAAATGCGACAATTTTGCTTGTTTACATACCCGCCATACCCGCTTCTCTTCTTCCAAAACCCGTACGCAATTTTCGCACACATTCTGCAACATTACCATGATTTTCAAAGTAATGTCGCAATATTTCCCAGCGTTGTTCAAGCGTATACACAACGTTCAGCGGAAGGATAATTAATCTGTCAAATCAGATATGAGCTAAGTGTTACCATTCACGAAATAAGCACTAGTTGAAAAAAAAAAACGTTAAATGGCGGACCCGATATTTAGATGACCATTTATTACAACCCCATTGGGTCATAGATCGAGTACAAGGTAGATTTCCCTATGCTTCGGTTTTATGTGCATCTTGTGCAATTTCTTATATTAAGTGCCGAGAGGTTATTCTTAACAAGACCTTTCAATCTGAAATTTAGACGCTCCTTGACAACACTTTCAAACATTTTTCTTGCTCAAGTATGTTCGCTAATCCGCACGAGATAAGATATTCAAGAAGCTATCTGTGCTAATTAATGGATTTTTGCAATTTTCAAGCGAAATTCACTTTTTTCAGTTTCTTCTCTAATCACTCTCTAGCACAATGGTTCAATGGTTGTCAAGGACATACTAAACGTTACAGTATGTTCAGATTTTGACAGTAACTAACTGACAGATGTCGTTTCTGAGCGGTATTGTTGTTATTCTTTCAGTTAACGGGTGGAAAATTAAAGAATACCTTGACTTATTGTCCCTCAGTCGCTCGTATTAAGTTTTGAAGAAGAATTCCACGAGATTTGATTTAATTTTTTTTAATTAAAAATTAGCTGCTTTCATTATATTAAACTTTTTTATGAAAATCATTTTCAAGTAACGAATACGTGTGCTTAAAGTTTTCATTTGTTTATTGGGGCTGTAAAAAGTTAAAACTACTACTAACAACTAAATCAATAAGATTAAAGATAATTAGTGTAGAGCGTAAAATTGTTTTAAAATGACCTTGACCAAGTTTTCATGTTCAACTATTATAATACGAGTGAATATATTTACGTGAATACTTTTATTTTCATTTTCCAAAGATTTCTTTTTCTTCAAATGTTTGTTAGGTTTTCTCGGTTTTTTTTCCCTTAATTTCTGACAGACACAGGTGTAACACCGATTTGATAATTTTACTTTTTATTTCCATAATTTTACCAAATCAAAGTTATTGTTGTTGTTGTTGTTGTTGATATTTGAATTCGTTAATGGGTTAGTGATATCACAATAAATGGATGTTTGTTTGTAAGCCAAATAAATAAAAATAATTTCGAAATTGTTTAACGAATTTTTTAAATATTTTTCTATATTCCCTTTTCATTGTGTGTGTAGTATCGGGTCCGCCATCTAACGTTTTTTTTTCAACTAGTGCTTATTTCGTGAATGGTAACACTTAGCTCATGTCTGATTTGACAGATAATTAGTTTTATCCTTCCGCTGAACGAATATGGTTGTGTATACGCTTGAACAACAACGCTAAGTGGGCCTGCGATCGACTTACAGAAGATGCCGATTTTGGCAAAAAAAATCATCTTTTCAGATGAAGCTTATTTTGATCTTGGCGGGTATGTAAACAAGCAAAATTGTCGCATTTGGGGCACAGAAAACCCGCACGCATACATTGAAAAGCCGACGCACCCAAAACGATTCACTGTTTGGTGCGGATTTTGGTCCAGAGGCATAATTGGGCCATTTTTCTTCAAAAATGAGCAAGGAGTGGCCGTTACAGTCAAGGGCGATCGTTATCGGGCCATGTTAAACGAATTTTTATTCACAAAAATTGAAGAGGAGGCTATTGGCAACATTTGGTTTCAACTGGACGGCGCTACGTGCCACACAGCCGAAGCTACACTCGATGTTTTGAGCCCTTGTTTTTGAAGATCGCATTATCAGCCGCAGAGCTGATGTCGTTTGGCCACCTCGGAGCTGCGATTTGACACCGTTGGACTATTATTTGTGGGGTGCCGTCAAAGATAAGTGTTACGCCGACAAACCAGAGACAATTGACGCTTTAAAGGACAATGTTCGTAAAGCCATTGGTGAAATATAGCTGCACACAATCGATAATGTGCTTAAAAATTGAACCGATCGTGTAGGCTACTGCATGGCCAGCCGAGGCAGCCATTTGAATGAAATTATTTTCCATTATTAACCGGAAGGATTGTACTTTCAAATAAAAAAGGAAATTTGAGAAAATATTCAGTAGTTTTTTCTTAAAGCATTTTCAAAAAAAAAAATGTTATTTGGCGGACCCTTTATATTCCCTCCTCATTGTGTGTGTAGTATTTGTTTAAATAATGAAATTATTTCACTTAATGAATGAATATTATGAATGGTTTTCAAGCGTTTGTTTTCAGTAGTCTATCCACTTGCACATTTGTTTATTTGCAAAAACAATTATTTACAACAACAACAACAACAATGAAAATAAATAAATAAATAAAATTATTTATTTCAAACACGTCTAAGGTTTGATATTTTTCAAGTAATATTATTCCCTCATTTATTTAAGTGCAATTGAATATTCATTGTATGTGGCAAAAGAGAGCAAACTTCAATACAAAACAAACAGTGAAATCTTTAAAGAATGGATATTTTGGTAGTTAGCTGTATATAGGACTTCTAATGACTTTGTAGAGATATGATACATAACCTATATAAAGTCACAATCTAAATATAATTTTTTAGAAAAGTCGGGATCATTTTATTTTAAGCCGTTACAAGCTATTTAAAAAACAGAAATTCATTGACTTATTTTCTATTTAATGACAATGTAATGACCGCGGTGGTCGTCGGACCGGAGATATAGCCGACGAAGCTAATTGTTTTCTTCAAATAAGCAAAAAAATGTGCTTTGTACAAATTGGGCTAAATCGGATAAAAAATGGACTTGTGGGAAAAATAGACCTAGTCTTTGGGCCTAGTTTGCTGGGTAGCCATGGTATCAAGGATTCCAAAACAGGTTTCCTTACGTTCGGCCGTTTATTGGGACCGGAGATATAGAGGATATAGGCAAGAAGAAAAGTGCGCTTTATAAATCGGTCAAAATTGGATAAAAAATGGACTTTTGGAGGAAGTGAACCTAGTGCGCTGGATAGTCATGGTTCCAAAACAGTTTTCATTAGGGTCGAGCTTTATTTGGCTCGAAGATACAGCCTACGAATCGAAATTTTTCAGTCAAAACAGAATATAAATAAAATTGTTCGGAAATGAATTTAAAAACTTTAATAATTCTCATTGGGTTAATATGCATTTATATAATTTATATATGTATAATAGATAAAATATGTCGATGACTTGCATTTTTTGGTCGATGACTTGCACTTTTTGGTCGATAACTTGCATTTTGTTGGTCGATCACTTGCATTTTTTTTAGTTGATGACTGGAATTTATTGGTTCGATGAATAGAATTTATTGGGTCGATGACTTGCATTTTTTTGGTTGATGACTGGAATTTCTGTGTCGATGACTTGCATTTTTGTTCGGTGACATCGATATTTTATATAAAGCACTTTTTTTTGTTCATTTGAAATAAACAATTAATTTCGTAGCCTATATCTCCGGTCCCAAGGGTTACCCGATCGTAACGAAAACTGTTTTAGAATCCTTAAGCCAATAGCTGTCCAGTGGACTGGCTTTAAAAGGTTATTATATTAGTTTTATTAGTCTTCAGTTAAGAGCTGTTACTGTATAGAAAATAAAACAATATGTGGTGTAACCGATGCCAACCGACTGTTTTTTTTATGAATTAAGTTTCAAATAAATTTGTGTTGTTTTTTTGTGCTATTGAATTCGAGAGAAATTATTTAATTTCTCTTTTGATATTGTGAATGCAAATATTTAGAAACCACTTGACAAATTTAATTGATATACTTGGGTGTTAGATATACTTCGAAAAACGTTTCAGGAAATCATTATGATATATGTGCAATGATCTCTTTCTTACAATTTGGATGATGACATAGTGTACGCAATTACTCTGACATGTTTTCAGCCAACAAATTAGAAATCAGAAAAAGTTTTTCGAAACAAATTTAATTTAAAACGCTTAAATTTACAAAACATTAATGCATATTTAATATATAATCTAAATAAGAGAGAGAGAAAGATTGACTTTTATTACTCACCCAATTTTTTGACGCTCCATTTCGATTTATATCTGTTCCACCATTGCCAAGGTAGGATTTTGTAAACGGTCCATTATTCAATTGTTTCCCGCCATTCATACTTAATGCTTCAGTGGCCGTATAATCGATATTTTCTTTACACTTCTTAGTCGATGACTTTAGCTGTGCAAGATTTTCAGAATAGAAAGGCTTTTGACTGCGCAGCGATACACCTTTTGAAGGTGTATTTGTAGATGGACCAAACAGGGGTGAACGTTTCTCTTGTAGTATACCCAAAGCTCTAGAATTATGCGAATGATGGCCGCGGGGTGGCGTTGAAGTGTCCTTGCCGTAAACCTCTTCACTGGAGGTATTCTCAAATGCTGTTGACGACGAAATGTTTAAATTTGAAAATGATTCAATGCTATGGGATTTAAAATAATCTTCGGAACTCTTTAAGCACAAACACCCTTCACAACTTGTATACGAATTGTGAGAGTCTAAAGTTTCATTGTTTATAGCGCTGGTGCTATCGATGGCGGTATCAAAATTACTCTGCTTGCTTTGGTGTTTACGATTTAACTGTTGCTGATACAATGCGGCTGAATATGATGACTCAGTCGAGGGCTTCACAAAGTGGCATAAACACTTGCAAACAAGATCAACTATACGGTGGGTTGTTTTGTTAATTTTCCAATCGTTATTGGTAGTGTTGGTACGTTTATTATCGATATTTTCCCGATTACAATTGTTTTTTTGATGATTTTTCGTTCTCGTTGTAGATGAACTTCCAGCAACAACAACGTTCAATATTATTGCATTTGCCATACACGTTATATGACAAAATAATAATTTTTTTTTAAATTAAATTTGTTTCTGTTTCTGTTTTTGTTGTTATTTTGTTTTTTAATGCGATATTAACGTTCGTGCTCAATTTAAGCACGTGGTATAATCGTATGGCGTTTTCTCTTCTCACTTTTTGTGTGTATTTTTTAATATTTTGTTTATAAATAATATTAATTTTCTTTAAATCATTCTCTTAAAAACATAAAATACTCTAGAAATGAGAAAACGATAACAATTATTGTGATTCCTAAAGCTCTTATGCATAAACTTTAATTATTATTGTTAATTAACGGTTGGAAATGGAGAGATAGAGAGAGATAAAGAAATTTTCGTATTCATAGTTTTTATTGTTATTGTTGTTATGCTGATCATATACATTAGACAATATCTAGCCATACATAAAATCTCACTAGCTCAAGGTCAAAATAGCTAATAAAACAATAGAAAAATATTCGCAATATTTTAACAGCCAGAGAGTGTGACACTCTATTTGTGTTATCTTTACTATTTCGAGTACAAAAACAAAAGCAAAAGTCATGCAAACTAAATAGTATAGACAAACAAAACAAAAAAGTATTTATAAAAGCCAGACTAAAATAAATCATTCAAAAATGGAACACGAAAGATGTATTTTAACAATTTCTTTTAATTGCCCACAACTCGATAAGACAACTCTAAAAAATTATTGTTTATAAAAACAGCGGCCAAAAAGGACTTTATCATTCTACAACAGGGTTTACCAAAAATTTTTTGGTTATGTATTAGTGAGTAAGAGAGAGAAAATAAATTGAGAGAATTGATTTATTTACAGCCATAGAAAAGTGTTTGTAATATACGTTATTTTGATTTTCATTTTATCAACTTACATATGTAAAGCTATCTATCTTTGGCTTAATAATTTTAGATAAATAAAAATAAAATAAAAAAATCCATTTTTTATTAAAAGATCGTAAAGGTATCCAACTTTGGCTTAAAAATTAGACCATGTTTTTAGATAAATAAAAATAAAAAAAATAATAAACCATTTTTTATTAATAGAGAAAAAGCAAGCATTCTAAAGCATTTAAAAAAAATTATACTATGCGACAAAATATATAAGGCATTGAATATTAGCAAAAGCATCTTTTAACATACAATATTTTTTGAGTGTCATTCTGAAAAAAATGGTAAAGCATCCGGCGCACATGTGTTCTTTTCGCAGTCTGATCGACAACTAAATCAAAAAACACAAGAATGCGTGTGAGTTCTCTCAGCACAATTGTGCTATGAAATGGTAAACGATGTTCTACAACCTGCTACTCTAGATCAGACCAGTAAAATCTCTTTTGAACGTAATAAGTTAACTAAAGTAAAAATTTCAGCAACTCCAAGTAGCGGCGTGGAAGCTGCCCTCTTCACGAGCATGTTCATTGGCGTGCTTTTATACATGACCTGAGATACAACAGAGATTGACCCTATTTCCTCGGCTTAGCCAATTCAGCTTGTCTAGACAGTTCCATACTATTTTCAAGTCGGATAACGGGCCGATAGTAATGCCAAGCCCCGTACTTTGTAAAGGGCCCGCCAAATAACTTTTTTTTTTGAAAATGCTTTAAAAAAAAAACTACTGAATATTTTCTCAAATTTCTTTTTTTATTTAAAAGTACAATCCTTCCGGTTAATAATGGAAAATAATTTCATTTAAATGGCTGCCTCGGCTGGCCATGCAGTAGCCTACATGATCGATCCAATTTTTAAGCACATTATCGATTGTGTGCAGCTGTATTTCACCAATGGCTTCACGAATATTGTCCTTTAAAGCGTCAATTGTCTCTGGCTTGTCGGCGTAACACTTATCTTTGGCGGCACCCCACAAATAATAGTCCAACGGTGTCAAATCGCAGCTCCAAGGTGGCCAAACGACATCAGCTCTGCGGCTGATAATGCAATCTTCAAAAACAGGGCGCAAAACATCGAGTGTAGCTTCGGCTGTGTGGCACGTAGCGCTGTCCAGTTGAAACCAAATGTTGCCAATATCCTCCTTTTCAATTTTTGTGAACAAAAATTCGTTCAACATGGCCCGATAACGATCGCCATTGACTGTAACGGCCACTCCTTGCTCATTTTCGAAGAAAAATGGCCCAATTATGCCTCTGGACCAAAATCCGCACCAAACAGTGACTCGTTTTGGGTGCGTCGGCTTTTCAATGTATGCGTGCGGGTTTTCTGTGCCCCAAATGCGACAATTTTGCTTGTTTACATACCCGCCAAAATCAAAATGAGCTTCATCTGAAAAGATGATTTTTTTTGCCAAAATCGGCATCTTCTATAAGTCGATCGCAGGCCCACTTCCCAGCGTTGTTCAAGCGTATACACAACCATATTCGTTCATCGGAAGGATAAAACTAATTATCTGTCCAATCAGACATGAGCTAAGTGTTACCATTCACGAAATAAGCACTAGTTGAAAAAAAAATCTTAGATGGCGGACCCGATACTTTTTTTCCATTTGTCAAGGTTAGGATTGTCTGAAGGAAGATATTTCCCAAGCATTGTTATGAGAATGATTTAAAAAAATTTTCTTCAGAATGACAATAAGTTTTCAAATAAAACAGGGGGGTTACTCCGAACAAATTGTACTCTGTAGTACGAATGTACGGAAAATTTTCGAAAGTGCTACCAATTTTTTTTACTTTTCGTACGAACAAAAAACAACTAACTCTGTATTACGAAAACGAGCGTAAAAAGCGTAGTAAATATTCGAAAATTTTTCGTTAGCAATTGTGTTGGTGACAACTAATAATAAATTTAAAATGTAAGTAAATTAATACAAATATATTGCAAAATAAAAATAAAATAACACTTTTTAAACAATATCAAAGGAGTGAGTCAAAAAGAAGTTCATATACCAACCAAAAACAATATGAAACTATTGTGGACTTTATGGTGTTGCATCCGGATTTGGCCAAGGGACATCTAAAAGTGCCGGATGCAAGAAATAAATCGAATAACCTGTGGCAAAAACTAAGAACCGATTATGATTCACTTGGCCCACCGCAGCGAGATGTTAAAGGTTGGAAAAACAGATTTAAATATTTGAGTGCGGTCTATTGCAGATTTATTAAACATTTTAACTTTTATTAGGTTTGGGCAGACTACAAAAATCATGTCAAGGCCAAATGCAGTAAAAATAAATTAAGCATTTCTGGTACTGGTGGAGGACCAAGCAAGTATTGCTCTTTAACACCGCTAGAGAGACAAACGGCTGATTTAATGGCAATGGATGAGGCAATTAATGGTAGGCAAAATAAACACTTTGGTTCAAGTCCACAATCAAGTTCACCAGCAATACATTCTGTTGTTGAAAAAGACCTTAAGTATTTAGTTGAAGAAAATGAGTAGGGGTTAGAGTCTGATTCGTCCTTCCCAGATATTGTAAATAAAGAAAACACTTTTCGAATCGAGTTACGGAGTAACCCCCCAGAACTCATTTGAGCTAATTTTTACTTTCAAGTATGTATGTGCCAAAAAATTGTTTACTTTCCCATACAACACCTTATATTTAGGGTAGTTGGTGTAGGTACAATTATAACTTTATCTCTTTTATAAGTAAAGATAGTAACCGAAATAGTTTTATGAGTCATAATACCCATTGAAATAATACGCCTCTCAAATATTTATACTGCATCTACAAGTAAATATACATATATCAAATAAACAATTAATACTTTGTATTTATTTATTTATATTAGATTTTTTCTTTTCTTTTAATTTCTAATTAAAGTTCATCTATAGGTTAACAGAGCTGTTAATTAAATCTAAAGTGGAATAAAATATTTAAATTCAATTAACGTATGCATGTCTGTATATCTGTATGAATAGAGGGAATTGCAAATTAAAAGCGAACAAAAAAACCATAAAAAAACAATAAAAATAATTGCAAAAAAATATGTTAAAATTAATGTGAAGCTATTTTTAAATGAACGTTCCATAAAGACATTTGCAAAATTTGCGATAAGGATAGACTTTTTTAAATTAATATGTACAACAAAAATGAATTTTTAAGGTTTTTGTGGTTACATATATTGTGGGTATGGAAAATGCTAATGCCGGGCAAGTCTTGAAATAAAATATTCTTTTAAGTGTGTTTGAAATTATTTTTTATACCACCTAATATTAGCCCTTTAAAACCATGTCATAGTTCCACTATTGTTAGTTAGTCATTTGTCTGCCAACGCTTTAAATAATTATTGTCCATCGCGGATTTTTTTTTTTAAATGCATTTTTACTGTTTCATTTATACAGCAGCTAAGCGACTGGAAGTCTTGGATGATACCATGAGATGATAATTATAATGGCTTTGCTTGTAACTGTTGTTGTTTATGTTTTGTTTGTATTTTAATAATTAATTTCCAGGCGGAAATTTATCTATTTAAACTTTTATTAGAACAAAAACAACAACAACAACATGTTTTTCTGTTGCCTCTGTATCATTCTACATTCTTATCACATACGAATACAAATGAAATTGACATCGAAAAGAAGAAGAAAAAAACAAACAAACAAACAAGAGAAGTAAAAACGAAAAATTTGTTTCGATACTGCAGAGCAGATGAAATAAAAATTAAAAATTTAACATGAACGTATAAGTAAAAATAAAAAAAATAAAAGACAAAAAAATTACTAAAATTGGTAAAACGAATTCAAAGTAAGAAGAAGAATTCAAGCACAAGTTCAAAGACCTTTTTTATTTTATTGAAAAAAAAGGTACAAAAATTCCGGCATTATTTTGATTGGATGAATTTCAATTGTGGTGAAGTGTACAATAAATAAACAAAAGCAGAAAGAAAAAAAAAATCAGTTTATCATATCAATAACAATAACAACAAGTTGATAAAGAAAGTGCTAAATTAATCATTTAATTAAAGGTAAGAAATGAAAAATATATTTCCAAAAGCAAGCAAAATATTTAAACAGGGTTGCCATGTTAATATTTGATATAATAACTGCTGGGGAAGTTTAGTGTTTTATTTGGAATCGGTCATATGTGGTAGGACCATTTAAATTCTATTGAGAAAGTAGTGCAATCTGCCAGCCATTTGTTGCGATCGCTACAAAATGCTCTCGCAGAAATACATTTCATCACTTCATTCTTAGCCTCTAGTAATGATCAATTGGTGTGCAATCCGTATGTTGCAAGATATTTGTGAAAGCGTTAAAACTAGATTTTACCAAAATTTGATAAAAGGTGTTGTATTTTTAAATAATACAATATAAATATTGGTTTGCAAAGATAAGGACTTGAAAAAACCTTTTCTAAATACCTATTAGTGCAAAAATTTTTCAGTATCAGCATAATTTACTTAAATTTTAATTTAAATGAAAAGTAAGTAATTGCCCATACTTGGCAGTCTTTTATAAAAGCTTGTAAAATTATTTTTTGTAGTTTTTTTTTAAGATTTAATATTTTTGCTCAAAATGCAACTAAAACATACAGAACTTATAAAATAAAGAAATGGTAACACTGCTTTTAACAAACAATAACAATTTGAATACACTGCAGTTGTTGTTTTCTCTTACTCCCTCCATTTCTCTTCTTGCTAAAATTTTTCTTTCGTTTTCGTTTTCATTTTTTTTTTTCCTCTCAAATTTAATGTATCAAATTTTAATGCTCTTTTGTTACAATTTAGTTACTTGACACTTAATAGAACCGTTATATTTTGTTGCTATATGAGTATTCTAAAACGGTTGTCTCTCTTATTACAAAAACAACAACAAAGGAATTTTCTTGCACGCACTTTTCTGCACTTATTAGTCTCCACTTGCACTTTAAACGACGCAGGTTAATTTCGTTTGTGAAAAACAACTAAAAATTAAATTAAAACGATAACAAAAAGTTTAAACAAATTGGCGGCCAAATTTACGGTAATTTCATGAACTTTTCTTATGGTTTTTGTCACAACGTTTTCACTTTAACGTCCGGTCACAAGTGTATCAATATAACAACTAAACTTTATAACGTAATATGACTCTAACTTTGTTTTTGTTTTCGGTTTTTGTGTTTCTGTTTGTGTTTGCGTTTCGTATATTTTTCGTTTCTTTTATTTTTTGATTTTGTATTTTGTTTTTGCTTTTGCATGTTAAAATAAAAAAAAAAATCATGCAAAAACAAACAAACAACTGAAAAAACGTATACACTTCTGTTTTTATTGTTATTGAGAGTAAAATGTTTTGTTTTTATTATCCAGTGCTCAGTTAAAAGTTGTTGTTGTGTTTGTGGGTTTTAAGTTTACCCCCAAAATGAAATAAAAAATAAAAAAAAAAAATGTTATAAAACCACTGTTTCTCATTGTTGTGAACTAAATACCAGCCATAAATTTAATGTGTTTGTGTTTTTTTTTTTCTCTTACTGTGCATTCAACGTCATTTTCTTAAACGTAACTGTGTTTATATTTCAACATCGTCATCATCATCATCATCAACATCATCGTCAATAACATCATTATGGCAGAGTTCATGTAACAGAGAACGTATACTACACGGGTATGTAATCTAAAATATGTTTGTTGTAAGAAATACCCTTTCACTTTTAGTACTCATACATATGCTTGTTTTAATCATGCACTGTTATGTTGTTGCATTATGTTATTTTTTTTCCTTCGCTTCATTTTACTTAACACTACTGGTACTCTTTTGTGGAATAGGCGCATAGAAAACTAAAGAGAATTATTTAAAATAACATTTTTAAAGGACCACCATACACTTACATATGACACATTTCACAGAGAGGGGAGTTATAATACATATTACATTTATTAAAATTTTATATTGCAAATACTACGTGCAGTTTTTTAATTCAAGTGCAGTAGAAAATGTCTGCACGTAATAAAATAATTTTAAAAGTTGAAATGAAAAAAACTTCTAATGAATATTATATTTCAAGTGGTGCCGAAGGCCTCTCAAAACACGTTTAGCGCGTCACACACTGCACAAAAGGTCAAAAGTGTATAATAACAGTTAAACTTCTAACAATTGTAGTGCCTTTTGCGTGCTGTTAAATTATAACCCAACAAACAAGTTAAGCGATTGCAAACTTTGATAACAAAAAGTAGATTTTAATTATTGGCTTTGATAAAACGTTTCGGTCTTTTTGCAAACCTTTTAGTACATAGTAGTGTTATGTGCTGACCACTAGGTGTTTTTTATCCAATGATCTGCATGTAGCATCCAAGTTTAAGATTTAATTGATTACACTATGCGACAAAATAAAAAAAATTAAATACACCCGGCTATTGACATAGTGTAGGTTGTGAGTTTTGTTGAGTAGATCACAAAAATATATTTTTTATATTTCTCGAACTCTCCAAACTTTTTTATTTAACAAAAACTGTTTTTTTAGACTTTACGCACAAATTTCCGGATTCTTCAAACATTTCTGACCCGATTTCCAAAATTTAGATCTTGTTGGAAAGGAAAAAGATGGACCTTTAAAACGGTATACATATATCTATTATTTGACTTAATATGCAATGAATTTTGATGAGGTAAACTTGGAAAATTCGAATTTTTTTCATATTTTTTCAAGTTTGTCCGTTCATAGTAGCAAACTTTACTTAAAAAATTTGAAATAAGTGATGACATTCTGAAAATACATTATCTTGTGAAGAGATTAGCGTTTCGTTTGATCAAATCGGACAAAAATTACCGTAGTTTTTATATAAATAGTATAACAGTCGTATATTTTTTATGTCATCTCATCAAATGAACTTTTAGTTCAAAAATTTTCAGAATTTTTGATGAATCTTGATTGTTTATCACAAAATGTGTCAATTTCACGTTTAAGCGACCACCAGAAGTTGGCCAATATTTGCGCAAAGAGAAATAATAATATTTGCAAAAAACACAAATATTAGCCGACTTCAGGAAGTAGTGCAAATGTGTAATTGACACATTTTGTGATAAACAATCAAGATTCATTAAAATTTCTGAAAATTTTTGAACTAAAAGTTCATTTGATGAGATGACATATCGACGCCTCCATTCTATAACGTTCTAAGTGTACTTAGAACGTTTTTAATGTTCTTACATTTTTAAATTCTACGTTATCTAACTTAAATAGTGTCAAAATTTGGTTAAGATGCGCCGATCCGTTCCGAAGTTATAGGGAAAAATCTACTTAGAATACACATATAGTCATATGGCGCGTGAAAACTTTGAGAGCTCATAACTCAAAATACACTTTTTCGACTTAGAATGTTATAGAACGGAGCCGTCGATATATAAAAAATATCACTCGACTGTTAGACTCTTTAAATAATAACTACGGTAATTTTTGTCCGATTTGATCAAATGATGACTCAATCTCTTCACAAGAGAACAGACTTTAAGAATATTATCACTTTTCCTATATTTTTTTTATTAAAGTTTGCTACTATGAACGGTCAAACTTGAAAAAATATGAAAAAAATTCGCATTTTCCTAGTTTACCTCATCAAAACTCATAGCATATTAAGTCGAATAATAGCTATACATATGTATACTGTTTTAAAGATACATCTCTCCCCTTTCCAACAAGATTTAAATTTTGGAAATCGGGTCAGAAATATTTGAGTAATCAAGAAATTTGTGCCTAAAGTCAGAAAAAGGAGTTTTTGTCAAATAAAACAAGTTTGGAGGGTTCGAGAAATATAAAAAAGGACAACATGGACTAAGTAGTTACTCGGGTGTATTTTCACTGTCGCACCGTGTTATTATAATATTGTTTTGTATTATTTGATTAATATTATTTTAAGTTTTCTATGCATTTCGTTCATCATGCGTTCATTAAATTTACGGACAATATCCTGTGCCCGATAACAATCAAGCAAAAGTCAACGTTAATACGGAAAACACCATTTTCAATCAATCCCCACCCATGCCATTTTCTGGTTGTTGTTATTTAATTTTTCTATTTTAAAACAACGAAAACCCAACAACAATAAAAAAAATGATTTAACAATTTCCCGTACAAGAAAATCTATGCAAATCTCGTTAACAGACCTTGACTAGAAAAACTGAAACTAAAACAAAAGCGAATGGAATCCAATAGTAAACCGAATGAAAGTAAAAGTATGGGAAACAAGTTTTTGAATTTAAGCCCGCAAACTTGTAAAGCAATTTGCCATTATCACAAGACGTTAAAGTTTAAACTTTAGCCAAGTACGAGTGTTTAGAGTCATTTGAACTGGATTTATATGGCGGTTAAATAATAAACACCGCCAACCAAAGTGGTGGTAGTCATCAACGAGATGAAACAACAATAAAAACAAATAAAAATATTACAATTGTTTGATGCATTAAAACTTGGACGACAGCATGCCATTAAATATGAAATCATGCTTCCAAAGTTTGTAATTGTAATTGCCTTTTTAGACAATTATTGTTTTTGTTATTAATGTTGTTGTTGGTTTTTGTCTTCTTTTTAATTTGTTGTGGTTTAAACACAATCAACAACATTTCGTTTAAATTTAAATTCAAATCAATTCAAAGGAAATTCGTAATTAAATGGGTCGATCGCTCAATTTACAATAAAATTTAATTGGGAGGCGATATTAAAAAATTTACAAGATTGCAACGGATTTTGTTGCGGATTGTGTTTTAAACCAGATTTTATTTAATTTTTAAAAATACAATATAAAATGTTGTTGTTTTTGTACAATTTCATTATTTAATCTCACTTGTAATGTCACGCTATTATTGATAAGTCACTGTCACTGTCACTGTTTACATGTGAATTGGCTGTTTGAGGGTATCCATGATAAATGAAAATGTTTGCCTTTTCAACACTGTGAAAATATGATTTTAAGGATGTTGTGTATATAACTGGAACTAAACTTAGTCTTGTTCATTTCTCAAAATGAATGAAATATTCAAAATATTTTCTTTTGAAACGATTTAAAAAGCTTAAGTTGTGTTCTACATGGGGAGTTATCTGGTTGCTAAGTTTCCACTTCATGGACTTAATTATATGGAGCTGTTGTTGGTTGATAGAATCAAGCGTTTCCATAGTTATTCATTATTCAAAAAGAACATTCAATAGACTCAACTTCAAAACTGAGGTTTTTAGTTCTTCGATAAGACTGGGGGATGGTTGTTTTTTTTGCAGGACTGGCAGTTGCAGAATAAAAAAGAAGAGGTACTGTGATCAGTTGAAATAAAATTTGTTTTCATTATAAAGAACGCAAGAAGACAAAAAGGAGACTATTTTCAGTTTGTCAACTTCTAGAACATACTGTTGATTTGTTATTGGCCCTTAGCGTGTCGCATATGATAATTCTGCTTAAAAAGAAATATTTTGGCTTGAATGACTCTAATTTTCTTCTTTGTTTGCCTTAGTAACACTGTAATTAATAATATCGATAACAATTCTACTTCAACAAATTAGTGGCGGTGTTATCTAAATCAATTTCATATTTGTTTTTGTCATCGATTCATTAATAACTTTACACGAGCCTTAAGTTATCTCTCGACTTGATAATGCTATATATCTAGTGCTGAAATCTTTTCTTTATTTTATATACGTTGTAATCGTAAACGTTCTCTTCCGGTTGGAATTTGTTAATGACGTACACGGTAGAGTTTCCTTTTCAATTGTATTTTGTTTCTCTGAGAGATATCTCTTTTACAAACGCTATGTCATTCTTATTAATTTCTATTAAAGAACTTGTGCATTTATTGTCAAGATAGAGGCATAATTCCGTGCCTAGCCAGCTGTTATTTTTAGCTGTTCATCTACAATTCGTAAGTCCAATAGTATCACACTCACGTCCTACAAGTCCAGTTCAATCTAAAGGATAGTGCCAGCTCTGGCAAGCTCATCTACCCTTATATCCTAACCTGTAAGTTTCTATGACCGAGGACCAGGGAATACATATAAAATATTGAATTGTTACGACACAAGCCGTAAGAAGTTTGATTCAGGGCTTCAACGGGGTAATGACTGTCTGCATAGATATTAACTAAGTTTGTGGTATTTGTAGTTGTAAGGATATCTGCTAGGTAATCTCTGTAATGATCTGAAAGCTTGCTTGACATACTCTGTTTAAGAATTTTCCAAAACCTGCCTTGTCCTCCTCATGCGTTTTGTATTGTTCTTCTGCCCGGGATACCGTTTAATCACGAGAAAAACTTGGTATCAGTGGAAGATTGAAGCTCATATTTCACTTAAATCGACTGGCTCATAACAGCTTGTATAAATGCGGCCGCATTGGTCTATGGAAGAGGGGTATTGCGGGATTTAATCTCCATACACGAGATTTGTAATTGTTTCGAAATAAGGGGTGATTTTTTAAGAGCTATAGGAAAATTTTTCAAAAAAAAAACACATAAAATTCAGATAAATGCATAAAATCTTTATTTGAATCGATAGTACGATCCATATAATTTAATATTTGAAGATTATTTCATGTTTTCAAATGTTGACCGCGACTGCGCCTCAAATGGTCTATCTGCTTAGTACAATTTTGGCATACTCTTTCCAACATTTCGGCCGGTATCTCACGAATAAATGCTTCAATGTTGTCGTCCAATGCGTCAATTGAAGCGGACTTGTCTGTATAGACATGAGCTTTAACATAGCCCCACAAAAAATAGTCTAAAGGCGTTAAATCGCATGATCTAGGCGGCCAATTGACCGGTCCCGAACGTGAAATCATATGTTCACCGAACTCGCCTCTCAATAAGTCCATTGTTACGCGTGCTGTGTGGCATGTGGCGCCGTCTTGTTGAAACCACATGTCATGCAAGTCAAGCTCTTGCATTTTGGGCAAAAAAAAGTTGGATATCATCTCACGGTAGCGCTCACCATTCACAGTTACGTTACGATTCGCAGCATCTTTGAAGAAGTACGGTCCATTATAGACCAAACTGAAGATGTTTGACAGTGAAACAAAACACGAAACATGCGTGAGCTGTTTAAACCAGTGTTGCCAAAAATATAATAGCTAAAAAATCACCCTTTATAATCCGCTTTGAAAGCTGAATTTATATCTTTTTAGTGTCTATTTAGTCTATTTAATGGGGCAAAAAAAAATATTTCTTGTTTCCTTTTTTCGATCTAAGATTTGATAATTCATTGTTATTTCATTACTTCTCTGTTTGTTTGATTGCAAGAATCAATAAATAAATGATGGAAGAATAATTAATTTTTAATTAATTTTTGCTTTTCTTTTTGTTTTCGTTAAAATGCATAAAATCTTATTGTTGTGGTTCAACAGTAAAAGGCCAACAATAATGAAACGCAGAAATAAATACTCGCGCATAATTTAATTTTAATTTTCATAAAAACAAATTCACAAAATCACAACAAAACTGTACTTCTTAAATGCATCAAATGGAATCAATCAGCAAAAATTAATAAAAATAAATTATAAATAAATTTAAAATATAAATATTTAATAAAAATAAATAAATAAATAAAGAAATAGAGAAATTCCAGAATGTGGGCATAAGCTGAATGCGTGTTGGTATTGCTTATCATCATTGACAACAGCAGTACGAAAACAAAAACAAAAACAAACCAAAAAAAATTAAATAACAATAACAATAAAATTATAATCAGTAAAATATAGAGTGCAAAAACAATAACAATAACAAAAAATAAATAAGAAAGTAGCCTGCCCGTCCGACAACTTGCGCCCTACATCAGTACATACTAAACTTTTACTGAGTTTTTCGGGTAAAGCTTAGCAAAGGTAACTTGCAGATCGATCAGTGCTAATTAATTAAGAAAATCGAAAGTAAATAGCCGATAATCTTATTAACATGGTGTAAGTAATATAAACGAATGTAAAATAAATGATAAGTAAGGGGAAGTCGCCGTAGTCTAGTAAGCAGTGTGTTAGCCTTTTAGACGTGAGGCCATGATTCAAAACCCAGGTCAGACATCTCCAACAAAACGAAATATCAAAAACTCTGCGAGTAAATTAAATTGCCATGAAAAGTTTTTTAAAAATCTGTCCTTCAGAATCGACTTTCAACTGTAGGTCCCCTGACACTCATGTACAAAATTAACACACACAACGTAAGTGGTGTGAGAAGCTAGGTCGTAATCCTGACAGAAGAGTTGTAATGACCAATTATGTACATGATAAATACTAACATGCTAAAATACCACTAAAAACCGCTGTACTTACTGCTACTTGCTACTAGGCAAACGATCACCAATATTCCAAAAGTATAGATAGAAACCGCCAACAAAGTAGCGACTGCCATGCTTATATCGGGTCCGCCATCTAACGTTTTTTTTTCAACTAGCGCTTATTTCGTGAATGGTAACACTTAGCTCATGTCTGATTTGACAGATAATTAGTTTTATCCTTCCGCTGAACGAATATGGTTGTGTAAACGCTTGAACAACGCTGGGAAGTATTGCGACCTTACTTTGAAAATCATGGTAATGTTGCAGAATGTGTGCGAAAATTGCATACGGATTTTGGAAGAAGAGAAGCGGGTATGGCGGATATGTAAACAAGCAAAATTGTCGCATTTGGGGCACAGAAAGCCCGCACGCATACATTGAAAAGCCGACACACCCAAAACGAGTCACTGTTTGGTGCGGATTTTGGTCCAGAAGCATAATTAAGCCATTTTTCTTCGAAAATGAGCAAGGAGTGGCCGTTACAGTCAATGGCGATCGTTATCGGGACATGTTGAACGAATTTTTGTTCACAAAAATTGAAGAGGAGGATATTGGCAACATTTGCTTTTAACTGGACGGCGCTACGTGCCACACAGCCGAAGCTACACTCGATGTTTTCCGCCCTGTTTTTGAAGATCGCATTATCAGCCGCAGAGCTGATGTCATTTGGCCACCTCGGAGCTGCGATTTGACACCTTTGGACTATTATTTGTGGGGTGCCGTCAAAGATAAATGTTACGCCGACAAGCCAGAAACAATTGACGCTTTAAAGGACAATATTCGTAAAGCCATTGGTGAAATACAGCTGCACACAATCGATAATGTACTTAAAAATTGGACCGATCATGTAGGCTACTGCATGGCCAGCCGAGGCAGCCATTTGAATGAAATTATTTGCCATTATTAACCGGAAGGATTGTACTTTCAAATAAAAAAAGAAATTTGAGAAAATATTCAGTAGTTTTTTTTTAAAGCATTTTCAAAAAAAAAAAGTTATTTGGCGGACCCTTTATAAAATAAAATTCTTTTTTTCCTTGAGTAAACGAACGAGAGATGTCCTAGACATGTCTTTCTATACCTTTAAGAAACGCACGGCTCTAGTGACTCAAACCCATAATATGAATTAATAATGCACCAAGAAATTATTTTTTTTTCCTAAAGTACGAATGCATCATCTCTTGTATTATTTTTAAAACGCGTGGATATTTAAACCGGAATTTCCGTTACTGGTGGCAAAGGTATAGGAAAACTGCAAATATTGATGAAATTCTAGTGACACATTCAACTGTATTGCGAAATGCCTAAAATGCTATCTTTTACTTAAATTTGTGCTGTTGGCAATTTTGAAAGTTTTTTATGTGCCACAGGTTACAAATCCTATTGATTTGAGTTGAAATTGATGATATTCTGCGAAAGAAATAATGCTTAACGTATCAAAGAACTCTTATTATCTCTGAAAACGGCATCCCTGGCAAACTATTTGAAAGATTTTGAGACTATACCCGAGTCAATGTGTCGTGTAAACTCCTGTCTCTTGCGATAGTCTGTGGGTACCGGTTGCTATATCCGTGTCTTGATAAAATAAAGACACATATACAATAATTACCTCAAAAAAAATCACCGGCCATTCACTAATGAATCAATCATATGCCGTCAATCATCGCTTTTCAAATCTCATAATGGAAATAGATTAACCAATAGCTGATATTTTGTGACTCTATTTGTTATGGAACCACAAAACCTATGGCATCTATGACATCGTTTGTTAATCAACACCGCAGCGTTATAGTTATGACGGTACTTTTTCTAACGTCACTATGTTCGCGTGTCGTTACGCACGCATTAATGAGTAAAACCATATCATAAGCGGGACATTATTAGTAAAGAATTTTGTTTTAATTCAATCAATTTTTTGAATTAACTTTACAAGAGATAGCTTTTTAAATCTGCAGCAGGTTAAACTAAAATCTAGTTGTCGTCACACGGCTAATAGCGAACACTTATTAATTCTATAATTTCTTTAAGGAGCTTAGAACTATTGAACTTGTTCCATTTTTGTTGCCTTGTTTCGGTTTCATTAATAAGCTTTTTCTAGCTGAACATATAACTTAACTTCTATAGCGCATCCTAGACTAACAGAGCTGCCATATAACGTTGCCGCGAAACAATATCCTCTGTGAAAATGCTTGAGTTGTATTGGTGCGAAATTTTGCTCATAGAGTTCTATTTTTTTTCCAAGATGTGACTTTCCCATGATGAATGTTCATTGTTGATGTCGCCATCTGGGTGGTCAAGGATTTTCTAGAAGGATTATTTGTTTTTGAAATGAAGTCTCTTAGGTGAGTGTGGTAGCCTTGATACCAAAAGCTCACTTGAGCACGAATAGCGGCCCGTTGTGACGCCACAAGTGAATGAAGTCTCTTACTTTCGAAAACCATGAAGATTTACTCAAACCTTGTTTGCTTAAGTTTGAAGCGAAACACTTTACCACACAATATGAAGTGAGTATTATTTTGGAAATACAGGAGTGAATCAACAAGTCAGTGACCTTTTGAATGTTCTACCTCTTCACTAAAAGGCCAAAACTGCTCCGACCAACAGTTATCTGTCAATAGACTTTTGTCAAAATTTAAACACGCTGCATACTTTAGTTTCGAAGTAAAAATGGCAAAAAGCAATAGTTTAGGTTAAGGATTGCACTTTCATTTACCTCATTCCTTAGATCAAGCTTCGCGTGACTATTTCTTGTTTGCAGACCAAAAGAAATGGCATGGCAAAAAGATATTTGATGCCAACGTTGAAATGCGTATTTTGATGACTCCGGCAAACTTTATTTTTCGGAAAGGATACAAAAAATTGAAAGGTCATTAGATAAAGTGTATAGTTTCAGCAGAAACATATGGAAATGAAGTGTTTTTTTATCCAAAAAACTTGTGTTTTGCACTTTCAAAGCTATAAAGCGGCGTTGTTAAAAGTGTGGGTTTGCGTCTTTGGTTTTTAAATTCGTATTTATCCTCACACAGGCATTCTTATAACTTAAAGATCGAATTCTAGAAAAACAATTTCTCTTTGTATTACACAACGAAGTGGTGAAATTATGAGTAAACAGACTAATCAGAATAATTTTCTTAAAATAAAACCCGCACGCTTTACAAACTTCTGTATCTGTGCGATATAAAAACCTCATCTTGATCTTATACTGTCATCAGTTTGATAAAAGATTTCATCAGATAAACAAGCATAAAATCAAAGGAAATAAATTATATTCTTAGATTAGAAATGTCTCAATCATTCAGCCAAGTAAAGTGTGGAACTTGTTCACAGTATTTCCAAAGTAATGACGTCGTTTATGGCTCACTTGAATGTGGTCATACGTTTCATAAGAAGTGTCTCTACAGTAAATTCGACGAAGGTACAAGAAAATGTAACAGTAACGGTAAATGTGATGCCGCTTGTTATTTACGCAAATGCCGCCGCGTTTATTTAACATTTTCAAGCGATCTCTGAAAACGATCGAGAGTTATTGAGGACTGACAGCTAATAAACAAATTAAAGTGGAGTTATAATTATATTTAATATATTGTTAATTTAGTAATTAATTAATTTTATAAATTATAACGTTATAAATAAAAATAATATTAAATCTAATCGAAATTGTTTCATCTCTATATGCCCAAATGACCAAACTTAAGAGCTGATTTTGAAATTGTTTTTTCGTATTTCGTTTTGTTTGCGATCTCTGACCTGGGGTCTAATTATCGCAGTCGTGATCGAAATTGCGTTCGAATAGAAAATAATTTCGATAGCGAGAAAATTTCTGATGATGTTACTCGATACGAAACGAATCGATTTGTTGCTTAGGTGTTGTGAAACGAGTTAATTATTTCGTTCTACAGCACTGATTAAAATGCAGAAATTGTAAACAAAAAACATGTTTTCTTACAAAAATAAAATAAATTTAATTAATCCAAGGAAGAAAAGTTTTATTAAAATTGTAATACTTCGTATAATAGACAATATATTTTGGTTTTACTCGTCTTCTTCTGATTCTGAGAAGATAGAAAGCCTTTTTTTTTTTCTTTATTATTAGCTGGGGCTGAAGTTTCTTCTGCAGTATCATCTTCAATTTCTATAAAAGAAGACATAGTAGGTTCCATTTTGTCTTCTTCATAATCCGATAAACAGTAGGGAGATACGTCAGGGATACTATTTTTTGGTGAAATTGTTGGGGTAACATTTTCTTTGTCGCAATTCTCTTTTGGGCTGCCTTCTGATGTTTTTTTTTAGACCCTCAACAGAAACTTCAGTTCCAGCAGCAGACAGTATCTGTTCTTCCATTTGGGAAAGAACTTTTTCCTCATACGGTCCGCCACCCGTTTTCTTTTTTGAAGATTTATTGAATGAAACCTTCTTTTTAACATTTTGCTTTTGGTCAGCGTATACCTAAAGACATACATACATATATTTATACATTTATTATTTAAACTAAAACAAGAGTTTGTTAAACTAACTTGCGCCACATTTTTGCATCTTTGATTGGTGGGCCGGAAGCATTGAGTTTAGCTGTGAGCTGTTCCCATAGCTGATAAGCTCTTTGCCAATTCAGAATGCTTAACCATGAAATTTCCAAGAATTTCCTTCTGGGTGTAATTAATTTTTGAAAGCTTTGACCTACAAATACTGGAATTAATATTTTATTCATAAATTATTATAAATTTGTTACTTACATTTTTTTATATTGTTCTTTACAGCAGAAAGCTTTATTGCTTACGAGTAAAAACTCGCAAGATTGCATTCGAATGATCACACGTTATCGAATGCCATCATTAGAAATTTCGATACACTTTACTAGATAACGAATAAGAGAATCCCAAAACTAAAAAAACTCGCACGTTCGAGTAAAATTTCGTTCGGATACGAATGCGAGAATTAGCCCCCTGGTGTTTGAATCGTGGGTCTTGTCTAATAAGTCAACACACTACTTCAAATTGAGTACTAAAGTCATCAAAGTTATTGTTTGTTTTTGTTTTTTTTTTTATGTGATTTTCTGTTTGTGCATTACATCGAAAATCGTACAATCTCTGGCTGTAAGTTTATGCAATAATTTCCTAGAATCCATAATCTGTCTAGAAATCCCACTAGAATTTCCATTAGCAATAACAACAACAATAAATAATAACAATATACATACATATGTATGTATGTATGTATGTATGGGAGAGTAGTCGGTATAATAAATATGAAATTCATGATCATTTTCTTAGTCGGTAATAAGTTTTCCAATAAAAATCAAGTCTCCATTGACGTCGATTACACGAAAAATGCGTTCAATTATCCTGTTGGTTTGGTTTATTTCCATTCTATTTGCTGTTGCTTTTGGAAGATCCTTTCATTCAGAATTCGATATTAAACTTAACGAAATATCGAAGGAATATGATATTGATGATGATGATTTAACGTCGGCAGCCATGCAAAGACAACAGAAGAAAAACAATTATTTGATGAATTTGGAAGCGTACAAGCAACTGAATAATCAGCGTATGAAACTTTGAACATGTTTTTTAAAATTAATTTTGAAATATTATTGTTGAATTCAAATATTATTATTGAATTGAATAAATAAAAGATGCATTGAATTTAAACAAGTTTTTTTTTTTTTCTATCAAATAATCAATGGCAGAAGCAGGTTTAAGCCCGTATGTTTGCTGTTCTATATCAGAACAGGGCTATATTGGAGAAAGCAGAAGAAAGTAATTTCGTTTTTTTACTATGTCACCAAGGAATAGTGATAAACTATTCTACCTACCATAGTACCTATTGGGTACTATGCAGACAACCTTATTGATCTGTCAAGAATGAATATTAGGCTTCATCCGGAGAATGCTTTCAGAAATAAACGATACGACAAGATCACAGTGGGTGCTTATGTGAGTGTAACCCATAAATTAAGGTTGACAACGAAATACCACTAAAGTTGAGTACTTATTTAAAAACCATTGTACTTACTGCTACTTGGTACTAGGCAAACGATCGCCAATATTCCAAAAGCATAGATAGAAACCGTTAACAAAATAGCGACTGCCATGCTTATATAAAATAAAATCCTTTTTTTTTCTTGAGTAAGCGAACGAGAGATGTCCTAGACATGTCTTTCTATACCTTTAAGAAACGCAAGGCTCTAGTGACTCAAACCCCATAATATGAATTAATAATGCAACAAGAAATTAATTTTTTTTTCCTAAAGTACGAATGCATCATCTCTTGTATTATTTTTAAAACGCGTGGATATTTAAACCGCAATTTCCGTTACTGGTGTCAAAGGTATAGAAAATCAGCAAATATTGATGAAATTCTAGTGACAAAAATGCTAAAATACCTAAAATGCTCTCTTTTACTTAAATTTGTGCTGATGGCATTTTTGAACGCTTTTTATTTATTTTATTTTTATTCTTATTATGTCGGAAATCGGCATTCCTGACAAACTAATTGAAAGATTTTGAGACTATACCTGAGTCAATGTATCGTGCAGACTCCTGTCTCTTGCGAATGTCTATGGGTACCGGTTGGGTATGTTGGTCTAATATTGATAAAATCAAGATACATATACATGGTCCGCCAAATAACTTTTTTTTTTTTGAAAATGCTTTAAAAAAAAACTACTGAATATTTTCTCAAATTTCTTTTTTTATTTGAAAGTACAATCATTCCGGTTAATAATGGAAAATAATTTTATTCAAATGGCTGCCTCGGCTGGCCATGCAGTAGCCTATACGATCGGTCCAATTTTTAAGCACATTATCGATTGTGTGCAGCTGCATCTCACCAATGGCTTCACGAATATTGTCCTTTAAAGCGTCAATTGTCTCTGGCTTGTCGGCGTAACACTTATCTTTGACGGCACCCCACAAATAATAGTCCAACGGTGTCAACTCGCAGCTCTGAGGTGGCCAAACGACATCAGCTCTGCGGCTGATAATGCGATCTTTAAAAACAGGGCGCAAAACATCGAGTGTAGCTTTGGCTGTGTGGCATGTAGCGCCGTCCAGTTAAAACAAAATGTTGCCAATATCCTCCTCTTCAATTTTTGTGAACAAAAATTCGTTCAACATGGCCCGATAACGATCGACATTGACTGTAACGGCCACTCCTTGCTCATTTTCGAAGAAAAATGGCCCAATTATGCCTCTAGACCAAAATCCGCACCAAACAGTGACTCGTTTTGGGTGCGTCGGCTTTTCAATGTATGCGTGCGGGTTTTCTGTGCCCCAAATGCGACAATTTTGCTTGTTTACATACTCGCCAAGATCAAAATAAGCTTCATCTGAAAATATGATTTTTTTGCCAAAATCGGCATCTTCTGTAAGTCGATCGCAGGCCCACTTCCCAGCGTTGTTCAAGCGTATACACAACCATATTCGTTCAGCGGCAGGATAAAACTAATTATCTGTCATATCAGACATGAGCTAAGTGTTACCATTCACGAAATAGGCACTAGTTAAAAAAAAACGTTAGATGGCGGACCCGATATTATACTTACATCAAAATAAACATATTGAAAGCATCAAGGCCATTTACTAATGAATCAATCATATGCCGTCAATAGAAATAGCTCAACCAATAGCTGATATTCTGTGACACTATTTGTTATGGAACCACAAAGCCTATGGCATCTATGACATCGTTTGTTAATCAATACCGCAGCGTTATAGTTATGAGGCTATTTTTTCTAACGTCACTTTGTTCGCGTGTCGTTACGCATGCATGAATGAGGAAAACCATATCATAAGCGGGTCATATTTAGTAAAGAATTTTGTTTTAATTCAATCAATTTACAAGAGACATTTCAGAAATCTATTCAAGTTGAAACTGAAACCTAGTTGTCATCAAACGGTGAATAGCGAACACTTATTAAGCCTATAATTCCTTTAAGAAGCTTAAAACTATAAACAGGACATACATATCTTGTTCCATTTTTGTTGCCTTGTTTCGGTTTCATTAATCAAGCTTTTTCCAGCTGAACACATAACTTAACTTCTATAGCACATCCTAGACTAACAGAGCTGCCATATAACGTTGCCGTAGCTGAGGTGAAAAACTCTACTATTTAGACGGCGACTAAAATCTGGAACAATTACTACAGCAATCGTAAGTCTTTCTATATAAATTAGAAGATTCTGTATAAAAATGAAAATGATCCTAAGCCAACCTATTAAAGGAGAAGGGAATGCGACTTTAATAATAAATAAATATGTGGGATTAAATTCCAAATGCAAAATAATTAAATTTAAATAAAATTTAATATAATTTTTATTTATAAGAGGTATATATATGTATGTACTAAATAATAAATAAATTTCACTTAAATTCATTTATTATCGACGAATTCTTAATAATTTTTGATTGTTCTTAAAGTAACCACCGCCAGTTGTTGCTTGAAAATGACTGGCAGAATTATTTACTTCGGTCCAAATATATTGGTAATCTCGATCTTTGCTTTTATCCAGACATTCAAATTGATATGTAGACGTGTATTCTCTGTCGCATTCAAAGTCTGCATAAATTTTAGCCGTATCAGCGTTAAAGTAACACGATGTTATTTGATCCGGTAGGAATACTCTGGCTGCATAAATATTATGGCCATCCCGGTTAATGCCCAAACTTAAGAGCTGCTTTTGAAATTGTCCTCCATTGTGAGAGAAAACTTCAGGTTTTATGTACAACCAATTGTAGCTGCAATAGTTTAAACAAACGCGGCGACATTTCCGTAAATAACAAGGGGTTGCACAGTTACCGTTACTGTTACAGATTCTTGAGCCTTCGTCGAATTTATTGTAGAGACACTTCTTATGAAACGTATGACCACATTCAAGTGAACCATAAACGATGTCATCACTTTGGAAATATTGTGAACAAGTTCCACACTTTACTTGGCTGAATGATTGAGACATTTCTAATCTAAGAATACAATTTATTTCCTTTGATTTTATACTTGTTTATCTTATGAAATCTTTTATCAAACTGATGACAGTATAAGATCAAGATGAGGTTTTTATATCAAACAGAACAGCTTGTATCGCATATAAAAGCGCACGTGTTTTATTTAAAAAAAAAAAAATTATTCATATGCGTTATGAGAATCGATTTCTTTCATTCGGGTTAGTCTGTTTACTTATCATCGACTATTTGATTGTGTAATGCCAAATGCCTCTTCAATGCTGTTTTATCATACATACATAATTAGTCATTAAAACCCTTCAGTCAGGATTACGACCTAGCTTCTCACACCACTTATGTTGTGTGCAATGGTGTTGTGGTAATTTTTTTTTACCGGAACGCGTATATATAATTATATATATATATAGACACGGCCGATCCTGGGTAGCCGGCCGCTCTGTGCGGTCTCATGTCCCAAATTTAACGACGGGGGTGATTTTCCATGATAATCCTGGCGGCGGCGTTTTTTTTTTTAGGTCTCATGTCCCAAATTTGACGACGGGGTGGGAGGGAGATTTCCCCCAATTTTCACCCGTCGTCGGGCAATTCTCGTTATCAGAAATTATCTTTAGTTCCGGAACGCGTTCCTGTCCAAAAAGGAAGTACCGGAACGACGTTCCGGAGCGTTCCGGCTCGACAACACCACTGGTTGTGTGCGTTAATTTTATACATGAGTGGCGGGACCTACAGTTAAAGGTCGACTCCGAACCACAGTTTTTTGAGAAGCTTTTCATGGCAATTTTATTTACTCTCGAGAGTTTTTGCCATAAATCTGCTGAAAGGAAATCGCCGAAGAAATACTTTGTTTTGATATCTGGCCTGGGGCTCGAACCCTGGCTTTACGTCTAATAAGCCAACACACTACCTACTAGACTACGGCGACTTCATTGACATCGAATATATTTTTTGGCGAGCCGTTTTCTTTGGGTTTGCAAACAAGAAATATTTACTTGGAGCCAAATCCAGGGAATGGGACGCTTAAATGACCAATCTTTAACCTAAATTATGACTGTTTGCCATTTTTGCTTCGAAATTAAATGACGCATGGTGACTAAATTTTAATAGAACTCAATTGGTCGGAGCAATGCTGTTCTTTTAGTTAAGAGGTAGCAAAAGTCACTGATTTATTGACACGCTCATTGTATTTGTGGGTTGCAATAATCCAAGTCTAAGATTCAAATAATGCAAAAAGTTTCCATATTGTACTTCCTGAAAACTTACTACAGCCTGATGTTTACACATTAGTCCAGGGCTTAACGTAAGCTTTGCCATGATGGCACATCCCGCGGTGCTTTAAGCACGGTTAGAAACAATGCGTCAACCAACGCCCCCACTCACAATAATACAATCCTTGATATGATATAATAAGCACATCATGTGTCCATGTACTTGGACATGACTTCCCTATTGGTTAGGGGTCGGAGACTATCTAAACTCTTTTGTGAAAATGGTTAAGAGTGTAATGCCACAACGAGCTTGCGCTCTCGCCTTGATTTAGATATGAACCACAGCCACCACATTGCTCCCACAAGAGTGCCTCACCGTAATTTGACAGAGACTAGTCTCTGGGGCTTCCGACACCCGTGGTATCAGAAATAGGCCTCCGGTCAGGCTTCGCAGTCCAGTCTGCTACCAGTTGAATCCCAAACAGTTCGGGACTGGTGACCCAAGCCTGATGCCTACACAGTACTAATTTGATTTCCGCAGTTTAAAAACCTTTTTCTCGGTTACACAGCGACTGAGTGTTTGATGAGGCCTATTGCATTTTATGTCTGCTACCTATGACGGATTTAAGGGCTGCGAAAAGACTAGCCCACTGGGCCAACAACAGAGAAATCTAAATTTACTCAGATATAGAAAAAAGGAAATTGAACATATCCAAAGAAGCAGAAAGTGGAAAAGAAGACTAGTGTATGACGGCTGTCCCAAGTAGAGAATAATACGCTAATAGACATGGGGTATATTATTCATTTCCGAAGGTGTAAGAAAATATAAAAACAGATTGATGTGTAGTAGTCGACACAACTGGAGTAAAAGACGCCAATAGATAAAGGAATAGCTTTTAGTTCATGGCCATCATAAACCATTCTGACATGGGCGATCGTGTTGGTTGTGTCGCCTCTTTGCATTTTTGCACGTAAGATTTATGCAATGCAATGTTATAGAGATTTCTGAAGCGGCGATCTCTAGTAAAATTAATTCATAAAATTGAGAGAATTATGGGGATTTTTTTTAAAATGTGGCCTGATTTTGATATCGTGGAATATCATGGTGACATTATAAAAATAGCGTCTCAACTATGACGATTTCAATGATTTCATTGATGACCTATACTTTGCGGTGTTGGTTAACAAAGATGTGGTTCCATAACAAATAGTGTCACAGAATATCAGCTATTGGTTGAGCTGTTTCTATTATGAGATTTGAAAAGCGATGATTGACGGCATATGATTGAATCATTAGTGAATGGCCTTGATACTAAATGTGATTTTTTTTAAAGTAATTATTGTATATACGTCTTGATTTTATCAATCTTAGATAAATATTGGGTATAGCAACCGGTACCCATGAACTTTCGCAAGTGACAGGAGTTTGAACGACACATTAACTCTGGTATAGCCTTAAAATCTTGCAAATAGTTAGTGAGGAATGTCGTTTTCCGAGATAATAAGAGTTCTTTGAGACTTTAAGCATTATTTCCTTTGGCAGAGTATCATCAATTTCAACTCAAATCAATGGGATTTGTAACCTGTGGCACATAAAAAGTGTTCAAAATTGCCAACAGCACAAATTTAAGTAAAATAGAGTATTTTAGACTCCCAGGTCAGACATCAAAACGAAAATATGAAAATATTTCTTCGGCGACTTCCTCTCAGCAGATTTCTGGCAAAAACTCTGAGAGTAAATAAAATTGCCATGAAAAGCTTCTCAAAAAACTGTCATTCGGAGTCGACTTTAAACTGTAGGTCCCGCCACTCATGTATAAAATTAACGCACACAACATAAGTGGTGTGAGAAGCTAGGTTGTAATCCTGACTGAAGGGTTGTAATGACCAATTATGTATGTATGTAGAGTATTTTAGACATTTCGCAATACAGTTGAACGTGTCACTAGAATTTCATCAATATTTACTATACCTTTGCCACCAATACCGGAAATTGCGGTTAAAATATCCACGCGTTAATGCACGCTTTAAAAATAATACAAGGAATGATGCATTCGTACTTTAGAAGGAAAAACGAATTTCTTGGTGCATTCATTATTCATTCATATTATGGGGTTTGAGTCACTAGAGTTATGCGTTTCTTAAAGGTACAGATGGACATGTCTAGACATGTGTCACGTTCGTTTACTCAAGGAATAGTAGATGGAATCTCTGAAGATTAGAAGCCCTTTTCCATATTAAACTATTGACCCAAGAAGAAAAAGGAAATGGTGAAAGAAATACAAAAGAAGTAGAGATTTCTGAAGCTATCTGTTGTAGAATAATTTAATAATTAAATTCTTTATAAAAAATAGAAGGTTTAAAATCAAATGTGGCCTGATTATGACATGGGTTTACCCATTAATTGCTTAACGATAGGCGACCATGAAGCTGCTTTTAAAAAGTTGATTGACAAATGATTTCATTGATGCTACACTAGACAACAAACATCTGCATACAACAATGAAAGTTAAAACTATATACACCGATTTTTAGTATTAAAATAAACGGGGTAGTCATTTTGAAATTTTTTTTAAATAAAACTCAGGTAGTCACGACACGTAAGAACTTCATTAAAGCGTTTTGGTTTTGATGTAACCAGTTTTCCCGATATTCGGAACTGATTTTTCCTGTTTTGAAACATTACCGTTCACGTCTGATGACGTTCACGTCTGATGACAGCAAAGGCAGTTTTTTAATTGCATTCAAGTATTATACATCAACTAACCAAATCTTTGTATTTATGGAAGATGCTTTGGTAATTTTTTTTTTTTTGGAAGGGAAGGAGGGAAAATGCTTTATGCATTCATACATGGTATGTCGGACTCTCCCACTGGGTATACCGACTAAAAACCCGCCTTGTCTCCTCACCGGGGTATCATTCCACCTCGGAACCACGGTTGTATTACTTCGAGGTGGGCCCCTTTTGGCACCTGTGCCAGTGTCATCATTGTCAGCCTGCGTCCAGGCTCCGCTCTTCTCTTATTCTACTGCGTCTAGGTCATATTTTTTCCTTCGCAGGACATAGTGCACAAATTGTTTAACTGCGTTCCAGTTTTCTCTGCTGTTTATCATTTTCAGCACGACGTTTGTGGCACTAATAATGCCGACTTCAGCCTCGAGACCCAGCGTCCGCAGCCGAAGAAAGTGTGTTCGGCATCGTTTAACATTTCCTCCTCCTCGTAGATGCATAATGGCGAGCGACATTTCCCCATGCGATGCAGGTACTCTCTGAAGTATCCATGACCGGTTAGCATCTGGGTTATGTAGTAGTCTACTTCGCTGTTTTATCTGGTTTTCCACACTTGCAATTCTGGAATCAGTGTATAAGTCCACCTACCATACCGTTCATTTTCCCAGCGATATTGCCATTTTAAGACGACTTCGTGCTGTATCGTTTCTAGGCTCTGCGACTGAGTCGTGCTCGGTCTAGCGTTGAAAATCATATGGCGCTCAATTGCTTGAAGGTCTATGGGAACCATTCCAGCTATTATTAAGGCAGCTTGTGTTGATACCGTGCGATACGAGGATGTGACCCGTAAAGCTGTTATTCTCTGCGCAGATAGCAGTTTTTTAGCTCTGGTTTGAGTATTCAAAGTAGAAGCCCAGATTTCAGAGCCATAAAGGAGTATACTATTTCCAGCCTCCAGTATTTGCCATCAGTCTACTCAGCTGTGTTGTAATTCTAGCTGCTTTCGCTGTTGCATACTCTATCTGCTCTGTGTAGGTCAATTTCGAGTCCAGTCTAATCCCAAGGTATTTAATAAATCTCTTCGTAGGGATAACCAAGTCGCCTATATTTATTTAAATTTCGGTCGGAATATGTCGTCTTGTTAGTAACAGCAGCTCCGTTTTATGCATGGCCAACTGCAGGCCGTGGGATTCCAGCCAGTTCTTAGTACGCATCATGACTTGTCGTAGTCTGCGTTGAACTACTTCTGAATTTCTACCTCTTATGACTACCGCAATGTCGTCTGCGTATCCGACTAGGAAAGTATCCTCCGGCATTTCGATTCTCAGGATTTCGTCATAAGTTGCGTTCCAGAGGTCTGGTCCCAATATGGATCCCTGTGCCGCTCCGGAAGTGACCTGCATTCTTCTTGGCCCTTGGCTTGTATCATACGTCAGCTCTTTATTCTTTTGGTAATCCCTAATAACTTTCATTAGGTATGCTGGAACATTAAAAATTGTCTCTAAAGCTTGTATCACGTCCGTCTACCTCAAACTGTTGAAGGCATTTTTTATGTCTAAGGTCGCTAAGAGTACGACCGGTCTCGAATAAAGATTCCCAGATTGGTCAGCTTCGACTGTGCTTACTACCTCCTGTAGAGCTCCTATTTGTTGTGTATATACATGGTAATTGTACAATGTCACAATGAATATTAAATATAACATGTCAAAGTACTATGTGTATCATAGTGTAGTTTGAAGATCTTCCGGGTCGAAATCCGTATTGTCGTGTGGAAAGACCTCCCGAAGATTTAATGGCTTCATCAAGCCTAGTCTTTATGAGCCTCTCAAACAATTTGCCAGCAGAATCCAGCAAACACAGGGGCCTATATGAAGATGGCGATTCTCGGTCTCCTTTACTCTTGCTGATGAGCAATAAGTTCAAGTCTTGTTGAAATATGTGATCGTCCTCCAACACCTTCGGCGAGATTCTTTTCGGCTGAGATCTAACTACTCAGGTACAGAGTATCTTTTACTTTTCCAAATGCAACAAGAAATGGATCAACAAATTCATTTCTCAACCGAAAGTACGAGCGCATTATCTCTTGTATTATTTCTCAACCGAAAGCCTGACTATTTTTACATCACAATTTCCTGTGTTTGTGGTAAAAATAATAAAAAAAAAACTTTAATAAACATTACAAATTTATTCATTATCTCTTGTATTATTTTTAAAGCATTTCCTGTGTTTGTGGTAAAAATAATAAAAAAAAAACTTTAATAAACTTTACAAATATTGATGAAATTCTAGTGATAAACCATTCAATAAAATGTATTGTGAAATACCAGGAAGATAAGCATTCATCTCATTTACTTGGATGGCACCTTTCATGTATGTCCACTCACTGGTTACAAATCCTATTGATTTGAGTTGTAATTTGTGTATTCTCCCGTGATTTTAACCTCAAATTCATCAAATGCGCGAACAGGGTCGATTTTAATGCGCGCAAGACCCAATGTTGTTTTTTGACACACCGGCGTGATGCTGGTCCTGGTGTTCTGTCATCTGTATCTATGGGTAATGTAAATATTGAGGAGTCGGATGCTCTTGATGTTCTGGGCATGAGAATTAGTTGTGATGCTCGTTGGAACGATCACATTTTTCGAGTGTCGAAGGAAGCATTCAAGTGCCTTGGTTTTTTAAAAAGGTGCAGGAAATACTTCACTTCATCCGACCTTCTTACTATTTACAGGACCTTTTTCCGACCTCGGCTGGAGTACAACTCTCATGTATGGGCCGGTGCTTCAAAGTCTATTTTGAAGCTTCTGGACCGCGTACAGGAGAGGGTGAAGGTGCTTATTAATGACAGTAGGGTATCCAACTCTATTGATTCGTAGGAGCATCGTCGCAATGTGGCGTGTGTTTCTTTGTTCTATCGGTACTATAATGGGAGGTGTTCTCGAGAGATAAGGGGCTTGGTTCCCGATAATCACATATTTTTACGTGGTACTCGTACTTCTCGCAGAGCACATCCTTTTGTGGTTGATTGTCCAGTGAACCGCACAATGCATTACAGGGAAAATTCATTTTTTGCCCGCACTGCTCGCTTGTGGAATGATCTTCCTGCGGAAGTTTTTCCCGTCAGTTACGAGTACTACTCCCTCTTTCCACCTTCCTATAACCTATTTTCCTAAACCTGCACAATGCACTGCATGAGTAGGGGCCATCCCCTGAGTGCTGGTTTTACCAAAAAAAAAAAAAAACTACCGATTATCTTAGTATTTTCCCGCTAGTTGTTGATAGTTTCCATGGCAAAGGCTTTAAGTAAAACGATGCATATTTATCGCAGGGCAATAATTCTTCATAATAATTATTCATAAAAGAATAACGTAATCTCTTTGAAGATACCTTGGATTTAAGCCAAGGACGCTTCAGGACTAGCATGCAAAACGTTCGTTCTGCTGAGTTAACTGATAAGGTCACCCAAGGCAACGTTTATAAAACTTTTGTCCTTCTGAACGAAGTAATTTTCCCTTAGGTCTGAACAGTTATAAAGTTCCCATTTCGATCTATCTTGTCAATGTGTCTCCGTTAACTTGCCTATGTTGATTTAGATTTCAAAGTTCCTGTTAAAACAAAATGGACTAGTCTTTGAACGAGTCATAATTGGATAAGTTTCTAAATTTGCTGAACTTTAAATTCGTCCATATCAAAAATACTCCAAACGATATGACTTTATGTAACTAATTCATGGGGCATTATGATTATTACAGACATTATAGAAATGAAACAATTTCGATTAGATTTAATATTATTTTTTATTTATAACGATATAATTTATAAAATTAATTAATTATTAACTTAACAATATGTACATACATAATAGGTCATTACAACCCTTCAGTCGGGATTATTGACCTAGTTTCTCACACCACTTATGTTGTGTGTGTTAATTTTATACATAAGTGGCGGGACCTACAGTTTAAAGTCGACTCCGAACGACAGATTTTTTTGAGAAACTTTTCATGTGCAATTTTATTTACTCTCAGAGTTTTTGCCAGAAATCTGCTGAGAGGAAATCGCCGAAGAAATACTTTTTGTATTTTGTTTTGATGTCTGGCCTGGGGCTCGAACCTTTACCTTTACGTCTAATAAGCCAACACACTACCTACTAGACTACGGCGACTTCAACATTATATTAAATATAATTATTAACTCCACTTTAATTTGTTTATTAGCTGTCAGTCCTTAATAACTCTCGATCGTTTTCACAGATCTTCTGTCTGTTGTCGCTTGAAAATGTTAAATAAACGCGGCGACATTTGCGTAAATAACAAGCGGCATCACATTTACCGTTACTGTTACATTTTCCTGAGCCTTCGTCGAATTTATTGTAGAGGCACTTCTTATGAAACGTATGACCACATTCAAGTGAACCATAAACCACGACTGTACATATATGTATGTATTTTGAGTGACGAAGTGGTACGAATTCCCCTTTTTGGTACTTTCATATATATTAATCGTATATATTAATTTTTTAAATTTGTACATAAAAAATGATTTTTCCTTTAACCTTCCTATACCCGCGCGTTGGTCTGTGAGACCGATTTTTTTATTATCGCGATTTTTTTTGTAAAAAAATAGTGCCAGTAAGTTGATATCACTGGTAGCTTCGTTATTCGTAATAAGCTTCGTTGACTAAAAATAATTTTTTCGAAATAGTACCAAGGATATAGGATATGCCATTGTCGGTCTCACAGACTAACGCGCGGGTATTGGTGCTTCACTTTTTGGCGCGGGTATAGGAAGGTTAATTATTACACTATGCGACAAAATAAAAAAAAATTAAATACACCCGGCTAATGACATAGTATAGGTTGTGAGTTTTGTTGAGTAGATCTCAAAAATATTTTTTTTATATTTCTCGAACCCTCCAAACTTTTTTATTTGACAAAAAACGTTTTTTTTTTCGACTTTACGCACAAATTTCTGGATTACTCAAACATTTCTGACAAGATTTTCAAAATTGAAATCTTGTTGGAAAGGGGAGAAATGGAGCTTTAAATCGGTATACTTGAAAAAATATGGAAAAAAATTCGAATTTTCCAAGTTTACCTCATCAAATCTCATAGCATATTAAGTCGAATAATAGATATACATATGAATACCGTTTTAAAGGTCCACCTCTCCCCTTTCCAACAAGATTTAAATTTTGGAAATCGGGTCAGAAATGTCTGAGTAATCCAGAAATTTGTGCGTAAAGTCAAAAAAAAAAAACATTTTTTGTCAAATAAAACAAGTTTGGAGGGTTCGAGAAATATAAAAAATATATTCCTATGATTGTAATGTGCATAAATAATTATAAGAATATTTTTTATTATTAGCTAGGCATTGTTTTGCAATTTTATAAAAAAAAAAACAATACGACAGTGTACTTATATGTAAATTCCATAAATATTGACTCAGATTGAATCAAAAATGTAATATTCTATAACATTGCAAGAATAAATATTTATAATAACATAAAACTTAAGAAGCAAATAAAGGGTGATTTTTTAAGAACTATAGGAAAAATTCTCAAAAAAAAAAAACATAAAATTCAGAAAAATGCATGAAATCTTTATTTGAACCGATAGTACGGTCCATACAATTTAATGTTTGAAGATTATTTCATGCAAATGTTGACCGCGACTGCTCCTCAAATGGTCCATCCGCTTAGTCCAATTTTGGCATACTCTTTCCAACATTTCGGCCGGTATCTCACGAATAAATGCTTCAATGTTGTCTTCCAATGCGTCAATTGAAGCGGGCTTGTCTGTATAGACATGAGCTTTAACATAGCCCCACAAAAAATAGTCTAAAGGCGTTAAATCGAACGATCTAGGCGGCCAATTGACCGGCCCCGAAAGTGAAATAAAATGTTCACCGAACTTGCCTCTCAATAAGTCCATTGTTACGCGTGCTGTGTGGCATGTGGCAGCGTCTTGTTGAAACCACATGTCATGCAAGTCAAGCTCTTGCATTTTGGGCAAAAAAAAGTTGGATATCATCTCACGGTAGCGCTCACCATTCACAGTTACGTTACGATTCGCAGCATCTTTGAAGAAGTACGGTCCAATGATGCCAAATTCAATGATTTGCAAGCGTTGTTCGTTTGTAAGACAATTCATGGTTAAATTATAGACCAAACTGAAGATGTTTGACAGTGAAACAAAACACGAAACGTGCGTGAGCTGTTTAAATCAGTGTTGCTAAAAAGATAATAGCTAAAAAATCACCCTTTATAACTTTTTCCAGTTAAGGCCTAATTGGTATTTTTTTATTTTTGCACGACCTTAACATTTTTCACTGACAGCGTACAAATTGCTGTATACCAATCTTTGCATTGTGTTGTGTTCGTGTGTGTGTTGTCTCGTTTTATTTACATTGATTACATTAATGATTCTATAACTAAACAAACGTTCTTACGGCAACGTACGATATGTTTTTACGTTCCCTACGCTTGGCTAACCAGTCCTTAAGCCTTGAGTCTATTATTTATAAATCCTAAAAGTATGCTGCATTTTATTTTTTGAAGGTTAACAAAAGAGAATTTTCACGGGCTTTACAGTTTCGATGCTGAGAGTAAAAACAGAAAGCAAGCGAATGTGACTGCGACTGCAAGCTGGGAAATATTTCCCAGCAAAATAAAACACAATCAAACCACGACCAATTTACAGTTTAACAATATTTTTTATTTCGCTTGTTTTGTTTTATAAAAAAAAATAAAAATTTTAACTGAGAAATTATTTTTGGCTTCTTCTTCTTTTCGGTACGTGTAAGGAAAATTAAATTAAAATCGTAACTTAAAATTTAAAGGAAGCATATCAGCAAAAACGATATGATTATGACTAATTTAAGGCAAAAACTTACAGAATTTAATATTTCATAAATTAATAAAGAATACAAATTAAGGAAGTAGATTTAGGACAAGGAATTAAGGAAGTTATTGTTGGGTTAAGCAGCAGTAAGGACGGCTAAAGGAAAGGGTGTAGTACATTAACAATAAAAAAAAACATTAACTTTCGTTTTCTAGTCTCTTGTTTTTCTCTTTGGAACGTTGCAGAAGAAAATGCGATACATTTTCGTAAACTAAAAATGTTATCATGCAGGCGGGTATAACACGCGTCAAGCTGGCCTGTAAACCTTTATAAAAACCTAAGACACCTTCGTATCTGCAACGAGACAATAAGAAGAGTGATATTTGTACATTAGCAAAGTTTGAACAAAATGCTTACCTTCTTCTATTTATTTTTAGAGTTACACTACGAGAGAGACAATGACTTTCTAATGTGAGTTACGCTTTTTGTTTTGTTTATCTTTCGCATACGTTTTCTTTTTCGAAAACAAATTAAAAAAAAAATTAATTTTTATTGTTTAAATTCATTTAGCAAAAAGAGAATTAAAAAAAAAAAGAAATACAACAACAATGCAGCACAGGACTTAATTAAATATAAAACAAAACTTAAAATTAACTTTTAATTTGAATTATAAAAAATAACGGTTGGTTGGTTGATAGGTTAGTTAGTAGATAGATAGGGCAAGTAAAACGAATGTTCCAAAATGATTTTAAAATAATTTCCGTTCAAAAACACTTACTCTTTATAGAGAAACTGCCAAACAAATAAACAAATTTAGATATTTGTTTATTTTCCCATCTCATTACAAGAACAATTAAAAAAATTAAACTCATAAAGAAATTTCATATTTGTTATATATGTATGTACGTATGTATATAGCGGTATGTTTTTATATACTACTAAATACAATAACTATACTACAGTGTAACTATTCATCAATTTAAGTATTTATTTAAGCTGTTACTGATTTCTCTTGCATTTCTTTTTAACATTTTTTTCCTATTTTTTTTTTTTTTTTTAATTTTAATTTTCAAATATCTTTTTGCCAAATAAAGTTTAATAAATTAATGTATTCTTTTTTTATTTTGTTTTCTTCAAAGACGTTTACTTAAGATTAATGATATTTTTATGAAAAGCCTTGAAATGCTTAATAATTTAAAAAGATCTTTTATACGATATATATATTTAGTTTTTATGCTTAATAAACTAAGAATTTGTTTTTGTTTTCATATATTACTAAACTTATATTTAAATAAATTAGTTCTTGGATTCTTTGTAAATTAAGAAAAAAAAAGAAGACATTTAAACTAAATTTTTATACAAGAAATAAGACTTAATGCCGTCGTTTAAGGTCCAAGTTTTAAAATAAATTTTATAAAAACTATTTTGAACACTTGGTTTTATTTTGTAAAGCAAGAAACTTTAAAAACAAACATTGTTATGTAAAAAAAAGAGAAAGAAAAACAGAAAAATAGACACTTAACAACAATTCAAGAGTTTTTTTTTTGTAATTTTAAGGGGCCTTCATTATAATTACATATTATTTATTGTATATTACAACATATAATTTCAATTTTCTGCCCCCAAAACTCAAACTCAACTCTTGCTGGCTAAAGTCTTTTTTTTTAACTATCTTAAGTAAATCTTAGAAAAGAAGAATAAATTATAATTTAGATTTAAGCAAAAATGTTTGCTATCACATTTTGTATAGTAAAAAATTTCTAGAAATAGAAAGAATTCACAACTAGATTTAGAAATTTTCAAAATTTTCACTTACAAGCTATCGAAGAAAATAATAACAAGGTAAAAAATTAAAAACTATATTCAGGAGCTTAGTTAGCATTCATGGAATTATTCAAACAAATTAAGAAAAGATTAAGATTGAATAATAAACATAAAAAAATATTTATATAAACGTTTACAAATAAAAAAAAAAATTAAATTAAATTTAAAAAAAATTAAAATAAAAACTAAAAATTAATAATAACAACAGTAATACAAAATTGTTCAATATTTTCAAACTCTTACAACAGTAGAGCACTTGTCATTTCTTATGCTGTGTGATTACATAGATTTTCTATTTTCTTATTTTTTTTTTTTCTTTGCAAACTCTATTTGAAGTTTAGAAAAAATTCAGACACATGTCTTCATTTTTTCTTTTGTAGTATTTTTGTTTTTCTTTCAATATTATTTTCGTTTTTCTTTCGAATTTTCTTTTCTTATAATATTAATCTTATTTTTATAATAATAATAATAATTATAATAAAAAAAGAACGTCTGCATTTCTTAGCTATAATTTGCATTGAAGATTCATTTAAATATTTGCGTTTTTTTTTTTTAATTTTTATATTAAAAATTTGTTTTTAAGACGTCAAGTAGTAAAAGTTACTATTTAGTATGTAGAGCAATTATAAGGAGATAATTTATGTTTTTAAAAACTAACTTTTTGTTTTTGTTTTCGTTTTTAATTTGTCAATTTTTCCCATATTAGCATGACCATACATATGTTTGGTGTGACATGCACTAAATACGGTACAAGACCTTTATAAAAACCACCCATACGTTCGTACCTCCAAGTTTGTTTAATACAATCCAGTGTACCGCCATACTTATGATGATGATCCTGTAGACGTGCCCGCACGACTTGGTATGGGTATGTGGCAGCAGCTGCTATTAGTTTGGATATCGCTGCAAAAGCTAAATATTCCGATGTTGCCTGTTAAATGGAAATAAAAGAAAAGAAAAACAATCGGATTAGTTTTTAATGGTTTAACTAAAAGAAAAATTATCCTCAATATTTAAAGGTTTTTTTTTATTGAGAAGTTAATTAACTTTCACTGCATAATTCATTTTGAAATATTAAATCAGAAATTGTAATACGATAGTGTTCTTAAATCAAAATTCAAAATCTTCCCAAGGTTTTTAATTAAAAACTCAATTTGTAGAAATTTCACACCAATTTTACAAACTAAACATTTCTGGTATATTTAATCAAAATAAATGTGTGCTATATAGCACTTGTTTACAAAACAGAACAGAAGTAACATTAAAAAATGTGCAAATTATTGAAACGATTGCCCTAAAAATTAAAAAGAAAAAAAAACAACTTCCAGCAGTATTCTGGCAAAAACTCTGAGAATAAATTAAAATTGCCATGAAGTTTCTCAAGTATGTCGTTCAGAGTCCATTTTAAACTGTAGGTCCCGCCACTCAAAAATAACCTACAGTTTAATGTCGCGTCCGAATAACAGATTTACCAGAAGACTATTCAGAGGAGGTCACCGAAAGGAATATCTTTTTACATTTAGGTCTGAAAAATTTCTTTTGCTACTGAATCTATAATTCAATAAGGGTTACAATGATTTTAATACGTAAAATTGGAATAAAAAGTATACAAAGATAGTAAGCTAGTAGGGAAATTGTCCGAAATAACTGAATTATTATTATATACGTGATATTACATTTTATTACAGATTTCCATCTGCCCTACTATACACAACAATATCTCCTCTTTCTCTCACAATTTAATTGAAAAAGCACACAAATGAAAAAATAAATTTCAAACTGGAGTTTGCTTATTTAATTAAACTTATTAAATTAAAAACAAAAATAAATAAATATTTTTGAAGGACTGTGTTATTATCTTAAACTTGAAAGTTCATAATACTTTGATATTTTTAAAAAGTAAACAAATATTTATAACGATTATCCAGGGCTATTTAATTGGTCAATAACCTGTTTCTATATTTTATGATTGTTTTTTTTTTTTTAATTATATTGCATTTTACAATAAAACTGTTTTAAACATTTGAAAAAATTCTTTTGCTAATATTAAATGTGAATATTAGTACCACAATCACGTTGTAAGACAGTGATCTTGTAAAAATTCTATGCAGTAACCTACAATATAAAGCAATCAATTCAAAATTCTTTTACCATACCCTACATACATATATGTATGTACAAACGTTAATGGTGTGTATATTAAAATGAAATTAATTTTAAATTCAAATACATTTTAAAAATGTAATCATAAAATATCATTTAATGCTACTATATGGTAGGTAGAGGGACTATGAGCATTTTATTTTACTTTAAATTGATTGCGCCTTTACATGTTATTCATTTTCATTTAACAAAAAGTTATTAAATTTTATTTGCACAATGTTTGCTGTGTGAGGCAATAATAATAATAATAATGTCGTTGTATATGAAACTACACAAAAGGCATAAATAATGTATAATATTTCAGCTCAGAAAAAAAATGAGGTAACATTTGTTTCATTATATGCCTGCTTTCATTTATAGTTTCTTATTACAAAACGAAAAAAAAAAAAACAGTACACGTGCCTGTGCCTGTAATTGAAGCAATTGCTAGAATTTTCCCCTTTTTTTTTCCCATGTTATTCAAAGCTGGAGACAAACTGTGTGAATAAAAATGTATATAAAAAAATGTTCATTACACAGTTATAATATAAAATATCATATTAGAATTTGCCAATGACGTCAAATGTTTGTCTTTTTAATTAAATTGCGATAAGACAATGATATTGGTTTAATGACTCTCAGACGACAAATTAATTGTTTACGTGCAAATTTTCTTCTGCAAAAAGTTTATAAATAATATAATAAAACATAATATAAATAAACGTATGTTTAATATTGGATTATTATACTTAAAAGAAAAGAAAGAAGCTGATAAAACAGGCTAATCACATTTAAAGAATGGAAATATTTTATGCTGTAAATAGTATAAATGTGTAGTAAAACGAAATAATTTATTTTTCCCATAGAAGGCTTGCGTAATCTGTAATTGGTGTTATACAAAGGCAATTGGATCACAAGAGAAGCCATTAATAACTTCATATTTATGCCATTGAATTTAATAGAATGGATATACAAAAATTTATATTTTTTGAAAACATTTCCAATTGTTAGAGAATGATTTCAATCGAATTCTTACATTGCACAGGTTAGCATTACACTAATGTTTATGATCTAGTTTGTTTTATTCGACTACAACACACTAATTAAATAAAGACGTCCTATACTTTAGTGGGAGCTTAAGAAATTAATTTATTTAATCGAAGTAAACCTTATTCTTAATTAAATAAAGGCATTATATTCTTCAGTGGTAGTTTCAAAAATTAATATATCTCAACGAACTAAACCCTCTTCTATAGTTTTTTAAAAACTGTTTATCGACTTTGAGTCATTTTCAAGTACATATATTTTGCAAAAGTTTAAATCTTGTTTCTAATTTATCTGAGCTTAACTATTCTAGAAAAAAAAAATAATAATAAAGTGTAATAAAGTCTGAAACACCAGCTATTAATCCTAAATTTAGATGATTAAAGTATTAATATAAACATTTCATAACAACCAATTTCACAGATTGATGAGAGGAAGCAGGCATGTTGTATAAATTATTACAACGTATATTCAAAATTACTCAATTTGCCGGTAAAATAAACTTGTATAATAAAAAAATATATACAAAAATAATTGGACTTTAGCCAATTACTATAATAAACGACGAAATGGCAAGAAATTTACAATATTTAGTGCTTTATCATCCCGCATATGACGAAATATATTATATTGTATTAAAAACAAAACAAAAAACAAACTTTAAAGACCACCAAAGCAATTAGAGAACAGCTGAGAGACAGTCATGTGATAAATTCAAGGAGAGTCAAAAGTTCATAGAATATTTTTGGAAAACATCAAAATACTATAAAAAAAAAAAAAAACTAAATGATGTTGAATTTTGAAAAATTTCGTCATAATATTTGATTGGCTGCAAAATATTGTTTTCATAAACAACATTATGAACTAAAAATAAATAGAAATAAAAACGAAATTTAGGAAATATATAAGGAGCACACAAAAAAAATTCCGTTCTGTTCCGATTGTTACCTCTGAAGGCCATTTAAATTTAAAATTATATTAAGTTATATAAACTAAAATTAAATAAAACTTAAACTTACCAATTTCGTATCGATTGGTAATTTTCGATATTCGTTATAGCGATTCTTCATTTCTTCATATGTCATGAATTGTATGGCACCGTGAGAAACACCCAACATGCCAGGAACAAAACCCTTTAAATTTAAAATTTATAAGAATTTAAATTAAAATTTGTTTTTAAACATTTTTGTTTTTTACAATTTACCTTATATAAGCCTCTAATGCCTTCTTCTTTGTAGATTTGTGCAAGCGCATTTGTCATGCCACGATACTGTTGTGCACCTTTGCCCTCTGAATCGTACTGTAAACACAGGCGTGTCTTTACCACCCAAAGGGGATTCGTTAACATCAATGTTAAAGCTCCCGATTGAGCAGCAGCAATCATGTGCATAGTGGGTCCCAGTGGCATTGTGGTATTACCACCTTGAATAAAAGTCTTAATGCTGTTGTAGCTATAAAGTAAGTAAGGAAAACAAATAAATTATGAAATTAAATCATATTTTTAATTTTTCTTTTTAGTTTAATACTTACAACATGAAGTAAAGACCCCATGAGGAGCCTGAACCCCAGATGTTTGGCGTTACACCCTTGTAAAGACCGCGTACACCCTCTTGGCGGAAAATGGTGGAAAAAGCACTACCCAAGCCACGGTATTGTGGCACAGTTGTAGTGCGACCATCATTAACTGTAAAGAAAGACAAAGAAAGGAAAATTTAAATTTATTTTCATAAAGTAGTGCGTGTGTAAATATTTTTCTAATCAGTTGTATTAGTGTTTGTATACACTTGTAAGTATGTATTCATTAACAATAGAGTAATACTGGCACGTGTGGACTATTAATGGTAAAAACAACACACGTAAAATTTCACAAACAAACAGATAAAAATTGATAAAAAAAAAAACTGTTAACGTTGATTTTAAACTAATTTTGTTTACAAATAGGCCGAATCATGCTATTTATGTTTGCAAACGTTATTAGATGATAATATTGAAAATAAAAACAAAAACACTATCTACAGAAGAAGCCCATCAAAATGTAGACGCATAATATTGTGAATTTTAAATATGTTTAGCAAAATAAAAACATGTTGCATTCACAATTAATCTTGTTTGAACTAAAATATTAAATTATTTCAGTTCAAAGTTTTTTTTTTTTTTAATAGATTTGTTTTGTCTGACCCTGAAATTCTTTGTGTTTTAATTCCGTTCACTATATACTGTGCAAGCGGAAATAATTGTTAGTACATTACGTATTTAAACAAAAGAAAAAATTTTTTAACAAGTTTTTTAAGTGAAACTAGTAGGTATACAGAAAAAGGTTAAATACCTTCAAAAACGTCAAGTTATACAAAAAATATCGTCAGATATTTTATCTTCATTTCCCTTATAGGTATTTTCTTATTCATGTTTCTTTTGTCAAGTAAGTACCGGTTGAAGTAATTCATCGTAAATGTAATTTGAATATGTCGTTTGAGGTTTGATGTATGTATGAATGAAAGCACCTGATTTACCAATATGATCTCATTTTGTTATTGCTATCGTTTCTTTTACTTCAGCAAAACAAAAACATTCAATAAATTTTTCTTTTTTTATTTCTTGTTTTTTTTCACGAACCTGTTGTTATATTATATGGTACTTTTGTTTTTGTGTGATTGTTTGATTATCTTTTTATTTTACTAACAAAATCACGTGACTGTACATATGTTGTATTAAACGTTGTGTTATTGGGTATATACTTAAGAAAAAAAACGAGTTCGTCATGATTATTTGTTTATATTCGTTTCGAAGAAAACAAATTATTTTTGTGCACTTTTTTTGAGTTTCAACAATTTGTTGTTGCTAAGTGTTTAAATGAGAAATAATGTAAAGCCTCCATGATTTCTTTGAAAATGTGAGTCATTTAAAGCAGGAAAAGCAACAAACAAAATTAAATATATGACATATAAGGACATTAATTAATATCGTGTTATTTTTTATTTATTTTTTTAATTTTTTGCAAATACTGTGTATAAGAGGAGTTGTCACTTGCAGAGTTGCTATAGCAACTAAAAAGTTGTTTCTTGTTATTACCAATCACAGGTGGTTGTTTAACAGCTAATGCTTTGGCCCCCAAAATATATTATGTGTCCCCAAAACGACCTTGCCATAGAGCTCATATAAATAATTTTTATTAAATAACTCAGAAAGGTAAATCAACTGATATATTATGAACATTTCTTAAACGTTTTGTGACTATACCATATAAAACCTTATGTTTTATATAGCAAAAGTTCTTAAAACATTCTTCCAATTTAAAGCCTAATTATCCATAAAACTTTCATCCGCCAAACCCCTTAATAATTAATTTTACTTGGAGTTTAAAATCATATCGTCACTCCTCAGTAGTGCATATTTATAGATCTCGTTAGGCTATTCTATTCTATTTCCTTTTCAACTCTAGATGGGCTAGTATTTGCTAACATTTATTGTGCTTTATATAGTTACTCGCTGCTAAATAAAAAAAAATGTATATTAAACTTTGAATGTTTGTATGATACTTTTCCTCAGGTCTATGTATATGTCTACATAGTGGTTCCCTTTAGGAATTATAATATTTTGTTAAAAAACATTCGAGCAACCGTACAACAATAGCGACTTAATCTTAGCCTTTAACAATGATATTTTAATGCACAATAATAAAGATTATGATCTACATATCTTCCGCATTGATCTTTAGATATTCTGCATTCGATATCGCTAGTAGCACTGGCATTTGCTGAAATTGCACAGTCAAAATAAGATTATACCATCGCCTTTTACAGACAGCTGCTGCTAGGATCGAGCGTATTTATTTTACTTGCCTTAGTATTCCCAGCAGTCCAGGAAAATTATTTAAAATTGAAGTATTTAAAGTGATCAAATTTAAATTTTATTTTAATGGAACTTACGCAAAGCATTTTTTATTTTATTAGACAGTTTTGGACTTGTAAATCAAGCAATATAGTAAATGATACAAATTTATTTCTTAAACCAAATCCATTTTATTGGGGTTTTGAGTTCCAATTTGAACCTTTTACTGAAGCAAAATGGCTAGATTGCAAAAAAGAGAAAAATGCTAAATTGAATGCTTACAAATTTTGCAAATCATTTTTTATAAACAATAAAAAAAAACAACAAATAATTTGGCAAAACAAGATAAAATATAAAAAACTTGTTTGGTTTTTTATTTTTTGTAAAAAGTTTCAAGGTTTTTTAAAAGACACAAAATCTGCGTGTGTTCTCTATACATTGGGTAGATTCTGTTATACATAAAATAAATAAATTTTTTTTTTTTTAAGAGATCGTGACGAGGTTAGACGAGCCCCCAATTCTTTTTTTATTTTTCTGTTGTTGTTTATTTGCCAAATACATTTGCATACAGATTAATGATACGAACTAAAAAAACAATTGCTTTCACAGAGATAAGGCACAAATAACTAAGAACTTTTAATATATTATTCCAAAAAAATATTTGTTTTTTTTTTATTTTATAAAACGCGTGATGTTTTTTTCTTCTTAATGGCTCTAGCTCGTGTGCTTATCAAAAAAAAAATATTGTTTATATGTTATTGTTAAATGAAGAGAATTAGCAAAAATAGAACATTCTAAAAAATTTTGGGTTGGTGATATATGTATACACGTTAGGCTTGTAGATAAGCAAGACAATGAATGATATACATACTGTGAGCGCCAAAAATGATTAAACACCACTGAAATAATTCATTTCTTTAGGATAGCGAGAAAAGTAAATGAGAATAGTCGAATAAATTTCCAAAAATAAAAACGTTAATTTATTACTTATAAAATGTTAAAACAAAAACAGCAATTCAATTATTGTTGTGCTACAAGTATATTTTTTATAATAGAAAATTTAAAATTATAGTGGGTGTTGACTCACTTATGGCGCTCAGTGTATGTATGTATACATACATTGAGAAATATGGTTATTTCAAATGGCCTTTATTATTTATTAAAGAAAATTTATTAAATTGTTTTTCTTAAAAAATTTGTTTTTACACTCGATATTCAAAACCCAATATGGTTCAATTTAATTATAAGAAAAAACTGAACAAAGTTAGGGGCTCGAACAAAAATTATTTAATAGGGTGTTTTAAATTACTGAATTCCTTATCAGCTGACTAATTAATCTCATTTTTTTTATTTTTTTTTTTTTGCAAGTTTACCCCCTAGAAAGATATTTTTCTAAAAGAATTAAAACTTTCATTAAAAAACTGTTGATAATAGAAACTATTGCATACAGAAATGCTAAAGGTTATCATTAAAAGTTTGTCATGTTAATAACAAATAAGATTAACAAGAACATTTCCCTTTTAGATTTAATTAGGAACTAAGTTTATGGGAATAAAGTCCATAGCAAATACAATAAAAAAAAGATAAGTGTTGAAATTATCTTCTACCATCACTGATAGCAAATTATATTAACAAAAATTAATTATTAATAATAGCATTGGGTGTTACCATGCTAAGGCTGTGTATATAATTTTATTATTACATCAAAGGCATCAGAATCATTTTAATGTAACACCCACATTAATAATGATATTGTATTCATGGCAATTCCCCATTTTTTTCCTCTTATCAGCCACAGACGACATCATTACATGGAAAAAGCAACAATAATTCCATTGCAAACCAACACAAAAGATACAGAATAGATTATTAAATGCAATTTAATATGAAACCAGTAACATAACACTACCATAGTAATAAAACAAACCAATACAATAATTTATTTAACTAAAATTTTAAGCAGTTTTTTATGCAGATAAATTTTGTATTTAATATGTACATATGCATGTAGCTCTATATTTATTTAATATGGTTAAAAAAAAAAAACTAAAAAGAAACTGTGTAACACGATTACAGCACGTGATAAAAAGTTGATTTTCAAAAGTCTGCTACTTTTGCTGACATATGGAGGAATAAAATGCCACAAAAAAGCAGTTTTTGATTTCATTTTTTAATGATTTTTCCTACCTATTGTAATACTATAAGACTATATAGTTGAATGAGAGATAAGGAAAAGTGTTTTTAAGACTATAGATGGCGGCCTTAAACTAAACAAGTTTTAGAGTAAAGCTGACATACATTTCAAACATTAAATATTTTAAATATGCATTTAAAACCAAACTTGGTTTAGGAAAATTAACGACAAACAAACAGACAAACAGATTGTATTCAATTATTTATTTGTTTACTTCATACAAAAAGAGTTTGTTTATTTATTTAGTAATTTTCCATTGGTCTGACTCTATATTTTCCATAGGAAATAATCTCATGTGAAGGCATTAAATAAATATTGACAATAATAAAGTGTTTTTATTTTCCGCTTTTTTGAATTTTATTAAATTAATAAAACATTTCTGCTTTGCTTCATTGTTAAAGTTATTTACGGGGTTATTGTAAATAATTTAGCACTGGAATTATGGAATTTTGTTTTGAATTTTAAGACAAGTTCTGTGATTTCCTGTACACAGACAAGTTGCTTGTTTTTGTTTTTGATAACAAAAGGAATTTTTATTTACATTTTACGGTTTTGCTGTTACTAGTTCACGTAAGAGTAGCTGTTGTTATTGTTTTTAATAAAAATCAGTTTTAAATAAAGATTTGCGTAAATAAAGTAGAAAAACAAATAATAAATATTATTATTTGCGTTATTTGTGTAAATTTACATAAAATGTAACAGCAAACAACAAATACTTTATCTTAAAAAAAAAAAAATATTGACAAATTATATATTACAATGCAAGTAACAATACAATTAATACAAGAACAAATGATAACTTACAAATATTGATTTTTCAGACAGTTTCAGGGGAATTTATTTTTAGCGCAAATTAAATTGTGACATACATATTTACATATTAATAACTTCATGTAATAATAACAATCGTTATACTCTAAGGGCCAGTTTTTTAATGCAAGTTTAAACTCGAGATTAAGTTAATCTCCAATTAACTTTCGTTTTCAGTTTTTGAATTTACTTAATCTTAAGTTTAACCTTACGGTTAATCAGTTAATCTTAAGTTTAAACCACCAACGTTGGTGGTTTAAACTTAAGATTAACTATCAAAAGTATTTGACAAATTTTATTTAAAAAAAGCTTTTAAGTGGGAGAAAGCCGAATAAGACAAATATTTAAGTGGCTACGGATTATATAAAACACAAATTGACAATAGACAGCCTTAATTTATTTATTATTTTAATAAAATAATTTTTTTACATAAATATCATAGTATTCAGCTTTTGTTTGTTTGTTTTTATTATATACAAAAGCAAATTGTTGTGAAACACTAAGAATTTTTGCTTATAAGTATGGTAGCCCTACGAAGATTAAACTACCATTCAAAAACTGAAAATTGAGTTAACGAAGCAAGTTAAGTAAGTTAAGTTTAACCTTACGGTTAATCAGTTAATCTTAAGATTAACTATGAAAAGTAGTTGACAAATTTTATTTAACAAAAAAAAAAAGCTTTTAAGTGAGAGAAAGCCGAATAAGACACATTTTTAAGTGATTATGAATTATATAAAACTCAAATTGACAATAGACAGTCTTAATTTATTTATTACTAGCTGACCCGGCGAACTTCGTCCCGTCCAAAATTGATTTTTTTATTGCCCAAAAGAGGCCACATTATATATTTATTGTAATACGCTGCATAAAAGAGTTATATAAAAATAACTAACTTACTATAAGTGTGGGGAGATACTTATAATCGAAAGCGTTGTAGTTATAAACCATCGAATTAGCCGACTTATAGGTATCTCTTAAAGGGGAGGGCTGCCACGCCCATTTTTGGTGAGTTTTTCGATATCGACTCTACGAACTTACCCACCAAATTGCATTCGTCTACGATCAATATGTCCCTAGATATTCAATTTTAAAGGTTTGCCACGCCTACTTTTTGCTATATCGAATCTTTTTTAAAACCATCTAAACCTGATAAGCTTTCGAACAAAAAAAGAATGGTCAAAATCGGTTCAGTAGTTTAAGAGTTATAGGTATCACTTGAAGAGGGAGGGTTGTCATGCCCATTTTTGGTGGGATTGCCGATATCGACTCTACGAACTTACCCACCAAATTTTATTCGTCTACGACCAATATGTACCTAAATATTCAATTTTAACGATTTGCCACGCCCTCTTAACATTTAGGGATATGAAAAATAGATATTGTCCGATTCTCAGACCTACTCGATAAGCACACAAAATTTCATGTAAATCGGTCGATCCATTTCGGCGGAGTTTAGCCACTAACACCGTGACACGAGAATTTTATATATTAGATTTTTCAAAAATTATTTTTTTACTTAAAAATCAATAGTATTCAGCTTTTGTTTGTTTTTCTTCTATACAAAAGCAAATTGTTGTGAAACACTTTGAAATTTTTGCATATAATTGTGGCAGGCCTACAAAGATTAAACAACCATTCAAAAACTGAAAATTAAGTTAACGAAAGATTAACTTTAACTGGAGATTAACTTAATCTCGAGTTTAAACTTGCATTCAAAAACTGGCCCTAAAAGATGTTAATAAACAATTGTTTTAATATGTATATCGTTTCTGGGGAAAAATTCAGCAGTTGACAACAACAAATTTAAAAATACTCAAGTGTAATATTGTCTGATAGCGAATATCGTAATTTAACAATTTAAAAAATGTTCATGTACGAGTATCATAACAATTATTTGAAGTTTGTACTGATAATTGCAAATTTAACACGTTGACTGCCACATCAATTTTCAGTAAACTGGCCAAAAATGACCATTTGATTTAGTTTAGGTTTAGTGAGTACGAAATAACTCGTAGTTGGCACCCTAGAAGGGAACGCAATCTTCGAGTTATCTCGCAGTTGACAGTCAACGTGTTAAAAAGAAATTTGTGGTCAAATTTAGCGTAACCGTTTAGCGTTTCAACAAATTACGCTTAAACAAATTAGTCAAGACATGTTAACCGAATATTCGCATGACCTTCAACTTCAGGATTTCGCATCAATACTGCTGTCCTAAACCAAGTTAAGGAGATCTTTTTACTTAATGTCAAACGCCAATCGTAGGATACACTAAAAAGTCTATGACATATATTGAAACTGAAGTCTTACTTAATTTAGTTACAATTTCTGATCGCTATGTTCGATAACTTCTTGCCATTTTATTGTGGAAACCATTACTGATATTATTACACATTGAACGGCAATTAAATATAACCTTGAAACACTTCAGCTGATTCATTAAGTACCTACTTTTGAATGAGCAATCACACACGAGAACAATTATGCTGGCACAAAATGGCAGCTTGTAGGCAAGAGAGGTGAGGAGAGTGGTTTTTTGCTGGCATAATTTTTCAACCAGCTTCTACCCCGCACAAACCAATCCATAAACAACACAAAACCAATACACATATATTTATAAAACAGCAGGTTCAGAAAATTAAGTAAAAAAAACCAATACATACGAAGCAGAGTACATGTATACAATTTTATGCCAGATGAAATAGTCTCGTGTGTGACTGAAAGAACAAAAATTATGCGGCCTAAAAAATAGTCTCGTGTGTGAAAGCACAATGACTTCATCTGCAAAGTAATAAAAAGGTCGTATACCTGGCTTTAGCAAATATTAAAAACCCCTAAACACACAAACGTCAAACGATAAACAGTTGTAAAACTTAAGGAATGTATACTTTGTCTATTATTCAGTGACATAGGTTTTTCTAAACTCTCTATCCCTTTCCAAAGGTTTACACAAAAAAATAAAAGCAGGTATAGAGTACTGGGTATTGCCGAAAGTACGAAAATTTGTACACCTGGCAATTTTAATTGAAAAACAATATAACAAACGGTTGACTTAGGTAGAATTATTGCAACATTTTATCTTAATTCTCATGCAATAGGGAGATTTACAGATGTTGTAACCTATTTTCCCATTATGTTTTGCAAATCCAGGGGTCTCATTGCAAAAATAATATGTAAGGCGACCTATGTATACATAAAGCAAAAGGTTTGTTTGTATCTAATTGGTGTAAAGTTTTCCCAGGGATCTTTCCCTTCCAAACCAAACCCATGGCAGTTGTATATAGGTACATATTTTTAACGATTTTTTTTCTGTACTTCGTATTCATTATATTATATTACATGCTATATGTATCTACTTATTGTTTGACTTACCTGCAAAGCGGATTTTAATTAGATCCAATGGATGCAAAATCAACGTTGATGTTACACCTCCTGAAATGCCAGCAACCAAATGCTCGTACTTAACATGAGAGGATAATTTTAGTTTGCCGTTGGCAACGCTGGCTGGATTCTTCGTAGAACTCATTGTGGTCATTGTTAAATTAAAATTTATTTAAATACGATATTATTTAATAACAGGAACTTATTTTTTATTTTAATTGTAATAGTATGCGTTTTCAATTTTATTTTGTTTTCTTCTTTTCACTCGTTTTTTTTTTTTAATAATTGGCTTGTTTTTGTGTCTCTTTCTGTTGGAGTTTCTTTTCTTTAAATGACAATTTTTATATTACTGTTATTAATATTCTCTTCTCACTCGTTTATAACATTTGTTTTATGTTTAGTTATCACGTTTATTGTTAGTGTTCTTTCTTTTTCAATTGTGCTAATTTTTTTTTTTTTTATTGCATTTTAATTTTTAACTGTAGTGCGGCTTGAGTTAGCCTGCAACTTTTGTTTGATAGCGTTTGTTATAGTGGGGCGGAGCAGGGCGGGGATAATTTTACTAACTTATTATAAATAAATCTTTGGTATTTATAGTTTATATTCGTTTGACGAAGAGAAATAAATTTAAGCTATAAATCAAAGATTGTCTTTAGTTTTCTTTAGTAAATCTAAATTTAATTCAAGACAGTTGGCGGCAGAAGCAGCTCTTTCAATGGAAAAATCAATAGTCCTTTTGTTGCTTCTTTTCTTGTTGTCTTGCTCTTTTAATGTTGTTCTCTTAATGCACATCTTCCTCTTGAATTGTATAACAGTTTAAATATTTTCCTTCCAACTTTAAAATCCTCTACTGTATCGTTTACAACAATCAATTTATGTTGTCTGTCTGTCCTTTCAACGCTGTCAAAATGATGAAATTCCAACTCACGATTGTATCACGTTTTTGTACTCAATTTTGTCTCTATTCGTGTGCTTTTTTTTTCTTTTAGTTTTATTGGGGGTTTCTTTGTTTCTAAGTCTGCCACAATATCTTCTGTATGTATTACTGGTTTTTTAGCATCTCATTTCAGCTTATGTAATTATTAGCAATGAATCACACAATTTATAAACGCTTTTTAGTTTTTCTTTTTCTCTTTAAATTTAATAATTTTTAATCACTTTTTATAAAATTTTTCTTTTCATTGCAAATTATGAACTTCTAAAATATTTTCTTTTCAAGTTTTGCGAATTTTCTCTACAAGTAAAAACTTTTTTCTATTTCTTTCTTTTGCTTTCGTGGGAAACACGTCTAATCACGTTAAACTGTCAAATTGAAATGTTGCAAAAAGTCCGAAATGCCATTTATCTGCACAACAACGAAGCGAATCGAAAGAACTCAGTTGTAAAATTTAGTAGTAACTGAAAGAGTTGTATTTTGCAGGTAGAAATCGATATACTATACGAATAATGTACCGGATATATTATTAATACGTTACTATTAACAATTTGAAAATTATAAAATTTTTGAAAAACTCTGTATTAAACAATCAATTACTTGTTACTTCGCTCTCTTATCTTCGATCACTGACGTTTGAATGTTAGGTCCACAAAAACATGGAGAAAAACTCAAAGAAACTATTCTTTCTGACCCAAAGGTCCAGAACCACGTCTTTCTGGATATTGATGTGTTGCAGTTACCACTATTTCGAATTATTGGGTTCATATATTAAAGCCTAATCACAAATGAAACTTTATAGAAAATCCTTGCCTCCTCCAGCCATACATACAAAAGCTTTCTCATTACCTCGCGTTTTCAAGTGGGAGTAAATGCTTTATTCGTCTAGTATCCTGCGCGTTCGACCCAATAGTGTCCAATCCAGCTCAATATGTTTTTTTTTTATTTCTACTTGAGTTCATTGTTGATTGGCACTGCTCGTTAGCTCAGAAATATTGCATAACCACACGTTGTCATATTCGTTGTTTCACATCCATGTAGTATCGGGTCCGCCATCTAACGTTTTTTTTTCAACTAGTGCTTATTTCGTGAATGGTAACAATTGGATATGCCTTGGGTAACACTTAGCTCGTCTGATTTGACAGATAATGAGTTTTATCCTTCCGCTGAACGAATATGATTGTGTATTTGTTCGGTGGTGGTGTATACGCTTGAACAACAACGCTGGGAAGTGGGCCTGCGATCGACTTACAGAAGATGCCGATTTTGGCAAAAAAAAATCATCTTTTCAGATGAAGCTCATTTTGATCTTGACGGGTATGTAAACAAGCAAAATTGTCGCATTTGGGGCACAGAAAACCGGCACGCATACATTGAAAAGCCGACGCACCTAAAACGAGTCACTGTTTGGTGCGGATTTTGGTCCAGAGGCATAATTGGGCCATTTTGCTTCGAAAATGAGCAAGGAGTGGCCGTTACAGTCAATGGCGTTCGTTTTCGGGACATGTTGAACGAATTTTTGTTCACAAAAATTAAAGAGGAGGATATTGGCAACATTTGGTTTCAACAGGACGGCGCTACGTGCCACACAGCCGAAGCTACACTCGATGTTTTGCGCCCTGTTTTTGAAGATCGCATTATCAGCCGCAGAGCTGATGCCGTTTGGCTACCTCGGAGCTGCGATTTGACACCAATGGACTATTATTTGTGGGTTGCCGTCAAAGATAAGTGTTACGCCGACAAGCCAGGGACAATTGACGCTTTAAAGGACAATATTCGTGAAGCCGTTAGTGAAATACAGCTGCACATAATCGATAATGTGCTTAAAAATTTAACCGATCATGTAGGCTACTGCATGGCCAGCCGAGGCAGCCATTTGAATGAAATTATTTTTCATTATTAACCGGAAGGATTGTACTTTCAAATAAAAAAAGAAATTTGAGAAAATATTCAGTAGTTTTTTTTCAAGCATTTTCAAAAAAAAAAAACGTTATTTGGCTGACCCTTTAAATCTATTCTAAAGCGCGCTGAGCCGTTTAACGTTTTAGTTGGTGAACGTTGCTTTCCTTAAGGAATTTGTTTATTTTTTATATTAATTTTTCGTCAGAATACTTAATTGTATTATTAATTAAAAACGTAGAATTTTAAAGCTTTAAAACTGTAATTCAACTACAAGTAATTAAATTTCACTTCCACTTAAAAAGGATCGAATTTTAAATCATACTTCAAAATTTACTATCAACGTTAAATAAAATCTCTTCAAGAACTCCTTTCTTTATTGTTTTTGTTTTTATTCTTTAACTTTATTTTTTTTTATTTCTTTGAAAAAAATTACAAAATTATTTTTTTATTTGGGAGTAGGCATATATGTACTAAATATATTTATTATTTATAATTAAATAGGTTTGTATAGGATTCTTATACTCTTTTTTGTTGTAATTACAAAAAAGAACTCTTTTTTTTTGTTATTTTTCTTCAGCTTAGCTTTGTGTTTCAAATATAACTAGAAAACGAATATTTGAGAGAAGAAAAACGGGCGGATTTTTTCAAACAGTATACAATACATAATTTAAGATTTAATTTGTTTTAGTTTTGGAGAGTTATTATTCTTTAAAAAAATATGAATAAATTGAATTTACAATTAATTCAATTCATTTGTTGTTGTTTAGAGAAAAAGAAGGCAGGTTGTTATTTTTGTTTGTAGTTTTCATATAAACATGATTATGTATGTATGTAAATGTAAGATATAGTAGTAGTGGTAGTAGAAGTATTTTGTAACAAATTAAATTCAACAAAATAAATTAAAAAATAAAAAATTAATTTTTTTTATTTTTTTTTCTTGTAGTCACATACTTAGACAAAGTTGAGCTTTTTTAGGCTTTTTAAAAATTAATTAAAAAAAAAAACGATGATTTTGTTTTAAAAATTAATAATTAATTAAGTTTTGTTTTTTATAATTATTAAAAAAAAAATTACATAAAAAATAAAAATTAATTTTTAGAAATTATAAAAAATAATACAAATAAAAACAATTTTATTAGATAATACAATTGAAAATTATAATAATAAATACAGGACACAGTAGAAGAAAAAAGAAAAAAGCAAATGATATAGAAACAAAATTAAAACTAAATAGTAAATATGTATGACAGGAATTAAAATAATCATTAAAAACAAAATTAAAAGATGATGTTTTAATTTCTAATAAAATAAAATGAAATAAAATAGAGAAATAGTTATACAAATACAAAATTAGAATTAAAATAAAAAGTATATAGAAAATAATTAAAATATTTATGTATGTATAGATAAAATAATTTCCATTGTTTCCATTGATGCAGTTGGTTGTTATAAACTTAATTCATTGTGGTAATAGTTTAATAATTATATAATCAGAGGAGAACAAAAAGAAGGGCACCTTCAGGTCCGTGAATAGATAGACAAGAGCCTTTTCCTTTGTCATGTTGCATCATCATCATCATTGGTTTCTTTTTATAATTTTATTTATTTGTTTAACATTTTCCCTTTGTAGTGGCGTAAGATAATGATTTGAAGTAGTTTTGTAGTTTGAAAAATAAAAACATATCCAACTACAAACTTTGTAGCGGAAGTAGTGGTAGTAGTAGTACTAGATATAGGAAACGAGAATAATAAAAAGAAGAAAACAGATTTACGCGTCATCTGACGCTGCTGTAGCTGAGGTGCCATTATCGTTATTGGCGCTTGAATCGTTGGTATCCTTTTTATTGCTATCGGAGGCTTTGGTGTCATTGCTGTTTGCGTTGTTATTGGCATTTCTAGTCGCAACACCGTCGGTGTCATCTTCTTGAGCCCTCACGGCAGCTTCTAAGGCTCTGATACGATTTTCATGTTTAACAATAATCGCCTTTAGTTTACGTATTTCATCGGTGATATCACGTAAATCTTTTTCCTATAATAAAAGCCAAAATCAGGGTTATTTTAATATTTAAAATTAATATGAATAAAAGTTGTATTATTCTACTTACAGTTATGCCACTAACCGGCGCTGATCCTGCAGAGGAACCACCCTCGCTGGCATGATTGCCACCACCCAAGGTCGCTGTTGTGGCACTTTTTGAGGTTCCAACGGCTGATTTGTTGAGTATGTTGGCCTTCTTTGACACCGACAGAGATTTGTTGGCCGATTGTGACACATAGCCGCCCTGTACAATAGAAACACGATCCTATTTAGATTTTTTAGTAATTCTGTTCTTAAAGGTTTTGTGAAACAAACAAGCAACACAAAACACAACTAGCGGATGCGCAATACAGACAGCAGCATATTTTACAAAGATTTTTACACAAAAAATAAACAATTCCAATAAAAGAAATATATTTTTGAAAAAAGTTCTCTTTTCTTTATTCAAAATTTATTTCTTTTCGCAAATTTTAATTTTTTTTTTTCTGTAAAAACAAAGCCATGAGATGATGATTTTGATTTCTTAAAATGAGAGGCAAATCAGAGTTATTTAGGTACAAAAAAAAAAATTCAATTCAGTTTAAGCTTAATGGGAGCGGCGGGACCAGCCAAACAAAAAAAAAAACAAGACATAACAAAACACAATCCATAAATCATTCTTAAAATTCAAGCATTTAACTTCTATGAAAGCATTAAATTTAGTAAAGGATTACGGGACAACCTGTACAAATAGTACTGAAGCTCTTCAGCACATAATAAACAAAATGCAGTTTAACTTTAATAATAAAACAAAATTTACAAAATATTGGAATACATTAGAAAAGCAAAATATTCAAAACATAATTTCATATGTTTAGGGTTTTATCTTCGAAAACATTCTGTAGATATTAGGTACTGAGACTTTTGAAAAAAGTCACGCTTTGATAAGACTCTCGGGATATTTGACAGATGTCTACCAGAGGCTGTAGAATGACGGAATTAGTAATATAGGACGTTATAGGACCTAAGTAAACTGTGCCCATTGAGGCGGCTTCTAGTTAAATCTAAGGCCTTAAAACTACTTTTTATTTTGTACGAAGAATTGTAAAAAATTATTAAAATCAAGTTTTCGTTATCCACATAAATTCTGCATAGAAATTGCCTTGTATACAATCTGTATTGAAGTCACCGTAGTCTAGTAGGTAGTGTGTAGTGTGTTGGCTTATTAGACTGAAAGCCCAAGTTCGAATCCCAGGTCAGACATCAAAACGAAAATATGAACATATTTCTTCGGCGACTTCCTCTCAGCAGATTTCTGGCAAAAACTCTGAGAGTAAACAAAAAATTGCCATGAAAAGCTTCTCAAAAATCAGTCGTTCGGAGTCGACTTTAAACTGTAGGTTCCGCCACTCATGTATAAAATTAACGCACACAACAACATAAGTGGTGTCAGAAGCTAGGTCGTAATCCTGACTGAAGTATTGTAATGACCAATTATGTATGTGAATTACTACCTCACTGCAGTTGGAGTCATGCCGATCTATCAATTGGAAATGATGTGTCTGTAACAGAAATACTACAAAAGATCTTCAGCTACCACATGAGAAGCATTTTATTAAGAAGTTGATTCTTAAGCATTCTAATGTTCCACTGGGCGCAATCACATTCTGCAACTGCAACATTTTCACGGCAATGTGATTTATGTATGTTTCGAAGCGACACTCATAGAAAGATACTTTCGACATCAGTAGCGTGCCTATTAGAACACCAACTACTCTTTAAATTCATTGAAGAAGATTTCTATTGGAATCGGATAAGTAAAATACAAAAAAAAAAACCCTCAACCTAAGCGATGGCAAAGTCACTCCAATAGATAAAGGAAACACGTTGTTGCTGCTGGAAGAACATGGGGCCATAGAGCCATGTAAGCCATGTATATGCGTTGAAGATGTTGAAAGATTCTGTGTGTACCAATTAATCCCTTAGAGGCATCTACAACACCTTTAATTTCAAACTCTTTGTAAATAAAACGTATATAAATGCACGCCGATAAATTGAATTTACTCGACTATGCTACACTCTTTCGTAATTGCAAAAGAAATGGCCTTAATTGTTCAAAATACTGGAATTCCTTTTGCTATTATCTTTTCCCCGTACTGTATAGCTGCTATGCACTCAAACATTTTGGTGGTCATGGTTATCAACTGAAAAACTACCTGATACCATGACTATTGGGTCACCTTGAGTACTGTATTCCAATATTTATTAGCATTAGTGAAGGCAATGAAAAAGAAAACTTACTTTAAGCGAAAAGGTAACGGGATCAGCATCTTCACCCATAATCCATTTTTCGGCGGTAATAGCAGCATCTTCAGCTAATGTATCGGGGTATAGATCTTCTTGGAACAAATCCGATTTGCGGGGTACAGTCATTGAGATAACCTGGCATAGGCCATTATTGTTGAGACGATAAAATTTGGCAATTTCACAGGTGGTTACATCGCAGCCACGTTTTGGCATCATGCCGATACCACGCTGAGGATCTGGAGTTTGGAAGGTATTAATATAATGGACGAATGGAGGTTCCGGTGTGACCTAAAACATATACGTAAACTAGGTAAGTAAATGAAGGAATCAAATGTAGAATGTAGTGATAATACTTCGAAATATCTTATGACGGAATCACCTTTACCGCACAGATATATTAGATTTGTATCGGGATCATATAGGGGGAACATTACACCATTGGAGGTATCCAATTCAACCATAACAATTGGTTCACTTAAAGCATCCGGTGCTCTAAGCGAGTATTGACGCTCTGAGGAACGATTAAAACCGGTGGTAAAGATTAAACCGTGACGTAGGAATATTGCTCTCGTTGCCTTCGAACCCTCATGACACAATGCCTCACTCTCCACATCACCGGTGCGCGGATCATAGATGCGAATCTTTTTATCTTTGCAGGTGGTCACCAATTTGGAGCCGTCCCAATTGAAACAGGCACTGTATACAATGTCAGGATGTGAGTCAATATGAACTAGAATTTCGCCGGTACCAACATTCCAAATAACAACCTTAAGGACAAGGAAAATTTATTAAATTTAATAAAAAATTTTATTTGTTTTAATTAAAGAAACTTACCTGATTATCGGAGCCGGCAGTTAGCAGTACATTTAAAGCGGAGGGATGCCATAATACCAGACCAACACGACGTTGATGGAATACTAAATCAACCACTGGTTCGGTTAGGGTTCTCGATAGACCACCATCGGGTATTTGCCAAACTTTAACTACACAATCTTCCGAACCGGAGGCAATAACATTGTCGTTGTGTGGACACCAGGCAATATCAAGTACAGGACCCTTGTGACCACCTACCAAAGGATGATCGGCAGCTATGCGTCCCACCTGTTAAATACAAGAAACAAACAACATATAAATTAAATAAATATCGTATATATGTATATTAATAGAAATGCATGTACATATGTATGCGTATAGCTTTCGAAAATGTCAAATTGTTAAGTATTTAACATGTTTCAGTCAAAAACACTATACGCCCACCTATGTATACAAAGAAAAAAATTAGAAGAAAAAAACATGACATACATTTCAAAATTTTATTGCTTTTCTCCTCGATTATACCCCCTCTATTACCCTGCTCCTATTTCAATGTATAACCCAGTTTTCTAAGATTTTTTTTTTTCGTTTTCATTCTCATTAAGATTGTTCATTAATAATCTTGTTTTAATATTTTGTTTCAGTTTTTGAATTTTTTTTCTTTTCGTTTTTCGTTTTTGCATGCAAAATTATTAAAAGTTGTTTCAAATCATTTTTCTTTTCATTTAAAAGTAAACTAAAAAGAATTGTAATTTCAATATTACACCATTTCCCCTGAATAAGATTGAATACGAGTACAGTAAGAAGTTCGAAACCCTGTTTGGAACTCAAATCCACTTCGTCAGTATGAGGTAATAAGGAGATTTCCAGGATCAGAAAAAATTTACTGGAGAGGTCGGATAAGAACCCACATGTGTGGGCTAGAGTGCATATGACATCATGAATGTCAGTTAAGTCTCGAGGTAGTACAGGTACAAATAGCCCTCCACCTGCAATTTGCCCTTTTCAAGAAATAGTCAAGAATACGCCTTTTAATCGATTGTTGGCCTGAGATCCTGAACTCTCTCATTAACCGAGAGAGAGAGAGACAGAGAGAGTGAGATAATCTATGGATGAAGGGCAAGATAGCCACAGAAACATACCACTCTCTGAAATAGCAGCGAGCAACTGTTTTCCGCCAAAAAAAAACATTCGAGTTATTAGAAAGACTGTAGTGATGATTCATGTTAGTCTCGTTTAAGGAAATATCGGATCCATTGGCAAAATTCGTCTCCAAAATATTTGCGTTGAAGTCATTGTTGAAAGGATTCTTCCGATTCTATTCCGAAAATGAAGAGATTCTGTTATTGAATCTAAGTTATGTAGTACTGTACCAATAACTAACTTTTTTAAATGAGCAAAAATTGATTTACTATATAAATCGCGTAAAATTCGATCAAATTTAAGAAGGTGCGGCGATCTAATAGGCTCCGTTTTTGGATCAAGGATTCCAAAACAGGTTTCAGGACATAGGCGATGTACTGTTTTCTTCAACAGAAAAAGCGTTCTATGTAAAAAGTGCATGTCATCGACCAAATAATGCAAGTCATCGACGAAAAAAATGCAAGTCATCGACCGAAAATTGGAAGTCAACGACCAAAACAAATGCAAGTCAACGACCAAAAAATTGCAAACAAAAATATGTAAATCATCGACCAAAACAATGCAAGTCATTGACCAAAAAAAAATACAAGTCATCGTCCAAAAAAATGCAAGTCATCTACCAAAACAATGCAAGTCATTGACCAATAAAATAGAAGTCATCGTCCAAAAAAATGCAAGTCATCTACCAAAACATTGCAAGTCATCGTGCAAAAATACAAGTCATTGACCCAAAAAATGCAAGTCATCAACCAAAAAAAATGCCAGTCATCAACCAAAAAAAATGCATGTCATCTATCAAAGAAAAGCAACCTGTGAAAAATAAGACATTTTGTTGGTTCTTTATATACATATAAATACATATGAACTCAATGAGAATTATTAAAATTTTTAAGTTCATTTCAACATAATTTCATTTTTTATTCCATTTTGACCAAAAAAGAAAAAGTCGTCACCTATATCTTTGGTCCTAAGTAACGCCCGACCATAAGAAAATCTGTTTTGGAATCCTTGAGACTATGGCTAACCAGTCCACTAGGTCCATTTCCCCCATAAATCCTTTTTTTATCCGATTTTGACCGATTTATATAGAGCATTTTCATTTGAAGAAAACGTCTGCTAGATCTCCTGTACCAAGGGTTACACGACCGCACCAAAATCAGTTTTGGGATCCTTGAACTAATAGCTAACCACTCCATAAGGTCAGAAAAGCGCACTATCTAAAATTTTATCGGATTTTATCGATTTATATAGAGCACTTTTGTTGATCGTATAAAAAGTTAGCTTCGTCGGCTATATCGTCTGTTCGAAAGGTTACCCGACCGTAATGAAAATTGATTTATAATCCTTGATCCAATTTTTTAAATTTTATGTAATTTTGCCCGATTTATGAAGGGTACATTTGAAGTCGCCGTAGTCTAGTAGGTAGTGTGTTGGCTTATTAGACTGAAGGCCCGAGCTGTGAATATGAACATATTTCTTCGGCGACTTTGTCTCAGCAGATTTCTGGCAAAAACTCTGAGAGTAAATAAATAAAATCGGAATCGACTTTAAACTGTAGGTCCCGCCACTCATGTATAAAATTAACGCACACAACATAAGTAGTGTGAGAAGCTAGGTCGTAATCCTGACTGAAGGGTTGTAATGACCAATTATGTATGTACATATATTTGGTAAAAATTCCGATATTTTGCAACTCTATTATCTCCAATAAGTAAATTGTTATTTTCATAATTGATGCATTCTTTGGACATGAGATATTTTGCAGAAATGCCATTGTCTACTTAGGCGTTTACATAGTTTCTTCTATAAGACAAGGTGTCATTTGGAGCTTAAAATCGTACCACGAAGCTAACGTTGTATTACAAGACTGCAAACCTATCGATTGGAAATGGTGTTTAGTGTTGCAACGCTAACATTTACGAGCATTATTTACAGTGTCTTTAGCCAAAAAAAAAAAAAAAAAAAAAAAAAAAAAAAAAAAAAAAAAAACTATTCACACACTTAAATAATTTGTTTTTATTTCAAAGTTGCTGGCAATAAAATAATATACGAGTATGTAAGTCATAATATCCGCCGGATACGTATACGTTAATATCTCTATTGCATCTATTACGAACGGTGTCGTGTGTGTATGGAACAGGTGTCAAAAATATAAGATTATAATAAAAAGTGGCAGGCAGGTAAACTTTTTTTTTTTTTATTTATTTATGGAGATTTAGAGCATTCTCAGTATACAAAATGTACTACGTACATAAGTATGTAGAGAATTTGTAACAGTTGTTTTGAACTGAAATACTTGCGTATTTGAATCAATTAGTAATTGTTGACAAAAATTTAAAAAAAGTGACAATAGTCTTGACTCTCTCCCTCCTATCGTAAATTGCATGTTTGATCTAGCTAATGACTTATAACGGATTCTAATGAATTGAGAACAATAAGATCGTCAAGACCATGTGGCCAAAATTTGAATATGTAGAAATTTTGCGAAACTACAATACACGGTAATTTAATTGCATAAGATGAGCTGTGTTCTTGAAGCAGGTTTTTGAAATTAAAAGTGTTGTTGTCATATTAAAATAACGTGTCATAGAAACAACTCATTCGGCGAACATGTATGTACATATGTAATGTACATACGTGGTTGGTGTTCTGAAGCACCTTCCTCACTGAGTTCTAATCTTTTTCGAAGATTGGGGCTACCTGACCTTTTGTGATCTTAAAGAACGAATTATTCGGAAGGACTGAAGCTTGGGGGCTAATTCTCGCATTCGTATACGAACGAATTTTTACTCGAACGTGCGAGTTTTTTTAGTTTTGGGATTCTCTTATTCGTTATCGAGTAAAGTGTATCGAAATTTCTAATGATGGCATTCGATAACGTGTGATCATTCGAATGCAATCTTGCGAGTTTTTACTCGTAAGCACTCAAGCTTACGAATTAACGTTTTCTGTTTCAATATAAAAAAATGTAAGTAACAAATTTATAATAATTTATGAATAAAAAATTAATTCCAGTATTTGTAGGTCAAAACTTTCAAAAATTAATTACACCCAGAAGGAAATTCTTGGAAATTTCATGGTTAAGCATTCAGAATTGGCAAAGAGTATTATATCAAATACTTCTCAGGGAAAGGCAAGAGCTTATCAGCTATGGGATCGGCTCACAGCTAAGCTCAATGCTTTCGGAACACCAATCAAAGATGCAAAAATGTGGCGCAAGGTAGTTTAACAAACTCTTGTTTTAGTTTAAATAATAAATGTATAAATATACATATGTATGTCTTTAAGTATACGCTGACCAAAAGCAAAATGTTAAAAAGAAGGTTTAATTCAATGAATCTTCAAAAAAGAAAACAGGTGGCGGGCCGTATGAGGAAAAACTTCTTTCCCAAATGGAAGAACAGATACTGTCTGCTGCTGGAACTGAAGTTTCTGTTGAGGGTCTAAAAAAAAAAACATCAGAAGGCAGCCCAAAAGAGAATTGCGACAAAGAAAATGTTACCCCAACAACTTCACCAAAAAATAGTATCCCTGACGTATCTCCCTGCTGTTTATCGGATTATGAAGAAGACAAAATGGAACCTACCATGTCTTCTTTTATAGAAATTGAAGATGATACTGCAGAAGAAACTTCAGCCCCAGCTAATAATAAAGAAAAAAAAAAGGCTTTCTATATCCTCAGAATCAGAAGAAGACGAGTAAAACCAAAATATATTATCCATTATACGAAATATTACAATTTTAATAAAACTTTTCTTCCTTGGATTAATTAAATTTATTTTATTTTTGTAAGAAAACATGTTTTTTGTTTACAATTTTTGCATTTTAGTCAGTGCTGTAAAACGAAATAATTAACTCGTTTCACAACACCTAAGCAACAAATCGATTCGTTTCGTATCGAGTAACATCATCAGAAAATCTCTCGCTTCGAAATTATTTTCTATTCGAACACAATTTCGATCACGACTGCGAGAATTAGCCCCCTTTATTTTTTAAATTCGAAAGCCACAGTGACTAATTTTTGATCCTCTGCCACTATTTCTTTTCCTAAAGTGCAAAATCAAAGGAACTATTAATCTCATACAATACTTGTTGTGCGTGTATGCAAGGTAAGTTACTAAACATTTAGTGACCGCATTCGGGGGGGCTTCTGTCTCCGTTTATGAGAAATATTGGGAACAAAGTTTTTCAAAGTTTTGTTATACGAATGCAATTGTTATAGAAGCAATTCGATTACGAAAGCTTTCACTGGTTTATGGATTGCTCATCTAGAGGTGGATTGCAGCCAAATAATTGTTTAAATTCGAAAACTATAATCAATAGTTTTCTTCGTATCCTAGCTTTGAATAGGGTTTTCGAACGGTTATCTATTGTTCGCTTCAAGGATTAAATTTTTTTCTAATCAAGAAAATATATATCTGTTGTTATATAAACTGACATTTCATTTTTATTAATAACACTGCACTTTAATTTTATTACATAATCGTCTTACGACAAACTTTGCACTTTTAACTACAACGGATTAAAATGTTATTTATCGCTCTATTTGGATTTTATTTATTTTCAGTTCGGTAACTTCGAGAACCTTACTGTTGATTTGTTATTGTTTCGAGGTCTTGCTATGTAGTTTTGTTATTGTAACTACATGCTACTTGAACATGTTTGTCATTGTTTGTTTTCCTTTTCTAGAATACACCCAACTCTTTTTTTTACACGGTTTCTTTTTACACGGATTTGAAGTTACACGGTTGAGAAAAATTTTTTTAATTTAGTACGGTTTCAAAATCACTGTCTTGTATATAAAGAACTTAAAAAAACAAAAATTCAACTTTCTATAAAAGATTTTTTAATAAAAAAGTCGACGGCGCAAGACCTTTCGGAAAGTAGCACGACAGTTCAAAACTCTATTACCGGGCTAAAGTCACCATTGGATTATTTGATGGATATCTCCAGTGATGATACCGACTTTAGTTCGCAAACAATTGCGCTTGTTATCAAGTAGCGACGAATAATTATGTAGCTATGTAAATATTTTTTCTTTATTTCTATTCTAATTTTTCTGTTCTTAATTCTGGATTAACAGATTTCTTTTGTTTTTTGCTTGCTCTACAAATTTTTCACCTGTATGAATTATGTATTTTAAGTTTTTTTAATGCTCAATAAAATGCCACATGAACATACAATTTGTTTTCAACATTTTTTACACGGTTTTTCGAAGTAAATATAGTTCTTTATTTCATCTTACACGGTTTTCAGACGACATGGAACGTAACCCCCTTTTTACTATAGGAAACGCCTCTTTTTTACACGTTTTTTTTTTTTTACACGGATTTCTGAGGAACGTATCTACCGTGTAAAAAAAGAGTTGGGTGTATACAACATGGTTCTTTATCCGTCTTCGAAGCTGTTATGCAGTGTAGTTTTGCTTCAATCTCTACACTATTTTGAAGGTTATGATTCATTCTAGTGTAATAATATCGCTAGAAGAAAATATAAAAAGATTTGAATTCTTGGGTCCGACCCACAAACATGCCTATGTATGCCATCCGTGAGAAAAGCCACAAGGACACAAGGGGTATGGAGCTTTGAAAATTTATTTTAATTCATTGATTTTATGTGCGAATCTGTATATTTTGGTGAATATTGAATAATTCTACCCTTAAATAATAGATCACAACAATATATCACAGATCTATTTTTAAAATACTGACATCATTTCCCCAAAATTAAAGGTGCTAAGGCGAAATCCATCAAATCAATTTCTAATTATTATTTCCGTTAAAATCGAAAAGAAATAATCGAATTATAAGAAAACACTTATTCTGGCTTTCTATATGTATGTACATATGTATATGTGTGTATCTTCCTTTCTCTGTTACTCCCACAAACACATCTTTACAGCAGGAAAAAATTAAAAAAAATTATTCCAAAAATATTTAAAAAAAATGAAAAATGAAAAAAAAGAAAAGTTTTCATCTTTGTTGCTGTTGTTATTCTAATACATTTGTTGTGACTATTTTGGGAAAATGAAACAGAAAATTATTTTTAAATAAAAATAGAATTAAAAAAAAAAAAACTAAGAAACAAATTGAAAAAAACAGAATGAAATGAGAAAAAAAAACGTATCTACTTGTGATTGTTTCATGCGTTCTAATATACAATATAAATTTCAAATTAGTTTCTATTTTTCTAAACGTTTGCAAGAGATTTTGGCCAATGGCCAACGAAATGGGGTAACGCGCGCAAAAAAACTAGTCCCATACATACATACAAACATATATATGTACATACAAACACTTGAATCAGTAGAAAAAAAAAAAAATTGGGAAAAATATAAATAAATATTGGAAAAAAGTAAAAAATTTAACGGAAATTTTCATTTTCAAAAAGAAAAAAAAATTATCGAATACATTTCACACGAGAGATATAAATTAGAACCAAAAAATATAAACAAATACAAAAAAAAAAAACAATATAATTTATTTTAAGAATAAACATCATCATCATCAGCATTTTAAATTCGAATTTTCACCTCAATTTAATTCCAAATTTGTTTAAACATAATAATCGAAGCGAAAAAAAAACAACGATATAATAATTGAAAAAAATCTATGTCCAGCTATTATGAATTGCGAAATAATTTTCATTTGGCTGTGTATAGCCACCAAACTTTAATTGCATTGCCATCGGGCAACCAAAAATTAAAAGTTTTAAATATTGATAGTTACCTCCTGCCATCTGTAATACCTTGTTTGGCAACTGGCAACTCAATTAAAGTTGGTTTGCTGTACATATTCGTTTCATAGCTTAAAAAGAATTAAATTTTAAATTTTTTAAGAAATGTTTTCCATTAAAATGACCATTATGCACTTTATCTTTGAATTTTAAGGCATAACTAGAGAAGCTGCAGTTGGTAGACGTGGTAGTGTTTGCAGGAGAATTCGATCGGGTAATATGCGCTTAACATAATCGAAATATAATATATGTAAATATGTATGTATGTACTTCAAATACCGTTCAATACCATTTTCAAAATCATACAAATTATTCGATTTTGTCTACAATACATATTAAACACATTAAAGTTTATTTTCATACAAAAATTTTCTTCCAGTGTATGCAGTTACATTGGCTATTCCACTAGTCTTAACATCGCCGTTATTTGACACTGTTTGGCCATTTACACAGCTTGCTTGCTTACACAAATTGATTCAAATGTTTATTAAAGGATTAAAGGGAAATAAAAAAAAATGAAGAAAACATACGTTTCCCTTCTACCTTAATGATGTGGGTGGGATACCGACGAGTGACATGACAATTTCTAAACATACTTATTATCTTCTTATTAACAATATTTATCTATTTTTGTTGACAATTTAAACATTAAACATGCACGCACACTCACGCACTTGGATACCGTAAATGCAGTATTAATTTTCAAAATTCTATAAATAAACTTCACTAAGCAACAACAATTCAAAATGGACAGAACAGATAAATAGAGAGAGAGAGAGAGAGTGTGGTTTACAGTAATTGTACGCGTGCAAAGTAGCTATGTGCTGTGCATTAGTATTGCCATTGAGGCATAAGTGTCTGCGTTTTTTTTTTGTTTCTAATGTCTGCCGGTGTAACCATATCATGCCCATAGACTTGGAAAAAAATAACTGTGTGTTACCCCAAAACCAAAAACAAATGGATTTTCTTTCTTTCTGTTTTTTTTTTTCTTCTTTAAAACGTGAAATATTTTCTTAACAATTTGTTGGTTGAAAGAAAACAAGACAAAAAAAAAATAGAAAAGAAATAAAGGAAAGAAAAAAATATTTGTGGTATTCCATATATGACGACTTACTTACCTTATTATGAGGCAAAACTATAAATGCACCACCACCTGCCGATTCAACAATGATAGCCAAAAATTTTGGATTCACTGCACAAAACGTGGAGTCCCAACTACTTTTCGAGACACGTATATTATCGTAGCATTGTTCACGTTTTAAAGCTTGACCGTAAACGTGACGAAATTTTGAACTTCTTACAACACGAAAAGACATTTTTCTTCCTCTATCACTACTACTACTGCTGCTGCTGCTGCTGGTTTAATAATCTTTTACGATTACGCTGCTTTTGCTTACGTACGTACTACACTTGTTGCTTTATTGTGTTTTTGTGGTTGTTGCTTGTTACAGTTAGAAAATGTCGTTTGTTTGTTTGTGATTGTAATGATTCGTTAAACTTCTCTCTTTTTTAGTCAATCATTCAACGTATGTATGAACAAACGCTACTTACAATAACAATAAATTTATAGGAAAAGTTTTTATTTCTATGATTTTTCTTTCTTATATTATTTTGTTTTTCTTTTTGTATTTGAAAGAAAAAAATAAAAACAATCTAAAATACACTCAGCGAAAATATATGTATATTGTTATACTCTCTTAATCTCCTTTTATTGTTGTTTTTGTTTTTTTTTTATCTTATTTTTATTCACTCATTTATACATGCCAAATGGATAAGAGGGGGGACAGAGAGAGAGAGAGTGCGAAAGATAGTGAAGTAGTAGTTGTGTTGTTGTATGTATTATAACAAAATAGTAGGAGGTTGTTGTTGCCGTTTCTGTATAAAAATAAAATATCGACGTGAAGTAAAAAAAAAAACTTTAATGATGATAAAAAAGGCGGCAAAATAATCACATTCGTTCTAACACACAAGAAAAGAGTCTAAAATGAAAAGAAATAGAAAAATAGAAATTTATTTTAATAATTTTTAAGTTGAAATACCTATAATCATATTTGAAGTCAAATAAATAAATAGTGTTTATATTTTGCATTCAAAAAAAAAAAAATGTTTGTTAATAAAAGATTTTATTTTCCCCGTGTAATTTGAATTTGACAGAAAAAAATCAATGCTAGGTGTACATAGGTAAAAAAAATGGATTAAAGTTTGTATAAACTTCTATGCTATCTTAATTTTCGAATTAAAATTATTTTTTTTTATCCCGTACAGCATTGTTCATAACAATGCAGTGAGTATTTGGATAATCAATTAAAGTTTTAATCAAACTTGGAAATCAAAAGCATTCTCCTCAACAGATACGGATGCCTGCTAATTGCCATAGCAACTTTGACAGTTTAATGGAGCCAAATCAATTTTTAATAGGCAACGACTGCAGAACACATCGGTATTGTATAATGACAGTCTCAATAAGAGTGCATTTGTTTATTTAAATATAAAAAAAAAAAAATAAGTTTCGAAAATGGTTTTGAGCTCAGGAATAGATTGATAAACTTGAAGTAATTGCTGCCTATGCTCCTTTATGCCTCAAAGACAGACTGGAGTACGTTCATCATAATTGTCCGCTAGTATTGGCCATAGAAGAAATTTGAAGAGACTGGAAACGTTACATATTTGTGTTCCAGCGTGTGCATTATCGCAATGCAAGCACTGTTGAAAATATCACTCCTGTTAGTGAAAGTCTAGCGATCTAAAGTCTAATTCACACAGCAACTAAAGTCGTCTGATCATACAACTTGGTGTATACGATAATGGTATGCTAGAGCAATAGGCTTTCAAAATCTGAGTTTTCTAACAAAGTTTCCTTCAGCGATGAAGATTGCCTTTAACTCGATGGTAACTTTGTAAAGCAAAATTATTGAATATGGAGCCCGTAGGAACCTAAGGTGATTGTGTAAAAGCAATTCTATACGGAAAAAGTGACTTTTGGTGCTCATTATAGTCTGGTGGTATCATTGGTTAATACTAAGGGGTGATTTTTTAAGAGCTATAGGAAAATTTTTCAAAAAAAAAACACATAAAATTCAGAAAAATGCATGAAATCTTTATCTGAATCGATAGTACGGTCCATATAATTTAATGTTTGAAGATTATTTCATGCAAAGGTTGACCGCGGCTGCGCCTCAAATGGTCCATCCGCTTAGTCCAATTTTGGCATACTCTTTCCAACATTTCGGCCGGTATCTCACGAATAAATGCTTCAATGTTGTCTTCCAATGCGTCAATTGAAGCGGGCTTGTCTGTATAGACATGAGCTTTAACATAGCCCCACAAAAAATAGTCTAATGGCGTTAAATCGCACGATCTAGGCGGCCAATTGACCGGTCCCGAACGTGAAAAAAAATTTGATGAATATGAAAACTAATAAAAAAAATAAGACCGTATAAGAACAGTTTTAATTGAACTTCGAGCAGTAAATAATTAAATTAATAAAATATTAAAAATTTTTCAATTTATTTTGTTTATACAGAATGCTTCCATTATTGTTTTTTTAAATTTATTTCTAAGTGCACTTTGATTTATAAATTTCAAAATAAACTATCGTTTACTTAATGCCACAAATAAAAAAAAAAAGATTTATAAGCAATATTTTCTTTCTAATCAAACTAAACTATGAAACCTATAAAGAAATTAGAAAAAAAAAAAAAAACGGAATTAAATTGCGGAATAAAATGGCCTGCAATTTGAAATGAAAATCTATTTTTGTTCGATGATTTAACAGTTTAAGAACCAGCGACAACTGTAAGGAATTTGTTTTATTGAATAATAATAACAACAAATAGAAAAAAATAAAAAATAAAAATATAACGATAACTTTTAATACAACAGCAGCAACGACATAAAAGAAAGAAATAAAAAAAAAACTAAAACTAAAAATATAGTTGTTATAACAACAAGCAGAGAAATATTTTATCATTGAACTTGTTGACAACAAATGACGACTATTTTATTTATTGTTGTTTTATTTTTATTTTTTTTTTTAAAAAATTAAACAATAAACTTTATATCACAATACATTAATGTTTAATAGAAAACAAAAAAAAAAAATGGAAAAAAATTTTATGCAAAAAATCTTTTGTTGATATTTGGTTTTCGCTTTTTATTTTATCATTAATAATTAAGAAAATGCATAATAGTCTAGGCTAGGCTTTTGTTATTGTTTTAATTTATTTTTACTATTTCTTAAATAATAGTTGCAAAAAATATCAAAAAAAAAACAAACAAACAAAAGTCAAATAAAAATGAAAGCATAAGATTTGCATACACGACTTATACGTCAATCACTCAAGTTTTTTTTTTACACTTAAAGAAAATATATGTTAAAAAAATAAGTCCCTTTTCGTTCTCTGGACATTGTGATGTCAAACCATCCTCTAAGAAACGTTGTGTTTATATTGGCCCAGATTATAAAATTCCCTAACCGCACTTGGTGCCCTCGCGTGATAAATCGTATTATGATCTAACTGGTGATTTTTTAGCTATTATCTTTTTGGCAACACTGGTTTAAACAGCTCACGCACTTTTCGTGTTTTGTTTCACTGTAAAACATCTTCAGTTTGGTCTATAATTTAACCATGAATCGTCTTACAAACGAACAACGCTTGCAAATCATTGAATTTTATTATGAAAATTGCGTGACTGTTATGGTCAGTTTAATCGACCCACTGTAGCAGCTATTCGGGCTATCGTGACTAATTTTCGCACCAAATTTACATTGTTGGACATTAAACCACCAACACGCTTACGAAGAGTGCGAACTGAAGAAAATATCGCAGCTGTATTGGCCAGTGTTAATGATGACCATCAATTATCGATTCGTCGTCGTTCGCAGCAATTGGGCCTCTCTTACTCAACAACGTGGAAAATTTTGCGGAAGGATTTAGGTGTGAAGCCTTTCAAAATACAGCTGGTGCAAGAATTGAAGCCGAACGACCTACCGCAACGCAGAATTTTTGGTGAATGGGCTTTTGGAAAGTTGGCCGAAGATCCACTTCTTTATCGAAAAATTGTGTTCAGCGACGAAGCTCATTTTTGGCTCAATGGATACGTAAGTAAGCAGAATTGTCGATTTTGGCATAGCATTGCAAAAGCTACCAATGCATCCAGAAAAAGTCATAGTTTGGTGCGGTTTATGGGCTGGTGGCATCATTGGACCGTACTTCTTCAAAAAAATTTTTCTAAATTTTATGTGTTTTTTTTTTTTTTGAAAAGTTTTCCTTATTAAAAAAACACCAGATTTTTTCGTGCACACTCCTTACTTATCTTTACTGCAGTTAAAAAGCCATTGCAAATGTCTTATATTTTTTTTTTACAAAATTCACACATTCTGTGCGTGTACACTTCACTGCGAAATTGTACACGGTGCGGTCATTTCAAAGGTAGCAGAATTAGGCTAAAAACATTCGACTTAAGACGAATTTACATGCTTTGTTCGAATTCATTTTTTACAAAGTATAGCTAAAATGTGTTTATCAATCTAATACGTCTTTCTCCAAAAAGGATAAAAAGACTACTAAGCTGTGCCGGTGCATGTCCTGCGCTTAAATATCAATCATCAGAAAACATACTAGTAAGTGTACGGCACACAATGTATTAATAGCCGTATTGATTAGCAGTCTTAATTGCTATTGGCAACGCTTATACTAACTTCTTTACACTTTAAATTTTTTTACGCGATTGTGATAACATTTTACGTAAATTTTTTTTTATTTTAAATTTCAAATACAAATTCAAGAAAATATTTAAAGAAATTTTTTATTTTTTTTTATATTGTATGATGAATAATAACACTCACTGTACTACTTAGAAGTAAGTAACGAGACACGTGTTTAAAAACAAAACCATATTTTGTTTTATTTTAATATCATTAAATTAAATTATTATTTTATTCCGTAAATAAATATTTCTTGAGTTGCTTTAGCACTTAAAAAATTATTGTTATGCTTTGAATTACTAAGTGTTTAATAAATAGAAATTTATTTTTATAAAAACTTTATTTTCCACAGTGTACACTGTACTGTATTAAAAAAAAAAAAACAACAACAATGTAAGAAAGATATGGAGAGAGTCTGTCATGATATCAGCATTACTACCACAATGGTCTTAAGATAAATCTGCATATGTATGTATGTATGTACATATAAATAAAACCAACAATAAGAAAATTAATAAAAATGAGTAATATTGTGCATATTTTTCTTTTATTTGACCATTGTTAACTGGGTTGGAAGACTTGCATAATAATAATAACAACAATAGCAAGAACAAAAATATGAATGAATGGAAGATAGAGAGAGAGAGAGAGACACAATAAGTGATAAGAAAACTCAAGCAACATGCAATGATACATACATACATATGTACATATATAAATTTTCCAGGGTTATATTACATTACATATTTTATTTATTGTTTGCAAAACGAATTGAACAGCTTACTATCTACCTATGTATAACGGTACAATATAGAAGAAGAGACAGAGAAAGAGCGAAAGCAAGACCACGAGAGATAATTGATGCATTAAAACTCTAAACACCACAATCAATATGATTTTTATTCATTCAATTTACAAATACCAACTGCAACTGCAATAAAACAACAATAATTAAAGGTAAACAGAAATAAAAATAAAAAACGTATGCAACCAATAACAACAGGTGGCGCTCTCTTTTTTCAAACTGACATTGAACTTTATTTTCCTCTTATTTTTTTTTACATGTGGATGTAAAGGTGTTGTGCATTATATTGTCTATGGAGTTATTTATGTATGCATGTACATATGTGTATGTGTGTTTAAACATGTTTCTTTGCAAGAGTGTACGTTTGTAATTAAATATTAGTCACGGCTTCAAATTAAATTTTAACAAACATAAAAAATTAAACATTTTTTTTAATGTTTTGCGGGCAATTTAAATTAAAAAAGAAGGAAAAAAAATGAAAACAAAAACCCAAAAATGTCTGTTAAATAAATTTACTTAAAAAAAATTTAATTTGTTTACGTATTTTTATTTTACTTTAACACACACACACAAACAAAAACAACAGCAACAAACACCCCGTTGTTTATTATCATACACACACACACCACATACACTTCCATACACATACATACATATAAAAAAAAGAATGCCGTAATAGTTGAACCATGTTTTTGTTTTGGGGTCAATTTCTTTAACACTCGGATTCTCTGGAAAGTGTAGCTTACAGAGACAGATAAGTGATGCTGATGATGATGTCATAGATCTTTTTAAGTTGATTACCGTAGCATTTTATGGTTTATTTTTGGATAATTTAAATTTAATATGATTTTCATAGATTAAAAGTTAAAAGAAATAAAATATTAACCCCTTAAACCCGTGCATGAAACGCAATAAAACAAAAAGACTTATTCTGCTCGGGAGAAGGGAAGAAAATACGTTTGCTATTGAAAAATGTATGTTTTATATGCGAGGAATTCACTCTGGCTTAATACCAGTAGTGTTTTGGATAAAAATTCTTTATTAAATCAAATATGAGGTGCTGTTCTGATCGATGCAATTTTCGCATTTTTTTTTTTTAGTAAAAGCGTTATTCCTTTATCAGTGTATAACATTTGGGTTTACAGAGCGGTTTGCTTGCCTATAGGGTGTTTAACGGCTCATTTATGGATGGCAACTTAACCTCACTTGCGTTGCTAGTTGTCAAAAATGTCATTATAGACGGCAACTGTAGCTTCCAATGTAATTTAATCATTTCTAGGACAGAAAAGTAAGTAAATAAGGCGATAATATTGTGAATTTTCACTCTTTTTTTGAAACGCAACTAACATTTCATCGAATAATGTGAGTTTAATAACGTCCTTTAACAAAGTGAACCTTAGGGCCATTATTACAACTTGCCGTTAACTAAAGGGAGAATTTTAACGGGCAGATAAATTGTTTTTCATTATGTCTTGTATAGTGTTATTGCATGTAAATATTAGGTTGAGTGGTGAGGGTTACGTAGTTTAATGTTATGCTCTTAAGAGTGTTATGGAGTTGTAGGAAACTTCCTGAATTAATTTAATGTGTGTGTGGTTTTAAATTTTTGAGCATCTTTACTGGTACAGATTTGGTACAGCAGAGTGTAAGCCCTACAATGGCTAAATATGGGAAAAATATGAATATGTTTTCTTTTCTACAAAGAAAATGTCACCCTCTTACAAGGTACATTAAAAAAATTGCTGACCAACCCTGTTGTAATGTAATTTTTTATTTGAGAAGAACAAAACACAAATTTTAAAAAAGGGTATGCCCTGTGTTTACCACTTACTATTAAGAAAATGAATGAGGAAATGCCAATTTGTTAAAAATATGTTGTATTTTTTGATTTGTTTTCAATAAAATATGGAAGTATGAAAAAGGTGTTGCCAGATCGCTAATTTTTCGACTTAATTTTTAGAGCACTTTTTTATAACAAAAAAAATTTTTTTAACACCACTCTAACACTGAATACAATTTTTTTTATATTACTGACCATGTAGCTTTAATAATGTAATGTTTCTTTAATGTTACTCCACAAAACAATGAAAAAATTAACTTCAAAATTGGATAACGATAATAGGCGACTTTTTTAAATTTCATCTGGTAGCCCTATAAATAAACAAAATACAGGGCATTATCAGCACTCTCGATTTATACAGGGCATAAAATGCAATGCCCTCCACCATTGGCAAGTGCAAATTATTTAGAATAAAACATACCACCCTTTTAGAGGGCGAAACATTTTTAAGAAACAAACACAAAATTGCATTTTTTAAAATAAAATGCACATTTTTTGGTAGAAAAGAAAACACCATTAAAATGACAACTTTCAGCTACAGTGTTACCAGATGAAATTAATATTGCCACTACTGACCAATTTGAACCAAAAAAGTTGATTCATACACGATTAATTTCCCCCTTTAAAAATACATTTTTATACAGAAAATATTAAAAAAATTTTCTATTTGTTATACTCACTTATAAACATACATACATGTATACATAAATAAACCATAATAATCGATAATTTCTCAATAACCCAGTTTGGTATAAAAGGCAAATACAGAGGCAATATTTTAAATTTATTGCTTATGAATAACAAAAAAAAAAATAATAAATATTGCCTGATTTCAATATCAACAGCCTAATTTAGTGGCACCTAAATGAGAACGTCACCTTGATTTAAACATTAAACATTTAAGCGAAAATGTAGTTCAGCATTGTTTTCAAATTCATATTTAAAAATGAATTTGTTTTATGGAATAATTAATATATTAGGGAGGGGAGTTAAAGAATTCGAGTTGTTTTGTTTTTTATTTATTTAATAAGAAAGTTTTTTATTTTTTTTATTTTATAAGTGATGTTTTATTTTAAATAGTCAAGTTTAAAAGCGTCAATAAAGTTTTACTCACGAGTTAAATTTTTGGCATTAATTTTTAAACTTAAAAAAATTACTTTATTTACTTATTTTTCATTTGCCAGAGAGAAAAAGGAGAGAGAGAGGGGAAAAATAATAAAAACTAAATTGAAAGTAGAAAGAAAGAACCTGAAGGTGACAAAAATATAAACAATTTAAAAAATTAAAAAATGAAAATGAAATGAAACACCATTAAAATGAAAGCTAAGCAAAAACGTTAAACATTAATACTAAAAACACCGTAGAGGGTATAGACAAGTCTTCCTAGTCCAGCATTTCTATTTAGAAAGTTTTTTGAAAGTAGAAAAATGCGTTTTGAAAATTAGGCATCACATTCACAATCCCATCAATTCAGTCAAATGTAGTCAGAAAGACTATAGGGAACGGTAGCCATACCCAAAAATTTCTTCCTATCTTTCCATAACTGACTTTCTGATATTCCAACATAATGTAAATGTCATGGCAATGGGAACTAACTCTTAAATGGAATTGACTATGCAATAAAGCCTAACTATGCTCAAAACTTTGTGAGGTCTAATGACATCTTGTAACGTTCGCACCGTCATGTTAGCCAACCTATCCAGAGAATATCTATGTGGAAACCTTTACCTGCTTATAGAAAGTGCTGGGCAATAACAGGTGAATTAGGATTGATATCCGCTTCCCTGCGTACCCTACAGAGGTCTTCATATGGGTGACCTTGATTTCTTGCATAAGCTCCTTTGCGAGATTACCCGAAAGCTACATTTGTGACTTCTGATCAAAAACTTTATTACGGTGGCAGAGCTAAAGATTTGTTATGATCATGCGGGTAGATCTGCCACATTATGAAACCTGTGCTAAGTAAAACATCTCCAGAATTTTAGTTACAAGTTCTACAGGTTAACCTTAGGTTAGGTCGGAGTGGTAGCTCTGATATCACAAAGCTCACTTGAGCACGCATAGCGGCCCGTTATGATGCCACGGGTGAACGCAGTCCCTGTACTGACCAAGTTCCACAAAAATCAGGGAAAAGGAAGAAGTTGGTCAGCGCAAGGGCTGCACAACAAAAGCACGACTACCCCGCACTGGGAAACCAGCCAGAAAGTTTGATGAACGAAGCTATATCCTTGATGTCAATATATGATAGCTCCGTTAAGCTAACAAGGAATGGGGAGCTAAATAATCTATATCTACACCTAGCAAGAGACGGGCACTGACAAAGAAAGTGAATAACAGTCTCCTCTTCCTCAGCGGACCGACATCCATGGCAGAAGTCGTTAAAAGGGAGCCTCATTCTTTCCGCGTATCTACCCATGACGCAATGACCTGTAAGCACGGCCACTGTAGTCGAGATGACGTCACGACCAAGACCAAGTAATTGGTTGGTACGCCTTCTATCCATCAAGGGCCAGGTGAGTCTAGCGGTGGAGCAGGACTCCTCATTGACCCAGGATAGGTTGGTGTCCCGAAAGAATTTCCGCGCAATGGTCAACTTGACCGAGGTAAGTGGCATACCCAATTCAACAGAAGAGGATTCCGGAAGGAGCGCACCAGCTCTGGCGAGTTCGTCGGACCTACAGTTTCCCGGAATTTCACTGTGCCCGTGGACCCACACCAGAGAGACACTGGTGAAGCGCCCCGAAAGAAGGTCGAGCAGCGGCGACATTCCCTAACGATCGTAGAGTTATTCACGAAACCCGATAGAGATCTTATCGCGGCCTGACTATCAGAAAAGACCGAGACGCGAGTGAAAGGAGCATCGTTGACGAGGATCCATTGAGCGGCCCGGTAAAGGTTAACCTTAACTTAGAGCTCTACTTTGCCTACAAGGGGAAAGAGTTTCTGCGCCTATATTTATGCATTGAGACTTACATAATTATGCACCCCCCAAAATTTGTATGTATGTAATTCAGCTTCAAATGCTTGAGGTCAGTTGACCTTTTTATATTTTTTTTGTTAATAAACGATCTTAAGAAGAAAATTAATAATTTTTGTTTTTTGAGCTCAATTTTAAACTTTTTAATTTTATAAATCATTGAGCATTTGATTCATTTCAATAGTTATTAGCAGGCTGAGCAAATGTTTTAATTGCAAATTATGCAGTCTGATATCGCATCTTTAATAAGTGAAAAGAAACATACAAGCATTCTTCATGCTTCAATTAATATGTCTGTTTATTCTATTTCTTTTTTTGTTTTTTTTTATTAGTTTTTATATGCATTTGTTCTAAATTAATTTATTAAATTTCAAAGTATTTTTTTATTTTTTATTTTTGCTGTGCTTTTTTGCATTTAGAAATTCAAATTTGAATTCAAATTCAAATGCTCCATTGCTGCTGACTGAGTGAATGAGTTCGTTCGTACACTGTAAAATGATTTGCTATTTAAATTTTACGATTAATCTTATTTTTTTATGATTTTTTGTTTTGTTTTCTGCTAATGAATGTTTTTTATTGTTTCTGGACAATTTGCAAAATGTCATTTGAAATGTGGGTTATGCGAGTATCACATTTAAAATGTAAATTGATATCTTATGCTGTCATATGAAATAGTTTTCTGAGTGAGCTTTAAACTTTAAAATTAAAAAAAAAACGGTTAAAAATTAAACAGAAAAAATTTTTTTTATGCATTTATTTATTTATGAATTTCTGCGAAAAACTGCAATTCCAAACTGTAAACAATGTTGAGAACTATTAAAACAGAAGAATGCGTAAATTAAGTGCTGTTCACACATAGAATAAATTGTACACAATATGCCTTAAAAGAAGTAATTTGAAACATTTTGTCAATACTCTTGCAATATCTACTTTGCTTTGTAAGAACTTTTTAAATAACCCTAGTGGCCTTGGAAGATGTGAGAAGCAAAATCGAAATAAAGGTTATGATTCCGATAATAGTGCAAAAAAAGCCTGTTTTCTACTATTTCAATAAACCTGGAAGCCGGAAAAAGTTCTTGGTACTGATGACACAAATTTATGTTCACGTTAAAAATCGAACCTGTTTTGACTCAAATAGTATCTTAAATAGTGACGATGAAAAAATGACCGTTGTTTGCGATCGTCATTGAATTAAGTTCAGCCAGGTTCTGTGTGTCTAGCAACACTTTGAATCTTCTAAAGGAGGCACACCTCTAGTTAAGCTCAGGAAGCTGTGGTTAAAGGTTTCGTACCTAATTTATTGACAGTGATTACAACCGATCATGACGCCATCCAAAGATCCTTACCACTATAGAGAATACAAAAAACCAATTCCATAAGCTTTTTTTTTTTTTTTTTGGTAAAATCAGCACATGGGGATGGCCCCTACTCATGCAGTGCATTGTGCAGGTTTAGGAAAATAGGTTATAGGAAGGTGGAAAGAGGGAGTAGTGTTTGTGGACATTTGATTTAAGCTTACCAATATCGTAACTGACGGGATAAGGAACAATTGAAAAACAAACGCCCTACCTCAGGATGCGAACGGCAAGGAAACGAGTTGCTGCTAGGTGACTAAAAAATGGCCAGTGCTATACCTTCACCATTAGACAGTCTACAGCAATCGTCCCCAAGAAGCCCGCATCATCATATTATTATACATAACTAACAACAATAAAGGGCAACCCTATCATTCTAGAACCTGCTACAGAAGAACTGTTGTTCCGTTCATACAACAAAACGCTTTATTTTTAGACAACAAAAAATGGCAACCCTTTCATTCTAGGATCTGCTACAGAAGACCTGTAGTTGGATTGATTAATGAATGATTAATGTATCTGCAATAGAGGGAAAACACAATAACTACCTGGGGAAAGTTTGCGAATATCGATTGTCTAAGTTTTTGTTTAAGAAGGACGAGGATGATTTGAAGAGTAGATAACCGAATATAATTAATGATAAAGGATTTCTTTTTATTACACCTTATGTATGTATGTATATTGTATATATGAGTTACATGTGACAAAATTTCATAAATTTTATTATCATAAAAAGAATATTTTCAATTACAATCACACTTTTGAACTCTATATTATATTAAGGGTGACCCGCTTTCTGGGAAATAATTAACACACTTCCAAGGTGTTAAAAAAATTTAGGACAATGATAATCTGATTAAATTTTTAACATTTTCCAAATACAATGCAGCTGAGATTTGGGTTAGCAAAATAATTTTATTTTATAAAATAACAAAGACAAACCGCCAACCAAGGTGACTATATTTTAGTTTTATTTTTTTTTTATTAAAAAATTGTTTATTATTACACCCATATTTTGTTAAGGCGTTCTGTCCAGTTTATCTATAAGGTTTCATAATGACAAATTATCGTATTGTCTTAGTGATACTACCCCAATATTAATAGGCCAATGACTGTAACTCATAGGACCTTATCTGTTTGCATTTGTTTTAATTAAAAATTCATTCTGATTCATCAAGATAAACTATGGAGGGAATCCAAGTTATAAAGTTTTTATTGTAATTAAAACAAAAAACAAAAAAAAAAAAGTTTCAAAGCAAAACGTCAGCGATAAGTAAGCAGGTACATAGTAGATACGTGATATAAAATTGATGACTAGGTTTTCCACAATTATGGGAACTTATTTAACGCAATGTTAAGGAAATGCTATTCATTATTTGAACGGCATATCGTTGGCAAACGGTAAGCAAAACTTAAACAGGTATTGAATCTGGGTATATAATATATTAGAATCCTGATGCTTATCTAACAAGGCATTGCAGTTTGAGGCAAGTGAAACATATCACCTACTTGTATGCCAGTATTTGTAGAAAAGTTGGGAGGGAGCTTGCATCTATCAAGCACATTCTGTGTTTTACTCTAGTTCGCAGACACAAAACAAAGACTTTTGGCCGGGGATTTTTCGATATCGTTGGAAAGGTCTTCAGGTGTTGAGAGTTTTATCTCTGACATCAATTGATGTCTGGATATCCAACTTACTGTTTTTTTTAACAAAATGAAGGAGAAGAGTCGGGTTATAATTAAGTTAGCTAAGGAGAGAAACCTCATAGAATACAGAATCTAGAGAATTATGACACAAAAGTTTTTCAATCACTTTTTTGTTTAAAATCTTCTGGAACTGTGTGTTAAGGAAAGTTTAAGAATGTTTGTTTGGCATATTTTTGCAAACAATTTAAACAAATATACACGTTTCGTTTGCAAAAATTGATCATAAATCATCTAAAAATGTCCGAGGAATCCAAAAAAAAATCTGTAATGCCGTGAATAAATAAAACTTAAAAATTCAATTTGATTATATTTAAACAAAATAAAAAAAAAAAACAAATCAATACAACGTATAACATTTTAACGCCCACTAACCAATTTGAAATAAATAATATACAGGCCAATATACATATGTACGTGTACATACTTATATATACAATATATAATAAATATTTTTAATTAAAAATATGATTTAAGAAAAAAAACGGACATTTTTCATTTCTTCAGCGTGTTTTTCATTTCTTTCAAAGAAATATTGAAGGTCATAAATATTTATACAAGTTTGTTATTTAAATTATTGTAAATTGTACAGCTTAAAATAGATTAATAATTAAATCATCATCAACAGCATCATCATGATCATCATCAGTATTTAATTGGTACGATTTTGATTTAAAAGAGAAAAAAGAAAAAGTGAAAAAAGTACTTTTCAACGCAAACCACTATAAAAAAAAAATTAAACAAAATTTATAGCATTTTTGAAAAACAATACACAACATATTTATGGTACATTATCATATATTGTGAACAATTTTTATATAAAACATATATAAAAAGAAAATTAAATAAAAATAATAAAAAAAAAAAGAATTAAATAGGCAGACAATAAGTCACGTCAAAGTACTTTATGTTGAATATTTGAAAGCTATGTAAATAAAGACATATGTTTTTACACTACATTTATATACTTTTTTAAATTACATTTTTTTGCATATTAAACTTTAAAGTGCATATTTCGTTATGACACAAAGGGCCATTATTACAACATGCCGTTAAGGTTGGGTTTAGTTAAAGGTAACTTTAGCTAAAATGAACTTTAAAGTCACCTTTAACTTCTTTTCGTTATTATATTTAGCCTAATGATAAAATAAAGTTAACTTTTTCAAAAATATGGCAGTGCCGGAGCAATGTCGATAACACTGCTTAATTAAAAAAGGTTTTTTTAAGCGCAGTGGCTGTTTTTTTCTTGTCTTGGCTCATTTTGTTTATATTTGAAGTTGCCATATTGAAAATAATATATAATATGACAAGTTCAAACATAAACTTAACTTTAAAAGTTAGAGGTAGGATGATGCTCCTCCCTTTAGCTTAACGCTCACTTCTATCCATCTATTGTCCAGTTATAATAATGAAAAACAATTTATCTGCCCAATAAAATCCTCCCTTTAGTTAACGGCAAGTTGTAATAATGGCCCTAGTATTTGTTTTGCACATGTTTATTAGAAAAAGACTACGAAAAGGGAACGATAAAAAAACATCAACAACGAAACCAAATTACAATAACAAAACTATTTAGAAAGGCCACATAAATTTAGAAAAAAAAAAAACAACAACAAATCAACAGAGAGAATCTAGAAGTTGACAAACCGAAAGCGAATGAAGCGAAAGATTATGTTCGCTAGTCAGAAGTAGTACTCTGAGGAATATATAAATTAAAAGCATTTTATTTTACTTAAAAATTAAAATCCCTGAATCCACAGGAAATAAAAATGAGACAAACAGAGTAACAATATGAATCAGTTTTACGATACAAAATTCTTCAATACATTTTTGGTTATGAGGTAATCGAGGAACGCCTTTATTTTTTGGTTTAAAATGTATAAAAAAACACCTGCTTGTATAACCTATAAATAAATTATTGTACCATAATAATAAATAGTTTTAAAGCATTTAAACAAAGAAATTTAAACAATAAAAAATTCTATGTTTTAGGAAATTTCTTTGTAGAAAATGTTTGACAATAATTGACGATCAAATTGGTTTCTTTTGTGGGCCAACGACGAAATGGTTTAAATTCTTTATCTTTGTTTTAAATTGTTTTTTTTTTATATTTTCTTTGTAATTGTATTAATTGCAATTTATTTTACAAAACTTGTGCTTTTTTTTTGCTGTTAAATTCACCTGTTTTCTATTTATTTTAAGAATAAATTTGAAAAAAAAAAAGAAAAATTAGATGAAATCAAGCATTGTTGCGAAATCTTTAGATTGTTAAGAATTATTTTTCATTCATTTAAGAGAATATTGAATACAGGGTGTTTATAATTATAATTTTTTATATATAAAATTTAATAATACTAAATAAATAAATAAACTTATAAACAAATAATTTTCAACACCAGGGCCATAAAACTTGAAAAACTTTTCGTGTTCTCTAATACGAATTTTTTTCTTCTATTTTTTGATTGCTTTTTAGACTTTAAAACATCAGCATGTGGGCACAATTTGTTCAATTTTTTTTAAAATAATATAATAAAAATTAAATCACATTCCAGTTATAAAATATAACGTAGAGTATAAGAAATCTGCATACTAGACTAGTATAAATGGACAAGACTTGCTACGAGGAAAAAGATGCAGAAAAGCCGGCACTGTTTGGAAACAAGATTTAAGGGGTGATTTTTTAAGAACTATAGGAAAATTTTTCAAAAAACACATAAAATTCAGAAAAATAGATGAAATCTTTATTTGAATCGATAGTACGATCTAAATAATTTAATGTTTGAAGATTATTTCATGCAAATGTTGACCGCGACTGCGCCTCAAATGGTCCCTCCGCTTAGTCCAATTTTCGGCCAGTATCTCACGAATAAATGCTTCAATGTTGTCTTCCAATGCGTCAATTGAAGCGGGCTTGTCTGTATAGACATGAGCTTTAACATAGCCCCACAAAAAATAGTCTAAAGGCGTTAAATCGCACGATCTAGGCGGCCAATTGACCGGTCCCGAACGTGAAATAAAATGTTCACCGAACTCGCCTCTCAATAAGTCCATTGTTACGCGTGCTGTGTGGCATGTGGCACCGTCTTGTTGAAACCACATGTCATGCAAGTCAAGCTCTTGCATTTTGGGCAAAAAAAAAAGTTGGATATCATCTCAAGGTAGCGCTCACCATTCACAGTTACGTTACGATTCGCAGCATCTTTGAAGAAGTACGGTCCAATGATGCCAAATTCAATGATTTGCAAGCGTTGTTAGTTTGTAAGACGATTCATGGTTAAATTATAGACCAAACTGAAGATGTTTGTCAGTGAAACAAAACACGAAACGTGCGTGAGCTGTTTAAACCAGTGTTGCCAAAAATATAATAGCTAAAAAATCACCCTTTATAAAAGGATGTCAATACGTAAGCCAGGAAGCTAATAATTAGCTTTAGAAAAACCATTCGAAATTACCTGAATAAGGCTAGAGGCTGCAAAAACTCATAGGCCGAATTTTCAATAATGACCGTTAAAAATGGGGAGTTCATTTCCATGCAGTCACCGTAGTCTACTAGATAGTGTGTTGGCTTTTTAGACGTGAGGCCACGGTTAAAGCCACAGCTCAGACATCTCCAACTAAACGAAATATAAAAAATATTTCTTCGCCAACTTCTTCTCAGCAGATTTCTGGCAAAAAATCTGAGAGTAAATAAAATTGTCACGAAAAAGTTTCTCAAAAATCTGTTGTTCGGAGAGTATACTTGAAACTTTATTCTAGCTCTGCTAAATGCGCTCTACAATTTCATGCAAAAAATATAGGATTTCTTTTTACTACACATTAATTAAAAAATAAAATTGAAAAAATGACATTGAATTTCGTTTTGAAATAGTAAAACAAATAATAAATAAAAATGCAATTTAATATTCTCTCTCATATTCATACATTACGTTGTTAATTTCCAAAACAGAAAATGTTTTTTTTTTTTTTTAATGCATTTTAAATAAATTAAACAAATGATGATAATATAAAAAATATGCTAAATTTGGGTGACTACTACTTAAAACACAATGACTTTTGAAGCGGAAGTAAAAATGTCTTTAGAATTGATAAGTGATGGCAACTCATACGTACATAATCATCAAATGGATATCATAAGTGAAATATTATTTTATTGGGAGTTAAAAAAAAATATTTAAAAAACTTGACTTAAAAGACGATTCCGAATGATTCATAAGCATAGTAATGTTAGGCTTTCAAAATATTTGAAAGTAGAGTGGTCTGAAACACCCATATACAATGATGCTTAAAGTGTCAAAAAACAATGTTTTCCAGTATAAAACTTTAATCAATTCACGTTACCTTTATTAACTACTAATGCTGTAACAACAAGAAAACTTAAATATCATCTACCATCTCTATCCCTCGCCGTTTATCGATAAATGTGTTTGATATTCATAAAGATGAGAGTAAAAGTATGTAAATAAAAATATCACATACACTTTACATACATAATATGTAATTTTAATTAAAAGAAAAAAGGAAAAAGAAACTATGAAATGAGTCATGAATCGTCATCATCTTGATACAGTCAAATAAAATACATAAAAAAGAAGAAAGCAAGAAAAAAAATGTATGATTATGTGGATTTTATAAAAATAAATTACAAAATGTGGCAAAATCGTAAAAATATCTCATCTATCTCATCATAAGAAACTGAGAGAAGCAGTAAAAAAAGAAATAAGAATAAATGCAGGCACATTAACAGCATGCATTCGGAGATGAGTAATGCCATAGAAATCAGGGCTGGCATGAAGAGATTTTAGATACAAATAAAAAGGTTCTTCTTTTTATGTATACGTATGCATGTATGTTGTATATTTTTCTTTTTTATTATTAATTTTCATTCCTTTCGTTCCATTTCAAATCTTATTACCTTTGAGTTTTGTTTCAGTTTTAACAATCAAGTTTTTATGGACAAGTGTCAAGTTCTAGAATGCTAGGGTTCTCACCTCCCTAATTCAAACATGAGCGATACTATGGTTAAAGGACGTCCGTTATTTTATGACGACAAAAAGTACTTAAAAAAGGTATCATCTCTGTGTAACAACAATCATCGATGGACAATGCAGTACTAAATAAAAACTCTTTTTGAAAAGATCTCAAGTGATAAAAAGAGCAACAAAAAGAGATGAAAGTATCGTTAAAAACAGACGAAACAGACAGAAATGATTCAAACAAATGTAAAGAAAAACAAAAATAGCAAATAATGTCATACAAGTCATATGTAAAAAGAAAGAGAATAACCATACCATAATAATAAGAATAGAATTGGGAAAATAATGATGATTTATCAATTAATATTGTTGCCAAGCTAAACACAATATCAAAAAAAACATAAAGAAACTCAATTATATTTCCTATAGACGGCTTGGCTTCTCATGATATTGGAACTCTTTAGATGACTTCTGAAATATACAATTTTTAATAATTTTTTGCTGGATTCAATAAAATCGATTCCATCCTTTCTTTTTAATTTTAACAAATCCAAGATTTTAGTCCTTAAATTAATTCAAACTCGTATTAAGGCCTACTTTAGCAGATTCTAGAATTATAGGATTGCCAACTGTCGCTAACTATAAAAACATTTTCTGTGAAAATGTATTGGGTTGTTGCATTAGGTACATATATTGATAAAGAACTCTGCTCATTGAATCCTAGTCTTACTCAAGAACCGGCAAGAAAGAAAAAGAACAGAAGGAAGTAAAATTGAGAGTAAAGTATGATAGGAGCAAGAAGTGAATAAGCCACCTAATGACCAAGATATACCTCTCTACATCGGAAACCAGAATACTCTCTATGGCTGTTAAGGAAACGTAGGCTTAAAGTACTGGTTCAGCACTCTCATAGTGCACAAAATATGATCGCCAGCTACAGGCTCGTTCATTAGGCTCAAAAAACGGAGACGCCTGTATCCTACAAACTGGTTCTAGCCCCTTGACTAAAAAGCCTGCTAAGAAAACCTACAGTTTTACAACCCATTCTATTTTAAAACAGTCCAGTCAGAGTTATATTAGCCTGGAGATTCTGCAATATCCTCCATTGCGCCATGACAACTCCACTCTCCCTTTAATCCCTTCATTCCCTCTCTCCCTTCGATCATTTCCAAGAAGTATCTATATTTTCCCCTCAAGTTCACGCATTTCACTGCGTTCTTTCTCATCAGTTTGTGTGCGATCTCGTTTTCCTCTATGGCTTAGTACCCCATAACCAAACACTGTTTTATTTTGTTCTTCTACAAGAGCATTACGATAGATTTCCGACAAAATGAAACCATCCCCGAACTGAAATCGGATGGCAACCTGACTATCTACATAAATAACTAGTATGTCACATGTTTAGATCAGATAACAGATCTATTGCTGTAATTCTCGCAAACATTTAAGATAGCTATTCATCACTATCCTCACACTAGACCCGATCCGGTGCCAATAATATATTGTAGCGTTTCGCAGAGATTTGTTCATAAAACTCAAAAAAAAGTTTCAAATTTTTTAAATTAAAAGAAAAATAAAAATTAGTTTCTGTGGAAAATTGTTGCTCAACTTGTCACTCAGCAAGATCATGATTGTGTAGCTGTGGTACACTGTATATCGCTGTTTCGCCGTTACAATTAAACACAATTATCACTGAAGCAAAAGAAAAGCCCATAAATTTAAACATTTTTTTTTTTTTTGCCAACCATTTCAGAAAAGCAAAAACATGATATTTTGGGGCCACATAATGATGGCAGACAAATAGACAGACTTACAGGCGACATAAACACGAACATCTGAAGACGATGAAGAAAAAAAAATATGAAGAAAACTACACACTCTACAGACTCTAGTGTTCATTTCAGTTAAAACAGAAAGAAAAAAAAAAAAAAAAAAAAAAAAGGATCTTGCCAAAATGAGATTGAAATGAATTTCATGGAAATTCAAGTGAGTGTTGCGTAAAACGCATCGTGTATAGACTCATAATTTAGGTGGTAAAACTCCTTTTTCTTGTCGCAAAGAAAAACTAAATGTTTTCATGAGAAAAAAGAAAAAGAAATTAAAGATAAAAAGAAGAAAAAAAAATTAAAACGTTGCTGGTGACAAATATACCACCTCCTTAGGCGGGGGGTAATTGACAATGTAGTTGACACCACCAGACAAATGTACGTACACAGGCAGACAGAAGATACATTTGTGCATACCAGTGCACCAGTTTCAAGACATTCACTCTTTTTAGTCAGTCACTCTTTCTCTCTCTCTCTCTCCCTCTTTTTAGTTTGAAGTTATTAACGTTGTTCATGATAATGAAGGTGGTGATGATCATGATGAGTTTTAAAATAGAAAATTTGAGAAACAAATGGGTGTTAGATTTGACGTTACGCAGCATGAATCTTATAAGTAATATTTAATACAGTGACACACAAAAACTAATACTTATTGGATGACAATGGCACTGAAGACAAACTATAATGAATTATAAAAGATTTGATACAAAACCTCAATACATTTTCAAAGAGAGCGTTATTTCTACGTAACGACAGCTGGCAGCCCTACGATTCTAGGATCTGCTATAGTACCAATTACCTGCTTCGGTGGAAAAGGTATATCAGTCTAATCGAGGCGAAGGTATTTGCGATCACTTACAGAGAGAACCCATTTAGAAGTCGCCGTAGTCTATTAGGTAGTGTGTTGGCTTATTAGACGAAAGGCCCGAGTTCAAATCCCAGGTCAGACATCAAAACGAAAATATGAAAATATTTCTTCGGCGACTTCCTCTCAGCAGATTTCTGGCAAAAACTCTGAGAGTAAAAATTGCCATGAAAAGCTTCTCAAAAATCTGTCGACTTTAAACTGTAGGTCCCGCCACTCATGTATAAAATTAACGCACACAACACGAGTGGTGTGAGAAGCTATAACGTTGTACAATGGGTCAATTCGACCTCCGGGTATTGTACTTGTCACAGTTGACAAGTACACGTCCTCTAAGCTAACCTAACCTACAGAGAGAACCCACTTCTGCATAAGTATAGCATAAAACTGCGTAGGATTCCGTGGCTGTGTGACATTAAGGGAAACTAAACTAAATAAACTGGCAAGAGAGAGCGGTATGAAATGAGTGGATATGGCGAACAGGTCTGTAAGACCCCCTATGGATTACATTTTGAGCTGACAGAGTAATGAATCAGACAGAAAGTGGATGGGATACTGCTTAACAAGGGAAATTGTAGAATCTCCAGGCTAATACGGCCGATGCACAACAATTCTACAACAAAATATATTCCGAGACTGGGTAGAGATATCTTAAGTTGTTAATAGCATTTCTGGCAGGACATTCTATTCAAGAAACAATAGGAAGTCAAAAGGTATACAAAATCTCATGATATATTACTTTTATTTAGCACTGTATCGCACTGATGTGCTAAAAATTTACTGGTAATTCGGCTAAGACCACTTTCAACTGAAACAAATTTGTTTTAAACCAAAACAAATTTTAATTTTAGTCTGAAAATTTTAATTGTTAATCAACAGAAATTAAAATAAAAAAAAAAAACTTTTGGACAACTTTTATAAATTTTTTTTTATTTCTAAAAAAAAGCGCGTTCAGTGAAAGTGGTTTAAACGCTGGCTTTTTTTTTTTTTGCTTCGACTCATATTAATTGAATAATGAAATTAAGAAATTATTTCTTTCTACAGACTATGTTGTATGTACGTACGTAAATTGTTATTTATTCTCAATGCTATAAAAAAAACTATTAATTGAGGCAATAAATTTTGCTTTTAAATTATTGAAATTTGTTTCTTTCTTTTGTTTTTGTTTTTCAGACAACATGTACGAGTATGTATGTGGAAGGAAAGTTGAAATAATGAAAAATTTTTTGTGGTCTTAAACAGCCACCCGACCCGTCTGTCTGTCTGTCTGTATCTGTGTCTATTGTCTATGGCTCACAAGCAAACCTTAAATGGTTTACATGCCATTTAAAGATTACCTTCTTAAATGGACTTTGCGTGGGGTTCATTAAATATTCAAAAACAAAATCTTGTGCATTATTTCGATTCTTTTTTTTTATAATTTTTTTTTTTGTTAAAATTAAATTAAATTTTTTTTATTTTCATTGGATTTAGAACAATTTAAACGTGCGTAGCCAAACTAACAAACAGTAGTTTCTTACTTCTTCTTTCTTTTTTATATTTCTTTTGAGGGGTAATGTATGAATATTGTAGAAAATTTTAAATAAAAAAATAATAATAAAATGTTGTATGTAGTAGATATATGATTAGCAACAACAAATCACTCACCTACAAATGATAAGAAGTAAGTTTATTACGGTGCTTATCTTGATCTTTAATTTTTGTTTTTTAATTTCCAATAGCCACTGATTAGCAATTTGCCTTGCAGGCAAAATCGTTAACAGGTAAGCATTAAGTTTATATGATCATATATGGTAGATTTGATAAACAAAAATGTATGAAACAAATTTTATAATCTCAAGCTCATTCTCCAAATAGTTATTGAGTATTCGAGGCTAAATACTTATAGACTGATCACATCCATAAACTTCAAAACTAAGATTCTATACCCAGAAGTGTAGATTACTGACCTTCTATGTTGCAGTCTTTAGAATAACGGTCTATTACAAAGTATCTGCTTATTTCTAAGCCTGCATAGTTGAAGGCATAACAGTTCTTAGCATGGTAAAGCAAGTCATTGCGAATGTAAAGGGTGATTTTTTAGCTATTATCTTTTTGGCAACACTGGTTTAAACAGCTCACGCACGTTTCGTGTTTTGTTTCACTGTCAAAAATCTTCAGTTTGGTCTATAATTTAACCATGAATTGTCTTACAAACGAACAACGCTTGCAAATCATTGAATTTGGCATCATTGGACCGTACTTCTTCAAAGATGCTGCGAATCGTAACGTAACTGTGAATGGTGAGCGCTACCGTGAGATGATATCCAACTTTTTTTTGCCCAAAATGCAAGAGCTTGACTTGCATGACATGTGGTTTCAACAAGACGGTGCCACATGCCACACAGCACGCGTAACAATGGACTTATTGAGAGGCGAGTTCGGTGAACATTTTATTTCACGTTCGGGACCGGTCAATTGGCCGCCTAGATCGTGCGATTTAACGCCTTTAGACTATTTTTTGTGGGACTACAGTTAATCACATAAATAAGTATACAGACCTATTGCAAATGTTCTTTTTTAAAAAAATACAACAAAAATTTTTTGAAAAAAAATGAGATTGCATATTTTATTTCATGTATGTTTGTACTTAAAAAAAAACTTAAAAATTAATTACAAAAAATAAAGATTATAAAAATATTCTCATTTAATTAAAATTACTGATAAATTCATATCACAAAAGTAAGTATACAAAGTATATAGGAACATGTTGGAAGTTTCATTTAATATAAACGTTAACTTATTAATATTTCGTTGGGTAACCCTTTGCTTTTATTACTGCACACATTCTCGATGGCATCGATTTCACCAAGTTTTGAGTCACATTTTGGTCAATTTTGTCCCATTCTTCCCGCAGGACACTTTTAAGAGTTTCTTTTGTTGTTACTTCGTGTTTTCGAACTTGATGGTCCAAATACTCACAAAGCGGTTCTATCGGGTTCAAGTCCGGTGATTGGGGTGGTGTTTTGAGTTGGTTTTGGACATTATATTAAAGCCAATCCCTTACGATTAGCGCCGTATGTTTTGGGTCATTATCTTGTTGGACCCTTCAAGTCCCATTTTCTTAGCACTGTCTTCCAAATTTTCTTTTAAAATATCCAAATATTTGTGCCGGTCCATTATTCCATCGACAAACACCAAATTTCCCACTCCATATGCTGACATGCATCCCCAAACCATTACAGACCCACCACCGTGTTTTACTGTACCTGACATGCTGATTGGATTCAGCTCTGCATTTAGTTTGGAATACTGTAATTTTTTCAGACGAAAGTAAATTTAACATCACGGATCGGATGGGCGTGAAAAAGTTTGGAGAAAACCAAATACAGAGCTGAATCCAATCAGCATGTCAGGTACAGTAAAACACGGTGGTGGGTCTGTAATGGTTTGGGGATGCATGTCAGCATATGGAGTGGGAAATTTGGTGTTTGTCGATGGAATAATGGACCGGCACAAATATTTGGATATTTTAAAAGACAATTTGGAAGACAGTGCTAAGAAAATGGGACTTGAAGGGTCCAACAAGATAATGACCCAAAACATACGGCGCTAATCGTAAGGGATTGGCTTTAATATAATGTCCAAAACCAACTCAAAACACCACCCCAATCACCGGACTTGAACCCGATAGAACCGCTTTGTGAGTATTTGGACCATCAAGTTCGAAAACACGAAGTAACAACAAAAGAAACTCTTAAAAGTGTCCTGCGGGAAGAATGGGACAAAATTGACCAAAATGTGACTCAAAACTTGGTGAAATCGATGCCATCGAGAATGTGTGCAGTAATAAAAGCAAAGGGTTACCCAACGAAATATTAATAAGTTAACGTTTATATTAAATGAAACTTCCAACATGTTCCTATATACTTTGTATACTTACTTTTGCGATATGAATTTATCAGTAATTTTAATTAAATGAGAATATTTTTATAATCTTTATTTTTTGTAATTAATTTTTAAGTTTTTTTTTTAAGTACAAACATACATGAAATAAAATATGCAATCTCATTTTTTTTCAAAAAATTTTTGCTGTATTTTTTTAAAAAAGAACATTTGCAATAGGTCTGTATACTTACTTATGTGATTAACTGTATGTTAAAGCTCATGTCTATGCACGCTTCAATTGACGCATTGGAAGACAACATTGAAGCATTTATTCGTGAGATACCGGCCGAAATGTTGGAAAGAGTATGCCAAAATTGGACTAAGCGGATGGACCATTTGAGGCGCAGTCGCGGTCAATATTTGCATGAAATAATTTTCAAACATTAAATTATATGGACCGTACTATCGATTCAAATAAAGATTTCATGCATTTTTCTGAATTTTATGTGTTTTTTGAAAAATTTTCCTATAGCTCTTAAAAAATCACCCCTTAATAACTAAACAACTATCAGTCACGTTGTACAACGATTTTCACAACGACTATAATAACAGCCTTAGGATAGTAACAGAGCGATAGATCGACCATTCATTCATATACCAAAGTCGCCCAATATTTCTGCTATTTTGGCAGCTTAGTTAGCTTTAGAAAGAACATGAACCAAGTGTGGTAAGCTCCCATACCTCTAAGCGGCCGATAAATTATGTACACTCTACGGTTATGAGTGATGGAAACATTGCAACCCCAATGCTGTGCAGGTACTTATTACCCGCTGCCAATGTTATAAGATCAATATTGCGGGACAAACACCATCTCAAACCATCGTTCATGGGCCCAGTGCGAACGAAAATGTTGCTTAACATTGAAACGTGATAGGAATCCCTAAGTGAGACCTAAGTTTACAAAATATGGGACAAGCTGGAAAATGTAGCAGATAGGCAAGAATAGAATACATTTTTTAAGGAAAACGGTTCTTAGCGATATGCGGTAGGCACAATATGTGGTACCAGAATAGAATGTCAGCCAAATATTACTTTGGATAATCAAGAAGAAATTTGGGAAAATAGAGGCTCATATTAGAAATAAAAACTACGAAGAACACTGGTCACTATTTGAAATTATATACCACAGGCAGTAGAGGAGTATGACAGCAATTACAATCGTCACTTGGCACCCATACCATCCATGATCGCATTGAGTTAATTAATCTGATATTGTTTACTGAGACAATTGTCAGAAAAACGAAAGTGATAGAGTAAAGTATAGTATTGATCGATATTATTTGAACTAAGTAAACATAAAGGGAACTAGCTCACCAACAAAAAAGGACCTCCAAAGGCCTACTGCCATTAAACGACATTAGATAAGCCAACAGGGATTACGACAGTTTGGATAACATATTAATAGGAGTGTGTGAAATATGCAAATTTTCTAGTCACATTTAAACCTGACTACGTTCTCAGTTTTCTGATCCGGTAAACAGCAACTTTTCCTGTTCCCATAGTGCCAATGTGTACCAATTTCTAGAAAGTTGATCATAGTTAAACGAATTAATCCTTCCAAACGTAATAAAATCAATCTCGAAGGGCAATAACTTTTCTTTAAACAATAGTCGCCCTCGTCTAAAATACTCCAAATAAGCCCTTTTGCACAAAATTGTATGAATTTGGTTTATACATTAAACCTGGCAACCCTATTGTTCTAAAAAACAATCAAAACAATGCATCCATCAAAATCTCTCAATTACCCACCACTCTCACGGGAAACAATAAATGACAACTTGTTGCATACATTTCAAGTTAGAAAAACAAACAAATAAATATAAAAACATTAAATTGAAAGCACTTCATAATAAACAATTGTTACAAAAACAAACAACAAACACTTAAAAAATAATTACTTTATTTTAATTATTTCACTGCTTTGTTTCTATTATTTTTCTTTACAAACGTACAAAAAACCACAAGAGTCTAACACAAAAAAGTATCTCACAAAAAAACAGAAAACAAATGAGCGCAAAAAAATCTGATTAAGCGGTAAAAACACAAGCAAAAGCACACACAGCCTACAACACACATTCACTCACTCACTCATACCAAACCACACGGCGAGAAAGTGGTAACCAAAAAAGATTTTTATTCCCTTTTTTGGGTGTTGGACTCGTATAACACAACAAGAGCGCACAGAAATATAAAGTGGGAAAAAAAGAATTGCTCAAAATACACAAAAGCAACAACAAAAATAAATGAGATATTTGCAAACAAATGACCGGCAATAATAAGAGCAAATGAGATGCACTGTTTCAAATGAAAAGAGCCGACAATATAGCTGTACTAGTTACTCTCATGCAAAGAGTTTAAAAGTAGAATGAATACGTTCAAAAATAAAGAAAATCAAATTGAAATGCTATGCAAAAAATAGCTCTGCTATTAAAGAAAAACCACACTTTTTTTCCTTCTTTTGATTTTACTTTGCTATCACTTTTCTGTTGTTGTTGTTATATTCTTGCTTTTCTTTTTATTTCTAAATTTTACTCAGATTTTGTAACTTTGAAAAATTAAAGCAAAAAAAAAAAATTATGCTGCTGCTTAGATGATAGTTTCAGTAGAATTCTTTTAATTTTCCAAGAGAAAACTAACTAAATCACGGTTTTTCTTTGCAAAATATAAACACTTTCCATTTGATTTATTTACATTAAAAATATAGAGGAAAAGATTTATTTACTACTCCCTAGTTTTATTTAAAAAAAAGGGAGTGAAATCTGTTGCACCACCACTTTGACTCACTCACTTTTTTTAGGTTTTGCTTTTGAAATTTTAATTATTGGCTTTTAAATTTCGTTGGTTTTCTTTTCTTGTTTATTTACTTTTGTTTTCTTAATTATAAATTTACGTTTATTTGCATTCGATATTTATTTTTGATGAAACACTTTATTATAAAAAATTAATAATAGAAGAAAATATTTAGAAGTTTTAAAAAAATGTCAACCGAGAACGAATGAAGAATTGAAAAATTAAAAAACACCGCACTCGTTGAACGTCAAACAACAACTAAAAATGGTGGATAATATGGGAACTGTCAGATTTTGACATTATCATATTAGGCTACATATACTAAAGCTGAATGTTACAGTACCCAATAAGAGGTGGGTTGAAAAATATTTTTTCATTTAAGAAACCCACATGATTTCTATAATTTGAACTTTTTCCGTCTCTGGCTTTTATAAATAAAAATTAAACCCAGTTCTTTCAAAGGAGAACTGAACTAGCGTGTATGTGGTGTTGTTCTCCGATACGATGGTGTTGTGATGCGATACCCTCCTCCTCCGTGGAAGAAATTTGTTTATCTCACCCGACCTAAAGGAGGAGAATTTGTGAGTGTTAGACGATCTGTCTGAAAATAGTGAGTTCCCCATTCCCATTGTAATCCCCTTTTCCTCAGGCTACGTAGGTAATTTTTAACATTGTGTGATGAGTTTTTGAATGGTGGTGAGTTTGGTGTATCCAGATGGATTTTGTAATTATGATGAATTTCTTCAGTGTGGTGAATTTATACAGCGTGGTAAATACAATTGAAATTCACTACAGGTACGGTTACTAAAAATGCACAACATTATCGACACATAGGTAATACCACGTGCATACCGCATTATCAATGGTGAATTATGTGGCTTATGTCTGGAATAAGTAAACATTACCGCTATTAGCTTAGTCATTAGTTATTAGATCTAAAAATGTTTAAAGCATCGATAAATTGAAAAAACTGGCAGCGTTACTGCAATACACTTGAATTTACTTAATTTATGCAATATTTTTAGTACTGGCAATACCGTAAGCCGTTTTGCATATCAGAGCTGCTTGCTATGAAACTGTTCTTTGCAAATGTGGAGGATAATTTGTTTTGTTTTTAGTTTTCGACTTTACTAAACAGATTTTAACACAATTTCCGTTACATTTCAAATATTATTTGTTTTAATATTAAAACAATTTAGTGGAGAAGATGGTAGAGATATATTAATATTATATTTTTTTATTTTTGTTATTTTATATAAAACACAAGTTTTATTTCAATTGATTTAGCAGATGGCAATATTTTAAATGCATTCTTCTGTATTATTTCCTATTACTTAAAATATTTTTCTTCTTTTTCATAATTTTTAATTAGTTTTCCATAAGATTCTCTTGGTCTCCATTAAAGAGATAAAGATCTTGCATGATTCAAATGAATACTTTATTCTAATGAATACTCTTTTTAGCACCTTTTAGAAAAAAGGCGCAACTATTATGGAATTCAAAACCCAGCCACAGTCAGTTTCCAATTCTCTTTTTTGGGTATAAAAGCCACGCGTTCATCGTTGTAAGGCATCAGTTACAGTTTCAATTAAGAACTTTGCAAATTACGAAAACGTGCTAATTTTCGCAAATACTTTTAGAAATTTGAAATGGGAAAGGTAAACACTATACAATTAATTCAATACATAAGATTTCATTCATAAAGAGAAAGTTTAAATTTATTTTGAATTCAATTTATTTCTTAACAGTTTTCGTTAATCATCGTTTTCATCCTTGTGGCAGTGATTTATTGCAGCTTGGCAGGACCAGTTGAAGTGGTAAGCATAGATTTATAGATGTTTTCTATCAGGGCGGGATGAGCCAGAAAGATGATGATAATACAACTGTGGTCCGTGAATAAGCGTTGTTGGAGCACCTAGCACTCCTTTGGCAATCTTTTTGGTCGACGAAAAAACTGTTGAATATGACTTACATATGTCCTCCATTGCAAGTGTCCATAAATCCATAAAAATCTGTCGTTTGGAGTCGACGTTAAACTGTAGGTCCCGCCACTCACGTATAAAATTAACACACACAACATAAGTGGTGTGAGAAGCTATGCCGTAATCCTGACTGAAGGGTTGTAATGGCCAATTATGTATGTATGTATGTATGTATATATGTATGTAAGTGTTCATATTTGTGATTACTTGGCCTAGTATTATTGAAGCTAGAACCTGCACCATGCACTGTATGAGTAGGGGCCATCCCCTGAGTGCTGGTTTCATAAAAAAAAAAAAAAATCATAAAACTATCGAAGAAGTTTTTTTGAAGTGAACTTAAGAGTCTTCAATCTGTCTCTAGAAGGGCCTTTAACCCCGCCCCATGGATAACGTCAGCTCTTATGAAAACCTAAGATACAATGAGAATACGTTCACCACTACGCTAGATGCAGCAACGAAAATTGGCAATCATATCATTCTAGAACTTGCTATAGTAGTGACCTGCTTAGCTGCAGTTTAACAACAACAACCTTAAACAACAAATATGAAACAATTTCATAATTTTCTTTATTTCAGGAAAAGGCCTCTGATGATTTAAAAACTTCGGAAACTTATGGTTATGGTTACTATGAACCCAACATGTACACTGCACCTTTGGTATCGCACACTGTACCTTTAACCACTACATCGGTGGTGGCAGCACCTTTAGCTACTGCACCAGCTATAAGCTCAGCCTCTGCGAGTTATGCACGTTCTGGTTATGGCTACGGCAGTGGATATAAATATGGCAGCGGTTATGGTTACGGCAATCGTTGGGGTTATGGCGGTAATGCTGGAGTAAATGAATTTTATCGCCGTCATCCAGTCTATGTTGCTTGGGGTTAAAGACCTTAATAATTGAGATACTGCGATAACGATTTATTTTTAAAAACCATTCTGTGTGCCATTTCTTTTTAAATCCAAAAATTATTTGTTTCTTAATCTTTTAAAAATTTGTTTTTTTTTTTTATTTTAATTTGGTTTTGATAGTTGAATAAAGTCTACAATGCATAAAATAATTAAATTTCATTCCTTTTGTTGTTGTTTGTTTGATATTATGATGATTCACTGAAATTTGTTATCTTGATCGCAGCAATTTGAAATGGCTTTTGATCACAAAAAACACGTCAGTTGCTATTGAAGTGCTAAGAACAGTGTGCAATACGTCTTTCCGCAATAAATTTTAAACCATTTTTGTTTTGAAATTCACGTGTTGTGACAGCCATTAAAATATTTTGATAAAATTTCATTGAAAAGAAAAAAAAAACAAACAACAACAGATGAATTCTCTAAGTGCCACGGACTTATATGTTGGATATTGGAACCAACACACGGATTTCTGTAATTTAACCAACAATGAAGCACATTGGAATTCTTAAGGAATCCTTAAAGTTGAAGGCACTGTGTTCGATTTTATTATTTGCTCAAGTTTACTAAAGTATTTGCTTAAGTCTACTTAAGAATTTCTCTAAGTTGAATTGGCAGCCATCCTAATGACTCATGGCTCCTATAAGGTACAACTTCTGGTTGGCATCTCTCAATCACGCCAATAGTTGTATGAAGACCTGTGAATAAGTTCTGTGGAGTCGCCGTGGTGGTCTAGTAGGTAGTGTGTTGGCTTATTAGACGTGAGGCCTCGGTTCAAACCCCAGGTCAGGCATCTGCAACTAAACGAAATATGATAAAATATTTCTTCGGCGACTTCCTCTCAGCAGATTTCTGGCAAAAACTCTGAGAGTAAATAAACCTGCCATGAAAAAGTTTCTCAAAAATCTGTCGTTCGGAGTCGACGTTAAACTGTAGGTTCTCACTGTGGTGTGAGAAGCTAGGCCGTAATCCTGACTGAAGGGTTGTAATGGCCAATTATGAATAAGTTCTGTGTTTGCAAGATTTCTTCTTTTTAAATTTCTTCTTCCTAAGTGCCTAAGCCTTTGCCAATGAGCAAAGTTTGTGCGAGACCATTTAATTGACCCTTTGTAGAGGATTACCAATCTGAAATTCGTTGTAACAGTCTTCAAAAGTGCGTCGGATTTGTTGTTACCTTCAATATCCCCATATTGAGGAACATTATAAGGGTAACCATCGAAAGTCTCGCTATCTACTTCAGAAACACCCGACATTCTTAGACAATCCTAGGTGAGGTACACGCACTCTCTTTGGATATAATTATCAGTTTATTATCGTTAAATATGCAGATATCACCCACCAATCGATACACTCTGATAACGGGTTCTAAGCAGTGGTATTTTCGAGCCGGAACGCTCCGGAACGTCGTTCCGGTACTTCCTTTTTGGAAAGGAACGCGTTCCGGAACTAAAGATGATTTCTGATAACGAGAATTGGCTGACGTTTTGAAAAAAAAATTAAAAAGAATTGCTGTATTTTTATAAACAAGGGTTTGAACCGAAACCGAACCGGAACGAACCGGTTTGTTTTTCCGAACCGTGAACCGGAGTCCGGAACGTTTTTTTCTGCTGAACCGGAACTCGACCCGAACCAAAACAAATACGTGAACCCGAACTAATTACTACTTAAGGATTTGTATTTAAAACCATTTTTTTAACCCTTTCGGCCGCATTTAAATTTAACTGTTGCTACCAAGAGAATCACTTATATTTTCACATATACATATATGTTTCGTAATGATTTTCGTTTCCTGTCCTTTTTATGCTATATGCAGGGCCGATCCTGGCGATGGGCGAAAATTGGGGGAAATCTCCCTCCCCCCGTCGTCAAATTTGGGACATGAGACCTAAAAAAGACACCGCCGCCACGATTATTATGGAAATCACCCCCGCAGTTAAATTTGGGACATGAGACCGCACAGAGCGGACGCCTACCCAGGATCGGCTCTGTCTATATAATTATATATACGCGTTCCGGTAAAAAAATTAGCACAACACCACTGTTTCTAAGAGCGACAATCTTTACAGCCATTATATCATATATTATATGGGCTACAGTAATCGGGTAGCGCAAGAGACAATCTAAGTTTCAGCTGTTGTGACAAGATTTCACATCCGACTTTGTTGTGTGATCTGCTTTCAACAGTGAATACTTGGATGACATACTCGGGAAGGTGTAAACCATTATCATTCACCTTCATCTTCTTCACATACTGGGAAAGCGGGTTCAGGTATCTTGTAGACGATAGTTAGATGGTTATCAACTAAAATTTAGATTTTGACACGGTCATAGCTACTACAATTTCATGCTGTTGTGGCACTCAGTTTTATTATTTCGTTCTCAGACACTGTTTTCGCCAATATGTGTAGTGGTAGCCAGTTAAGGATTAAGTTTAACTAAGTATTTGAAAAAGTTTGCTTATACTTATATGCTTTAGCATTTGATTAATCATTTGCTTAAGTCTTTGCTTAAGTCTTTGCTTAAGTATTTCCTTAAGTATTTACTGAAATTTTCTTAAGTATTCGATTAAGTGTTTGTTTGATGGAATTTGAAGATGAATGGAATTCTTTGTGAAAACCCTATTAGTTCTTAAAGCAATGGGTTAATAATTTTCTAACACATTTGTTCTGCATCGTTACACTGTGCCCTTTAGTTGAACTTGAGGCGACTTAAAACGTTTCTATTTAAAATAAAAACTTATTTGCTAAAATCTTAATAGAGTTTGCATTAAGAATTCAAATTTAATTTCAAAATATTGACAGAAAAACTAAAAAAAAAGAAAAGTTTGTCAAATACTTCTATTTCGCAATAGTATTTGACACAAGTTTTTTTGGTTGCTTTCAATTGTTGTTGTTGTGTTAAGTAACTTTATTTCTTTTTAACAGTGACTTTGACTTACCAACAGTAATAATAATTTTTTTTTAATTATTTAATCAAAACGCTCAGTTTGCAAACATGTAAAGCGTTACAAATTTTAAATGATGAATGAATGAACGAAATCGCCAAATGAACTCTGGGTTCAATTAATAGGAAAAAGAAGCAGACCAAAAAAAAAACAAAAAAACAAATCTGCTGTGGTTGTTTTTGTTTCTTTTTCTTTTACGATGTTTGTTGTTGTTTCTTCTTCTTTTATTGTAAGTGTTACATTTTAATGATTTAACTTGACCCCAACATCACTATTACATATGCCTGCCTTTGTGAATTCCATATCCCAGCAAACATTGCAGAGATCATTTCTTATGCTCTAAACTAAAGGTAGCTGAAGGTTTAAACAAGAACATTTTTTAATAAATTTTTATGGATTAGTATTGAATTTAGTGCTCTAAACTGTGTTAGCCTGGTTAACAGTGGGTTTTATTGCGTAGCTAATCTCCCATTATCTGGCAACAAAGTCCTACCAAAGTAGGCGAACTCTAGTCCGTTATAACTAAACAAAGAGAACATGATAAAAAATGTGAGTGTATTTGTGAGAGGCATGTGTATAATCCAGAGGAAAATTGTTAATAATATTTTCAAGTGTTACCTAATAATATCTAATATACAAAATTCTCGTGTCACGGTGTTAGTGGTTAAACTCCTCCGAAATGGAGCGACCAATTTTCATGAAATTTTGTGTGCATATCGAGTAGGTCTGAGAATCGGACAACATCTATTTTTCATATCCCTGAATGTTAAGAGGGCGTGGCAAATCGTTAAAATTGAATATTTAGGTACATATTGATCGTAGACGAATGAAATTTGGTGGGTAAGTTCGTAGAATCGATGTGAACAATCCCTCCCCCTTCAAGTAATACCTATAACTCTTAAACTACTGAACCGATCTTAACCATTCTTTTTTTGTTCGAAAGCTTATCAGGTTTAGATGGTTTAAAAAAAAATTCGATATAGCAAAAAGTAGGCGTGGCAAACATTTAAAATTTAATATTTAGGGACATAGTGATCGTAGACGAATGCAATTTTGTGGGTAAGTTCGTAGAATCGATATCGACAAACTCATCAAAAATGAGTGTGGCAACCCTCCCCCTTTAAGAGATACCTATAAGTCGGCTAATTCGCTGGTTTATTACTACATTGTATGCACATACATATATAACATGTATGTCTGTTAGTTGGAGCGAGTACAACAACTACAATTTCGTCAGCGCTACCCATGATTCGGACCTCTTATTGTTATTCTTTGTATGCCTCACCTAAATAACGTACCGACTTCTATTAAATTTTGAACTAGATCGATCTGCGTACCGTACGTTTACGTTTTTTAATAAAAAAAAACCAATTTTGAGCGGGACGAAGTTCGCCGGATCAGCTTGTGTTTATATAGCGCAAAAAATATAAAAAAATGTACAGGTACAAATCCCTAGAGACTGCGTATTTTACTTGGCAAATATTCTTTCAAAAATGGACATCATTTCTCATTGTTATTAGTGAATCTCATTGGAAAATAGTGAAACCTACTGTAATATTTCTTTGGCTGTATAATTGAAATCTGAAAACAAGCGACATGAACCTTCTTCTTTAGAAGCTGACAAGAAAATGAATACAATTTTACGCTCTTTTTAACGAACATTGTTGCTGTTCGTGTCCTATGTGTGTAAAAAGCCGAAAATGTTCGGCCCCCGGGTGCTATTGGTGCCGACGTCTGGTTATAACTCATATACCATTCCAAAATTAACGCCAGTTCATGTCAAATTATTAACGCTTTAACGCCTTACGTAAGCAGTGCTCATACATATGTTTGCTGGGTTTGGTGATAGTTTTAGTGAAGATGACGAGGCTTATCATAAATATGTCTGTACATACATACATACATACATTAATAGAGTGTGTGTGTGTGTATGTGTGTGCGTGTGTATGAAGTGTTTAAAGTACAAACAACAATTATTTTTAAGAGCAGCAAAAGGCAGACGGACAAAGTATAAAAATGAGCAAAAAAAAAAGAAAAAAAAACAATAAAAATTAAAACAAAAAAAAAAAATTGAAATTAAAACTTTGTTTTAATATTTTTTACTTTTTTTTATTACATTTCGTTGGAGTTATTTTTTCATAACTTCATGATGTCTAAAAAGAAAACAGCAGCAGCAACAACAACAACAATTATAGTGTATTTTTTTATGGCTTCCAGTAATAATGAGGATGATGTTGTATTGTTGCCACTGTGATCATTTTAGAAGAACACAATTAAAGCGTTAGGGCGGCACTTTGAACTTTTGAACAGTTACCTTAGAATATGTGATACACTGTATTATTTTTGTTGATAAAACCTGGCACGGGACAACAACAATTCTTATTTAATTACTGGACTTTCCTTATTAATTAATCGCAAGTAAAGACTGTTGACGTATGTATGCGTTCGTTTTAGACCTACAAGTGGATTTCGGTAAAGAAGATAAACTCCAGAAATAGTTTCTTGATAAACATTTTGAAAAAAGATAATTTTTTAATTATTCTATAGAAAGTGTGGAGATATAGAAAGCACTTCCAAAAAATGAATTAATGAATGCATGAATGAATGAATGAAAATCATCACATCATTCATTAGTTGCATTATTTACTGACTGCTCAGTCACAGAGGGTCAATCTCTATGAACGCTCTTTAAGGCGCCAATAATTAATACTTTAAGCTAGAAGTTTCAGCAATTGAACGTGCCTTATGCCACTTGAATTGCTTCATGTGTGGCTTGAAACTATCGCTCACTGTTCGGGCTATTATTGCATATCATTATGATATGATTCAGATGACATTTAAGAGGATGTACAAAGTAACACCCTACACTCCAATGTTCTTTACTTCATTAATGGTTTCTATATGAATAGCAACCTCTCTTCAAGAACGAACAAACACACAAGCAGACTTCAACTGGTACATGCCACCTATCAAATATTGGCTGTTTGAGGCTGTTTGACCTCCAGAAACTTCAATTTTTGTTAAAGAGTTTTGCAAAAAATGATGTAACGGATCTCGTAAACAACTCCGTTCAGATATTCACGAATGGTTCAAAGCTTTAGAAAGCTGTGGGTGTTAAAAACAAATGAGAGTAGGCAGGTTTAGTTGACTCGGCAAGCTTAACGGACAACTGCTGTGTCTTCCAGGCAGAAGTGTCGGCCATAGAGGCCACGGTAAGAATGATTAAGAATGAAAATATCTCTGGAAAGAATATTACCATACCTTCTGATAGGCAGACAGTTGTCAGGCATTGGGTCCTAACGTGATGACTTCTGAGACTACGACTAAGGCCACCGAGAGTCCTACAATGAAAAGACAGAGCTGTACGAGATTCACATCATCTAATGTGATGACTTCTAAGACGGCTTATGGCCAACGAGAGTCTTACAATGAAAAAGCAAAGCGATACGAGATTCATATCATATAGGTACCGCGGCATATTGGTATTCCGAAAAACTGCAGAGCTGATGGATTTGTCAGAAGTGGTATAATCATCGAAATTTCTACAATAGGAACCTCGTACAAAACGTACGAGCATATAATTGACAAAGCAGTAATGAATTCCGGCAAGATAGCGTGGCCCACAAGTTTGGATGCGGCACACTCAGCAAAGTAGATGAAGTTATCAGAAAGCATTGCACTGTGGGCATTCATGCGTGCAGTCATGGTTATGGAGGTGTGATGCAGCTACAAAAACAAAGAACTGTTGCTTACCGTCAGTGTTTTGTCGAAGAAAGTTTTTATTATGCAAACGATTTCACTAATCTGTCAGGAAAGGCCGTTAGCAGTCGAAATGGCTTCATCAGAAGCTTTGGAAGTTTTTAGGACTAAAGGCAACGAACGACTGTAGTAACACAATACCGCATATATTGTCGAAGTGTGCGTTTCCCATCCTACCTAAGCAGGTGAAATCATATGTTCTAAAGGGTGATTTCTTAGCTATTATCTTTTTGGCAACACTGGTTTAAAAATGCAAGAGCTTGACTTGCATGACATGTGGTTTCAACAAGACGGTGCCACATGCCACACAGCACGCGTAACAATGGACTTATTGAGAGGCGAGTTCGGTGAACATTTTATTTCACTTTCGGGACCGGTCAATTGGCCGCCTAGATCGTGCGATTTAACGCCTTTAGACTATTTTTTGTGGGGATATGTTAAAGCTCATGTCTATACAGACGCAATTGAGGCATTGGAAGACAACATTGAAGCATTTATTCGTGAGATACCGGCCGAAATGTTGGAAAGAGTATGCCAAAATTGGACTAAGCGGATGGACCATTTGAGGCGCAGTCGCGGACAACATTTGCATGAAATAATCTTCAAACATTAAATTATATGGACCGTACTATCAATTCAAATAAAGATTTCATGCATTTTTCTGAATTTTATGTGTTTTTTTTTGAAAAATTTTCCTATAGCTCTTAAAAAATCACCCTTTACATGTAAGGGCGGAGATGAATCAAATGGAATTGCATTGAAGAAGGCCTTTGAATTGGCATTACTGGCAATAAAATGTTGAGGACAAGAAAAATGCGAACATGTTCACGATATACAGTTTACAACAAAAGTTTTCTAATAGGATGTTTTTGCATAATACCTTTTTATAAACTTCAAGCGATGTTTAGTTTGCGCGTGGCAGTAGAAGAAACGCCCCAAATTGTAAAAGAAAAATAACAGTTCATGGCTTTAGTGTTTAGCATCATGCTTAGATTGGGTAAAATGAGTCATAGTTAGTGGTGATTGATGGTTTAACAAGACAAAATTAGAAATTAGGCTTTATAGAGTCCGCCAAAAAACCTTTTTTTTGAAAATGCTTTAAAAAAAACTACTGAATATTTTCTCAAATTTCTTTTTTTATTTGAAAGTACAATCCTTCCGGTTAATAATGGAAAATAATTTCATTCAAATGGCTGCCTCGGCTGGCCATGCAGTAGCCTACACGATCGGTCCAATTTTTAAGCACATTATCGATTGTGTGCAGCTGTATTACACCAATGGCTTCACGAATATTGTCCTTTAAAGCGTCAATTGTCTCTGGCTTGTCGGCGTAACACTTATCTTTGACGGCACCCCGCAAATAATAGTCCAACTTTGTTAAATCGCAGCTCCGAGTTGGCCAAACGACATCAGTTATGCGGCTGATAATGCGATCTTCAAAAACAGGGCGCAAAACACCGAGTGTAGCTTCGGCTGTGTGGCATGTAGCGCCGTCCTGTTGAAACCAAATGTTGCCAATATCCTCCTCTTCAATTTTTGTGAACAAAAATTCGTTCAACATGGCCCGATAATGATCGCCATTGACTGTAACGGCCACTCCTTGCTCATTTTCGAAGAAAAATGGCCCAATTATGCCTCTGGACCAAAATCCGCACCAAACAGTGACTCGTTTTAGGTGCGTCGGCTTTTCATTGTATGCGAACAAATGCGACAATTTTGCTTGTTTACATAACCGCCAAGATCAAAATGAGCTTCATCTGAAAAGATGATTTTTTTTTTGCCAAAATCGGCATCTTCTGTAAGTCGATCGCAGGCCCACTTAGCGTTGTTGTTCAAGCGTATACACAATCATATTCGTTCAGCGGAAGTGTAAAACTAATTATCTGTCAAATCAGACATGAGCTAAGTGTTACCATTCACGAAATAAGCACTAGTTGAAAAAAAAAAAAACGTTAGATGGCGGACCCATAGAACATCTAAGCTTTTTCATGATCTCAAAGAACTGAAAGAATACAAGACTTTAGTGCTTTGTGAATTGGAGAGTCGTTGAAAAAGCACCACAATTTATTTTCTTTCTAAACGTGACCTTTAGATGTAACTATGCAAATATAGAAATTATAGAAACGAGGCTAATACTAGGGACGATTGATTGATGAGCCAGCCGATTAGTGTGAATAATGACCAGTTGAATGGTGATGATGTCCCACTTAGATTAGCCATTAACCATGTTGTGTGTGTGTGTGTGTTTATTTTTAACCCGAGTCGCATATCGATCAAAATGCTGCAATTTATCGATAATTATAACGTCAATAAAACCTGTTCATTGGTGGTGGTGGCCCATATTTTATTATGTGTATTATTAAACTGCGTATTTCGTTCGTTTAATTATTTTAATATTTTAATTTATGTGATCTTTTAATATTTAAAAATATTAGTGACCCATTGCCTTTGTTTTTGTTGTTTCTTTAATTAAAACAAAAACAAATAAAATATCGATATCGTTAATGAATTAGATTTACTCCTCCTTAATGGTGTCTGAGTCTGTGACTGTAAATGTTTAAATAAATTTCAATTTCATTAAATAAACGACGTCTCGTTTGGAAGTAAACAATTTTGTTTTTGTTTAATAAGAAATTTAAAATTAAAATATCAATTTGAATTGTTTTTGTTTTTTTTTAATTTTTTTAGGGTTTTATTAAATAAATTTTAAATAAATTTGAAACATCAAACATTACATACATATTTGTTTTGTACTGTTTTCTTAAATTATTTCTGATTTTTTTTTCTTCTTCTTATTTTATACGAGACTAAGTAGTAAAAAACTATTGGGTTTGAGCCTGCTTGCCACGTCCTTGCTTACGGCTGTGGTGCTTGTTGTGGGACCTTTGGCCATTATGTTTGGGTTTTGTTTGACTCTTGCGGGATCTACCAGTGTGGCTGTCAGAGTTGTGTTCTGATTTGGAACGCTTCTTATTTTTGCCATGATGATTATTACGGTGTTTGCGTCCCGATTCGGCCGGCTTGGCTACAGGCGTCTGTTCATTGGCGGCCGCAGCAGTTGGTGTTTTAACGTCAGCAACCTCTTCGTCTTTTTGTACAGGCTCTACTGCAGCAACATCGTCGTGTTTCTTATTGTGTTCTTCATGGCCACTTTTCAAAAGTTTACCTTGATGTTTGTGTTGTTTTTCGGCATTTACGGCCGAGGCCAATAGGCATAGACATAAAGATACGAGGACTATCTATAAAAATAAAGTAAAAAAGAATTTTTTAATAACATTTTATTTGTTTTCATTTAAAAGAATTGTTATAATGATTGATTAAACGAATAATATCTGTCCCCCAGAATTCAAAAAAAAGAGTGCTTTAGGGAACCCAGAGCCAAAGTCTGTGATAAGATAAACATATTGTTGGTTTCGTATTTTAGGGTGATAAAAACAATGTTTATCAATACATTTCTTTGGAACATTTGGGCCCCAAGCCCATTATTATAGTTCATATTTATTGTTTATTTTTAAAATTTCCGATAAAAAGAATTTTTTTTTTTTTTTTTTAAGTTCAGTAATCCATTGGCTTCAATTTTCTTGTACAACTTCCTTTATAAACTGATTATACACTTACTGTTTTCATATTTATTTTTAATAATTTTTTTTTTTACAATTAATACAGTTTAACAGATTAAACAACACACAAAATTAAATTGTAATTCCCGTTTAGTTCACACAAAATATACAAAATTATAGCGTTGTTAACTTGACGCTGTTTGATGGTGTACTAAATTTGTAAACCCTTTGGTTAATGCTTTTTATGTTTTATCTTTCGGCTTTCCATTCCTTTTCATGCCGCTACATTCCCTGCAATCGTTTCAATAATTGTTTCATTTCATCGTTCGCTTAATTACGTTTCCAATTTTAATTTCGTATGTATTTTTGTATTGCGTTTGACATTGTTGTTTGCTCCGTTGTTGTGCTCTTTTATGTCCACCATTGTTGTTGCCATTATAGCTGTTACATGCAAGATAACAGTATTCAAATATTTATTGTTGTTGTTTTATTGGAATTTCGTTTATTTATTGTTTTATCACTCAACAATATTTTTTTCGTCTTTATCCAGAAATAATTTTTTGTTTCTTGTTTTTTTTTAATAAATTATCATTTTTGTTGTTGTTTCTTTTTGAAGTTGTGATTTTTATTTTCTCAAAGAAAAAAATAGAATTTATTTTACGGTTTACAAAAACGCCAATAGCAACAACAACAACAACACAAATTTTTTAATCACTTTAGTTCAGTGCTGCAAAGTTCAGGTAATTGTCACTCAGCTAATGCAAGTGATCATTGTATTTTGAAATTACAGTGTTGAGCAAAATAGTTTGAACATTTCATCACAATGTAAACTCATAACAATTAAATACATGGTTTTCCATATTTGAATAAAAATCATGTTTATATATGAAAGGAACTTTAAACTAGAGGGTCTAAAATGCAGTCTCTTGCATGTTTGCAACAAGTGTGGCAGAGAATTGTCACATATGGGGTTCGAAGAAACTAACTGTTTAGAGTGCGTTAAGGTCGGTAGGTGTCATTGAGCCATTTTTTTTTTCTTATTGAAAATGACCTGGAGTCCAGAACGTTAATAGCCTCTTTTTGACCTGAATTTATAGATTGTGAGAGTGTTATGAGTCACACAATACGGCATCTTATGGGAAAATTCCAGGAAGATTAATTTCAAGCGATTTGACGCCAATAGAGGTTTTTTGTGGGACGTGACCGTGTTTACGCGCAGAGTCAGCTAACGATGAATCATTTAAAAACTAATATTCGTCCAGTTATCATCAAGATCCGGCCCGAAAATGTGGACATGTGGTTGAAAATTATGTACCTTAACAGGATCGACTGTAGCAAGCAGTCCAAAGGTGGTCAATTAAGTGATAGTTTATTGGCATAAAAATAAACGACAGTTATATGCCTACATCACAATTCTTTTAAGGCAGGCTTACAAACGAACTCACTTATCATTACGACGAAATAACATAACATTATTTGTACATACATACCTTGTAGCAATCATTTATGTCCCTCACTGTATGTCTTTACGATTAAAAATAATTGTGCATACTGATAATCCTATGTACATATTATAACAGTAATCCTAAACAAAGAATAAAAATGTAAATAGAATACTCGTGAAACACTTATATTTCTAAAAATAAATCAGTTTTTGGTTCCCATCAATCAGGTAAATACAATGTTTTGTGTATTCTTACCCATGTCCAGGATTAGCGCTTAAAGGATTAAATAAAGGTTATTAATTTGGGTATACATACGTGTTATGTGTAAACAAGTAGTTAAAGGTGACATTCAATATCGATCGTATCTTTACGAAATCATTGCTTATGTATATTTAAAGCAGTGTTGAAAAATTCAGTACTTTTGTATTTTTTTCAGTACTTTTTCATTTCAAAAATACCGCAGTACCCTCACCAAGCTTTTAGTACTTTTTTCATTAAATTCGTTTTTGTTCGTTCAAAAAATAAATATATATATAATTCACACATTCTTTTTCCGTTTCCGGGCTTATTAAGTAAAAATTAAGCCTTCCCGTTTGTTTAATGTACTATGTGGTCTGTAGTTAAAAGTTAAAGTAGCCTTATTAGACGCCCAAAGGCCACTGTTCAACTCCAGGTTAGACAAAACGAAAACAAAAAACATAACGGCGTTTATGTATGTGTTGTAGGTAGAAAAGTAGGTGGTAAAAAAAAGGTAGTTGTTTTAGTTTGTTCGCTCGCCAAAAAGAGGCCCGGAAACGAAAACAAAAACATAATGAAATGTTGTTGTTGTTGTGTTTTGTTTGCTCGCTGCTGGTTGGAAAGAAAAGAAAATAAATTAATTTTTTAAACTTTTTTTTAAGTATGGTGAATTTTGTAGTTGTGGTGAGTTTTTACAAAATGTGGTGAATTTATCCGGTGTGGTGATTAAAATCGAAGTATGGTGAGTTTCTAGTGTGGTGAGTTCTTCCAAAATGTGGTGAATTTATCCGGTGTGGTGAATAAAATCGAAACTCACCAAAGTGCCTTATTACCATAAATACATGTACTGTATATCGTGATTTGGACGGCGCGTGTCTAGATTAAGTAATTTTCACATCTGTTAGTGGAGGCATTAACCGATATGTCTGGTTACTGCATTAAAACAATGCTGCCATTGCGTCATTCATTCTATTTAAAATTCTAAAAAATTAAAATTAGAAAACTAACTGCATACAAAAAATAATTAAATTTAAATTATTTTATAAATAAATTTTTAAATAATTTCTTTCTTTTATGTTTTATTCCGAAAATGCTTTTGCAAATTGGAAATTCTTTGTCGAAATATTTATAATTTTCTGTGCTATTTGTTCGATCTAAAATTTAATTTTATTCAATATTATTGATTTAAGTGCCTAAAAGTAGTCCACAAATATGGTTTATAACTGAGTTTTATACAGTTTTAGGCAAATAATAAATACTTAATACAGTGAACTTAAATTAAATTTGCGAGCAACTCGTGCAATCAAAAAATCAACCTACGAACAGCAAAATACTAATTACCGTGTATCTAAGAGCCTACAATAACTAGGATGCTAAAATTTTGGATGAGTTACTTGAATATTATGCCACAATAAGAAGATATTCTCAATCTTCTCTGGGTCTAATGCTAATAAGCCTGTAAGAAGAGGGGCAGTAAAAGAATCAAACAACAATCTTCTCCAAATAACTCTTCCAGGAAGCCACCTGAACTCTGTACACTCTCCGGGAAAGGATAACAGCAATAAAAAAAATCATAGAAAACATCTTAAGAAAGTGTACAACTCAGTCAGCAAATATTTCTTACCGCTATACCCAATACAACAACCTAGTAGAGGGGCATTGTATTTAGACAACGAAAAATGACAAACCTATCATCCTAGCTGCCAATATAATAGGCCGATATACAGGAAATGTGCTGATCATGTCACAGGCAGATTCATACTGAGACAATTGAGTAAGTACCCTCGAGTCTTACTACTAAACGTTTAAAAATATCGATGAAGGAATTAGTTGCTACACAATGAATCTGTATCGGACAAATTCATATTTAAGCTATTGAACCAGAACGATAGCAGATCTGCCAACTATGTGGGAATGAGTTAATCGCTCTACATTAACGTCAATCTTAGACTTAAGTTAGTTTCAATGAATTTCAAGAGCCTACAGGGGGCCTAGGTTGGGTTAGGTTAGTGTGGTAGCTTTATACCAAAAGCTCACTTGAGCACGCATAGCGGCCCGTTGTGGCGCCACAGGTGAACGCAGTCCCTGTACTGACCAAGTTCCTCCGAGCCAATGAGGGAGAAGTTGGTCAGAGCAAGGGCTGCACATTTAAAGCAGGACTACCCCACGCTAGAAAACCAGCCAGAAAGTTTGATAAACGGGGCTATGTCCTTGACGTCAATGGACGATAGCTCCATCAAGCTAACAAGGGTTGGAGAGCCAAATAACCAATATCTGCATCTCTCGAGAGATGGGCATTGACATAGAAAGTGGATAACTGTCTCCTCTTCCTCAGCGGATCTGCATCCATGGCAGAAATCGTTAAATGGGAGTCGCATTCTTTCCGCGTGTCTACCCATAACACAGTGACCTGTAAGCATGGCCACTGTGATCGAGATGATGTTACGACCAAGTCCAAGTAACTGGTTGGTGCGCCTTCTATCCATTGAGGGCCAAGTGAGCCTAGCGGTGGAGCAGGTCTCCTCATTGATCTAGGATAGGTTGGCGTCCCGGGAGAATTTCCGCGCGATGGCCAGTTTGAACGAGGTAAATGGCATTCCCAGGTTGATTGAAGAGGATTCCGGAAGAAGTGCGCCAGCCCTGGCTAGCTCGTCTGCTCTGCAGTTTCCCGGAATGTCGCAGTGTCCGGGGACCCATATAAGTGTCACACTGAATCGCCCAGAAAGAAGGTTGAGGCAGCTGCGGCATTCCCTGACGATCCTAGAATTATCCGCAACGTTCGATAGAGACTTTATCGTAGCCTGGCTATCAGAAAAGATTGAGATGCGGGTGAAAGGAACTCCGTGTGCGAGGATCCACTGTGCGGCCCGGTAGATGGCCATTACCTCCGCCTGGAACACGCTGCAATAGTCCGGCAGCCGGAGTGAAATATTCAAGTCCAATCTCCCAGAGTAGACTCCGCTGCCCACCCCGCAATCGAATTTGGAGCCGTCGGTGTATACATCCAGGAGTTCCGGGGGGACAGTCATATCATGGGTTCAATCGCTTCTGCTCGGGATCAGGAAGTTGAAACCCCTGTCAAAACAATATTCCACAGGGAGATAATCGATATCCGGTGGGGCCACCGGGTCAATCTCCAAAATAGAGGAGTAACCAGAGGGGACGACGCGCCAACGAGACAGGGCATTAAGTCTTGTCGCAGTGAACTTAGCCACCTGCTTAGCGAGGAGCTCGGTAGGAAGCCAGTTAAGCATAGCGAACAGGCCCTTTGTGGGGGTGGTGCGTAGAGCACCATTGATGCGTATAGCCGCGGACCTTCTGACTACGTCCAGGAGTCTGACATTGTGCCGCTTTTCCAGAGCAGTCCACCAGAAGGCAATACCGTATAGGAGGTTGGGTTCGATGACTGCAGAGTAGATCCAGCGCATGACCCTTGGGCCGAGACCCCATCTAGATCCGACTGCTCTGCCGCAGCAGTAGGCAGCACAGGCCGCTTTTCGAGCCCTGGCAGCCAGATTTGCCCTCCAGCTAAGTTCGGGATCGAGGATCAGGCCCAGATATTTAACCTCGGGACTCAGCGTGAGCCTGGTCCCGTTTATACTAGGGAGGGTGAAGGCCGGGACCTTGTATCTCCTAGTAAAAAGAATTGTATCTGTCTTGGAGGGATTAACGGAGCCTACTTATAAACAGATTGGATCCGTCACGAATTGACTATTAAATAATTCTGCTCAATCTTAAATTATTTCAAGGTTCTAATGTATCTGTCGATATTTACAAAAGTCAATTTAAACACGCTATGCAGATCAATCTATACAGAATTATCTTTATATTGAATTGATCATGTGATAAACAGATTTATACTTAAGGGCAAAACACCTAACCTACTGATGGATGGAATGAGCAGGCTATCTTGCTGATATATGTATTTATTATTATTAGGGTGCCAAAATAGATCTTCGAATTCCAAATGAAATTAGACTCGCCAATAATATGGGAATGAATTGATCGAGCTACATTAGCGTCAACCTAGCTTAGACGGATGTCCATAAGTCATTCTAGAAGGCAGTATAACGCTTTAAAATAACATCCTATAACTGATTGTAAAACATTTCTAATGACACTGAAACTGTTTTGATTTTCTAAGCCTGTTGGTGTTCGTTATGCTGATTCTAGTAATGCTGAAATTGTTTTGAATTTCAAATGAGCCTGTCGACATTCTTGACGCTGAAACTATTTTGAGCCTCTAATAAGCCGGTCAACGTTCGTAGATGACAGGTTAGCAAAGTTATTTCGAGATTTCTTATGCAAGTCCCTTTTCCTGTTTATTGACAACATTTTAAACAGTGACGCAAAGGAACAGAAATATTGTTTCGAGAATTTTAAAATGAAAAACAATGTTTATGTATTTTTTTCTTTTTATTTAAAATCTTTTTTTTTGTTGTTGTTATTGTATGTATAAAATATAACAATAATAAAAATTCTTTTCTTTTTTTTACAACTATTAACGTAGATTATAAAAAAAAAATATATTTATAAAAATTTTTTTCTGTTTGTTTTTCACTTTGTTGTTGTTTTTATATACAATACATTAATATAAACAAACTACAATATTAGACAACAAAAACATTAAACAATAAAAACATTACTTAAATACTAAATTAATTAATTATTGATAATTTTCAGTTTGTTTATGTTTTTAGATAAAATTAAATTTTTTAGATAAAATTAAATTAAAAAAAAAGAATGGATAGATTTGTTTGCCGAATGAAAAGGGATGACAGTGTGTTAAAAAATAATAAAAAAAAAGAAAAATAAACAAAGAATTATAATAAAATTAAAAACAAAATAAAATAGGAGTTAATTCCCACGTTGTGAGAATAACAAAACCTGTACAAATATTTTTTAAATTAATTTAAAAAAAAAAGGATTTCATTTTCATTTTCTGTTTGTGTGTTTTTGTTTAAAAATCCATGTTTTTCTCTTTTTAAATTTAAGTTTACAATTAAAAAAATAAAAATTAAGGCAAAAATAAAAATGGGAAATTCATTTAAACACGACGTCTACGTTGATCCTGGATCTGTTGTTTTCGCACTTGCTGTTGCTTATACACGAACAGGGGACGGAAAAGAATGGCACGTTTGCTGCGTCGTTCATTATTCAAGAAAGTACGTGGAGCGGCAACAGCTGCACGACGATCGCGTTCATAGGGGCGGAACAATTGGTTTTTATCCGAATCGTGTCTGTATAAAGTACTTAAGAAATCAAAATAGGGACGGGATCTTAGGCTATCGGGCTGTCTAAGTGGTGAGTTATAGCTTAAGACAGTGGGCACTTCAGCGGCTTCGTTGGTGAATTCGAATTGGTGTTGACACCAAGCCAAGGCCAAAAGCATAGAGAATATTATAAATGTCTGTAAAGAAAGAAATGAAAGATTTATTAACAAATCGTTTTTTTTTTATAATAAAATTCACGTGTTTTTCTTCTTCTTGATTAATAATTATTATCGAATCAAAAATAAAAAAAAAAAAAAAAAACCAAATCAAACGTGTGAACATTAAGAAGTTTTAGCATAAAAATTTACTTAAAAGAAAAAAAAAGAAATAAACAAAAGATTTTTAAATTCTATGACGTCACTTATGCAAATTAAACCCATAGAAAAATGTCTGTTAAAAATACCTCATGTATATTATTTTCTTTTGTTTCTAAAACTGGCTTTTAAACAGTTTTTTTTTTGGTTTCTATTGTTTTTCTAATACAAAGTTTATTTAAAAAAGAAAAAAAAAAACTTTTTTTTATAATCTTTAAGCAGGAAGTTGTTACTTTTTTATTCGTTCGTGTCTATTTTATCGCTTCTTTCGAAATCTTTTTAAACATGACGCCAGAACATATGTTTTTGGGATTCCCACACCCACATACCATATTTCCAATATCGTTTCCATATTAACAATGATATTTCTTTTAAAAATCTTTATAATTATACTGTTTAACCATTGTATTATTTTGTTTATAATCTTTTAATTTTATTTAATTATTGGCTTTATTTAATTAATTCAAATGCATGCAGTCAGTCAGTCAGTCAGCCACTAATGATGATAATGATACGAGTAATGGACTGTGGTGGCTTATCTATCTCTACATACATGTGCTTACTGGCTGATAATGTTGCATTCAGGCGTTGTATATAATTAATGGACATAATTCGTGCTTCAATCAAACATGATTTATGTTTTTCAAAAATTATTATAATTTGTTGTAGTTGCTGTTGTTGTTATTGTTTCTTAAATAATTCATTAAAAATGTTGTTTATATACTAGCTTGCTTACGTAAATGGTTTGAATTCATAATTTCTGTGCTTTTCCAATGTCTCATCTTCTTCTTTTTATAGAGAAAGACCAATTAAGGAGTTCTTAGAAGATATTCCATCTACCCGGGTATAAGTTTTTGGAAATACTTATTTTACCTCTACACCCTAAGTGCAATTTAAAGTGTTTTAAATTCGTTGGATTGATGAAATTTTACGTAAAACTTTGTGTTTTTTTTTTAAATTTATTAGACTTTTGACATGGTCAGGGAATTGTCATTGTTGCCATCGAGCAGCATCTTGAAGTTTGAAGGGATACACAATAAAGTTTGAGGGGAGACCAATATGTAGGTCGCAATGTAGTGGACGCAGTACTGACCAAAATAATACTAATAATACTAAGGGAACGGCTAGGGCAAGGAATTTTCATTGTTGCCATCGAGCAGCATACTGAAGTTTGAAGGGATACACAATAAAGTTTGAGGGGAGAACAATAGATCGCAATGTAGTGGACGCAGTACTGACGAAAATAATATTAATAATACTAAGGGAACGGCTAGGGCAAGGAATTTTCATTGTTGCCATCGAGCAGCATACTGAAGTTTAAGGGATACACTATAAAGTTTGAGAGGAGAACAATAGGTCGCAATGTAGTGGACGCAGTACTGACCAAAATAATATTAATAATACTAAGGGAACGGCTGTCATTGTTGCCACCGAGCAGCATCCAGAAGTTTAAAGAGATACACAATAAAGTTTGAGTCGCAGTACTAAGACACCTTTTCACGACAATAATACTAGTAATACTAAGGGAATGGCCCCTAATTTTTTGATATCGAGCTGGAATTCAGAAAGTTGGTTGTAATAGGCACGATTACTTTAATACTTGTTTTACTAATTTAACTACGCGTAGCAGAAGATACCAGTTGTTGTAGTCTAGTAGGTTGTATATTGGCTTTTTAGACGTAAGGTCACGATTCAAACCCCAGGTCAGACATCTGCAGCAAAACGAAATTTGAAAAAATATTTCTTCGGCAATTTTTTCTCAGCAGATTTCGGAAAAAATCTCTGAGAGTAAGTAAAAAAATGCGAAGAAAAGTTTCTCAAAAAAAATCTGTCGTTTGGGGTCGAATTTAAACTGTAAGTGGTGTGAGAAGCTAGGTTGTAGACCTGACTAAAGGGTTGTATTGACCAATTGTGTATGTATGTAGCTACCAGTGGTATAGGCTCAGACAGTCAACAATTAGAAAAGGTCACTGATTCCGCCACTCATGTATAAAAATAATGCACACAACATAAGTGGTGTGAGAAGCTAGGTTGTAGACCTGACTAAAGGGTTGTATTGACCAATTGTGTATGTATGTAGCTACCAGTGGTAAAGGCTCAGCTAGTCAACAATTAGAAAAGGTCACTGATTCCGCCACTCATATATAAAAATAATGCACACAACATAAGTGGTGTGAGAAGCTAGGCTGTAATCCTGACTGAACGGTTGTATTGACCAATTATGTAGGTACCCTGTAGGAGAATGAGTAGCTGACTACAAAAATAACCAACTTTAAGCTAGCTTTTATTTACTAACTTTAAGCTAACTACTACTCAATGCAGAGTTTTCATTAAGTGAAGTGTATATTTTTATATTTTTTTAAACAAGTTCGTGGGTTTTTTTTTTGTAAAAAATAATTTTTTCGAAAAAATTATTTGAATTTTGTTGTTTAAAAAGCCTCTGATATCAAAAAAAAAAACCGCCGTCTTCGACTTGAGTTTGCACGTGCGCATATTGACAAAGGGATGGATTTCTGGTCCAAGTTTTATACAGATGAATCAAAGTTCAACATATTCGGGAGTGATGGTCGTGCAAAAATATGGAGGAAAAGAAATACGGCTATGCAGATCGAAAACTTATTGCCAACTGTAAAGCATGCCGGTGGGAGCGTTATGGTTTGGGGAGCTATAGCAGCATCTGGCGCTGGCAAGTTGGTTATTTTGAAAACATTATGGACCGATATAAATATATTTAATTAATAAATTTTATAATTTGATTACTAATTAATATTATTAAATGAATAATATACCTATATATGTACTAATAAATTTATTTTTATAAACTAAAACAAAACATTATTCATTCCTAAAAAATATAAGACGCAGAGGTTAAATTACAGCTACATAGCTACAAAAAGTCATTAAAAGCTAGATACAAAAAGTCAATTAAAAGCTGACTACAAAAAGTCAACTAAAAGCTAACTTATAACTAGTCGACTTAAAGCTAACTTATAAGTAGTTAACTTTAAGTTAGTTGAAAAGTAATGAAGTGAACAACTGACTACTGCCTAGGACATCACAATGTTAAAATAGTTAGTTGCTGCCATTGAAAAGTAATCCAAGTGGTAGTCAGCCCTAGTTGCGAAATAGTTAGCTTAAAGTTAGTTTAAAGTTAACTATTTTTCCGACAGGGTATTAAAGACCAGAACTATTGACAGAAATTGAAACTCGCATACTACCACAACAAGACTACTGGGACACTTATTTTGTTTTATTTTACAACTCCTAAGTGCTTTTTTTTACTATCATTAAACCTAATAAAATGTGACCCCTTGATATGCCACCCTATATTATGATAAACATTTATTCATTTATATATTTATTTATTTCAGTCTTATAGTTTATGCACATTTTAAAACAATTTATCATTGAACATGAACATCTATTTGCCTTTACCCCTCCGCCCCCCCCCTCGTTCATCTGAATATGAATACGATTAAATGCAGAATGACTGCAAATCTTGTGAAAAAAAAACACTCGTTTTATTAACATTCAGAAAAATGTCTAAAACTATTATTAAAAAACATAAAAATCATGGGAGTTCCCATATTAAAAATAAAGTTGACTTCTTTTTTTTTTTGCTTTGTATTCTTAACGATAAAAAAATAAATAAATAAATAAAAACGAAGAAAAAATAAACGATTAAAATATTTAAATTGTTTAAAACTTAAACTTTTGTTTAAAGAAGTTTTTGTTTTTGGTTGAATGTTTGAGAAATAAATTAAAAAAACCTGTAAAAACATTAAGAAAAAACGAAAAAAAAAATTGTTTAATAATCTTTGTTGTCATTGTTGCTAATGGTTGGTATTTATTATTATTTTTTCTTTTTTGTATTTTTTTTTTGATAGGAATACATAGTAGCAGATGAGAAAACCACTTTAAAAAGTTAAAATACAAAAATTTTTTATCACTTTCAAAAAAAAAAAACAACAAAAATATCAAAAAACTAGTTAAAGTGCTTGAAACAAAAAAAATACCCTTCACTACTTGATAATTTTAAATAAACACTTAAAAGTTATAGAAACAAATTATTTTCTAAGGAAACTTTAACATCTTAGGGCCATTATTACAACTTGCCGTTAAACTTAAAAGTTATAGAAACAAATTATTTTCTAAGGAAACTTTAACATTTTAGGGCCATTATTACAACTTGCCGTTAAACTTGGATTTAGTTAAAGGTACCTTTAGCTAAAGGGAACTGTAAAGTTACCTTTAACTCTTTTCCGTTATTACAACTTACAGATAAAACTTTTTCAAAAATATGGCAGTGCCGGAGCAATGTCGATAACACTGCTCAATTAAACAAGTTTTTTTAAACGCAGTGGCAACGACTGGCTTTGTTTTTTTGTTGTATATGCTCATTTTGTTTATATTTGAAGTGGCCATATTGAAAATAATATACATATAATATGACAAGTTCAAACATAAACTTAACTTTAAAAGTTAAAGGTAGGATGATCCTCTCTTTAGTTTAATGCTCACTTCTACTTTATTGTCCACTTAAAATAATGAAAAACAATTTGTCTGCCCATTAAAATCCTCCCTTTAGTTAATGGCAAGTTGTAATAATGGCCCTTAAAGTGGTAGAATAGGAAGGAAGGGCAGCCCTAAATAAAAACTCTTATCAAAAAGGTTTTTTAAAACCAACTTTAAAGGCAACTGTGTTTCAATTCGTATAGAATTGAAAAGAGTTTGTCCATAAAAGGTCGGCTGAAATCTGTTCCAGTTTTAAATCCGGTATACAAAACATTTTAACATTTTAAAGTGGAAGAATAGGAAGTAAGGGTTGCCCTAAATAAAAACTCTAATCAAAAAGGTTTTTAAAGCCAACTTTAAAGGCAACTGTGTTTCAATTCGTATGGAATTTTAAAGAGTTTGTCCATAAAAGGCCGGCTGAAATCTGTGCCAATTTTAAATCCGGTATACAAAACAATTTAACATCTTAAAGTGGAAGAATAGGAAGGCTGGGCAGCCCTAAATAAAAACTCTATTCAAAAAGGTTTTTTAAAACCAACTTTAGAGGCAACGGTTTTTTAATTCGTATAGAATTGTAAAGAGTTTGTCCATAAAAGGCCGGCTGAAATCTGTGCCAATTTGAAATCCGGTATACAAAACACTTTAATATCTTAAAGTGGAAGAATAAGAAGGAAGGGTGGCCCTAAATAAAAACTCTATTCAAAAAGGTTTTTTAAAACCAACTTTAGAGGCAACTGTTTTTCAATTCGTATGGAATTTTAAAGAGTTTGTCCATAAAAGGCCGGCTGAAATCTGTGCCAATTTTAAATCCGGTATACAAAACAATTTAACATCTTAAAGTGGCAGAATAGGAAGGCTGGGCAGCCCTAAATAAAAAGTCTATTCAAAAAGGTCTTTTAAAACCAACTTTAAAGGCAACTGTGTTTCAATTCGTAAGGAATTTTAAAGAGTTTGTCCATAAAAGGCCGGCTGAAATCTGTGCCAATTTTAAATCCGGTATACAAAACAATTTAACATCTTAAAGTGGCAGAATGGGAAGGAAGCCCTAAATAAAAACTGTTTTCAAAAAGGTTTTTAAAACCAACTTTAGCGACAACTATGTTTCAATTCATATAGAATTGTAAAGAGTTTGTCCATAAAAGGCCGGCTGAAATCTGTGCCAATTTGAAATCCGGTATATAAAAATTTTAAACATCTTAAAGTGGAAGAATAGGAAGTATGGGCAGCCCTAACTAAACTGCATTCAAAAATGTTTCTCAAAAACCAACTTTAGAGGCAACTGTGTTTTAATTCGTATAGAATATAAAAAAAAATTAAACAAAGTATCCATAAAAGGCCGGCGTTTTGACAATGATTTGACTGAAATCTATGCCAGTTTGAAATCCGGTATATAATTTATTTTTTATTTGAAACTAACGGTTTTATATTGTCATTAAAAAAAATCAGACACTTGTTATTGCTTAAATTAAATGCAGTCCAGTAATCATTTAAAATGTTTATATTTTTTTTGTTCTCTCTCTTATATTTTTAATTTATTTCTCAAACACATTTTGAACAGGATGTTTTCTTTTTCGTTTCATTTTTTTGTTTAATTTTTGTGCAAATTTGATACAATTTATATTGCCTGTTGTTGTTAATAATAATTGTTTAAATTAAATGCAAATTTAATTAAAAAAAATGTCTATAACATTAGCAATATTTATTATTTACGGTTCTGTTGATATTTTGTTAAACGTGTTTTCATTTTCAACAACCATATACAAAAAAACACAAAAATTCTGTTTGACGTTTTATCCACTATTTTTTTTTTCTTTCAAAATTTTAAAAATTAATTTTGATCTAAAAAAAATTTTGACCAAAAAAAGAGTCTAAAAATGTTAATCTTGAATTCATCATAATGTCAACATTTACAAGGTCGTTTCACAGAAAAAAAAATACGAGCGAGCATCATTATTTTTTTTTTGTAGAGGCTTCATATTGATTTCTTTTTTTAATAGAACTGGATGGTTTGAAGATAGACTAGGTATACTTATACATACATACACTGATAAACCCATAAGGAAGTTCGTAAAAAACTATTTTGTTTATTTGGTTTTAAATCAATAAAATGTCAACACATTTAATTTGAATTTTATCGAAATTGTTAAAAACATTGATAATATTTGTATTAAGGTCATACAAGGTCATACAACTCTTTTTAAATGGCACACCCTACTAAATTAAACTTATCAAATAGCACACGCGATATTTTAATGTTTAGAAAATTTATGTTATCTTTTACTTTCCATATACATACGTATGAGTATTTGAAATCATTTTTAAGAACATCGATTGGCTCAGTTCCCTCAGTTGAGAGAGATTAAAACGATCACAAAAGTCGTACGACATGTCAAGTTTTTGTGCAGAACAGAGCGAACAGAGAGAACTTCAATATGTAATGAGAGCTTACGATATTGAGAGAAAAAAGGATGGAATTAGGCTCACTTTGAAGTTTTTCAGAAACCTTCACTTACATATGTATCCCTCTAATGACTCTCCTCCAATCCTGTTGCAAAAACAAATTTCAAGAAACTGAACTGTGTCAATAAGCACAACTGTCTGCCGAGCAACTGATGCCCATTCAACTATTTCTAACTGAGATGCTTAGGTTTCAAGTATGCATCATGATAATTCATTCTAATCGAGGCGAATCCTACTCTCAACAAGTGTTTTCTGAATCTACAGTGTCCGGTTAAAAGTCGGTTAATCACTCCCAATTATTCCTTGATCGAATTATTAGAGATGGTGATTTGAGAAGAGTCGTTACTCCCACTCTGTCTTCTCTATCGCTAAATATGCCGTTCTAAACATCTTTTTCTAAGCCACTGACTACATCTTACGCTGTTTAAGGCGTAAAAGCTGCTCTCATTGGAAGCTGCTTGTATTTCTTACTTAATTGGTTATTACAACCTTTTAGTCGAGATTAAAAACCTAGCTTCTTACATCACTCATGTTGTGTTATGTTAATATCATTTTAAAGTAGACTCTATACGATAGATTTGAAAAACTTTTCATGGCAATTTTATTAACTCTCTCTCTTACATGGTTTTTGCCAGAAGACAGAGGAAAGGCAGTCAACGTTTTAAGTTTTGTTTAAGATGTCTGAGCTAAGAGCTCTTGACTAATAAGCCAACACACTACTAAACTATGTAAATTTCTCCGGTATATTTCAGCAAATTGCCACACGACATGTGCCTCCTCCGAAAAAGGTGATCCTATTTCGCCTGCCTAGATTGAGTTTTCTCTATTTTTTGTACTCTCTGTCCTAGAAGAATTGAGCACATCTTTCGTTGGCTTAGACTCCTACTTGAAGGATATCCATGAGTTTCCCAATGATTTCAGAATATTTCACTCTGAAACCATAACTACCATTTCCTGTGCCAATATCTGTTTCCGATCCATCTATATACATACATAAATAATTGGCCATTACTATCCTTCAGTCAGGATTACGGTCTAGCTTCTCACACCACTCATGTTGTGTGTGTTAATTTTATACATGAGTGGCGGTACCTAAAGTTTAAAGTCGACTCCGAACGACAGATTTTTGTGAAACTTTTCATGGCAATTTTATTTTCCTCTCAGAGTTTTTTGCCAGAAATCTGCTGAGATGAAGTCGGCGAAGAAATATTTTTTCAAATTTTCGTTTTATGTCTGAGCTGGGGTTTGAACCGTGGCCTTACGCGTAATAAGCCAACACATTAACTACTAGACTACGGCGACTTCCAATCCATAGAATAGTCACTTTCTTAAATTCTATCCACTTTTGTTAAAACTGTCACTTCATTTGCAACATTTGTTCCACAAGCAAACTCAATTTGTACTAACAAACAAGGGGTTCTACGATAGCCTAGTAATAATAGCATGCCTATCTGGGAGTGTAGAAGCTGTTTAAGTTTGATTACCAACAGAGACTCTTTTCTGTCATTGTATACTGAGCATGTGTATGTTTGCGTGTGTATGGGGTATTAAGAATTCCTTGAATTTAATTTTTTGATTTCATTCAGCTTTTGCGTTTCAATTTTAATTTGAAAACATAAATTTTTTTTATTAATTTTATTTAGTATTTCTTGTGAATTTCAATTAACAATATAAATATTTATAAATTTTTTTTCTCAGCTGCTTCTTCTTTTTCTGCTCATTTAAAAATTTTAAAAACAAAAAAGAAAACAAATTTTTTTTGCATAAAATTTACAAATTATTTACAACACGTCTGTCTATCCATCTTATAAAGGTTAAAACGTTATAAATATGGATTAAACGTTAAAGCGATGATACAAAACAAAAACAAAAACAATTTTTTTGAGGTTGTTGTTGTTGTTAATGTGATTGCGATTTTAAGCATGTTGGCGTTGTGGCGGCATGTTGTTTGCCGATATTTGCGGATTCAATAATAATTTTCAACAACCCTGATCCAATAAAACCAACACCTTTAAATTATTTATTTATTATTTATTTGTTTTTTAATAATTATTTTAATTTTTTTTTGTTTTTTTTTTATAAATTTTTTTTTTTGGTGTGTTTTACATACTTTTTCATCTAAAGACTGTCGTGATTGTCTGTCTTTTAAGCATTACGTTTGTCTATCATTCATTTGGCAATGCGGTTTATTTTACATTGTTTACGTAGGAAAAATAAAAATAAGTTCACAAAATAAATATGTATGCATGTACGATATATTGTCTGAAATCCGGCAATAATCGATGAAAATAAAAAAGGCAAATAAATTCATTTTCTGGCATCGTTACCAGTTTCATGTCATTATGGTGTGTTTGTGTGCCTCTTTTATTTGCATTTTGAAGTCTTTCCTGTTTGCCGACTTTAAGTTGGGTCAAGGATTTTTACTTGACTTTCATGTTAAACTTTTAATCTTGTATTGTAACTTATGTGTTGGGACTATTGTGTCTGATAAGACAGTGTTGTCATTGTAGCGATTTTGGTTATATTAATGGTGTATTTTCAAAAGTTTAATTTTATTTAAAAATTTTACGCAATAGTTAAAGCATATTTCCATAAAACAGACTTTTTACTTTATTATTGCTTTTGAGGCCATAACTTTGATTTATTTCTTTGAATTCTAAGCTAGGTTTTGTTAATTATGGCAAGCAGTAAAGGATTAAAAATAAATTTGTCCAGAGACTATCAAAAAAAAAAACGGAATACCACAGCAATAGTATGGTATGTATCGATTTTGATATTCAAAAACCTACACCTGTTCAGAAAATAATAGCCAAGAAACCTTGCAGTGTTTACCGATAGCAGTGGACTATGGAGGAAGTCCATCTAAAATGCTTTGAAAGGAAGAGCTAGTAATCAGCCGTAGGCCACCTCTATAAATTCTAATGGAACCAAAAAAATTTATTATGATTATGGAACGGATTTTGTGCATTATTGCACTGATAGGTTCCCTATCCTATCTATCCTGCAGCCACTTTCGTGGCACATAATCCATTTTAGTTTTAGGATTGGCAAAAAAGACCTACCCTGTGATTTTTCACTCTAATCTTGCTGTTGAATTAGTTTTGATTAAAAAGAGTCTAAGAGCCGTAGACTTCAAACTGAATCTTATCGTTTGAATTAGTTTTTGTGGACTAAAAAGAGTCTAAGATCTCTGGGTTCTATTTGTGCCGTAGACTTCAAACCGAATCTTATCGTTTGAATTAGTTTTTGTGGACTAGGAAGAGTCTAAGATTTCTGGGCTCAACTTGTGTCGTAGACATCAAACCGGAGGAAATCTAAGGTTGACTTTAACAGTTGACATCGAGGAATGGTCCCTCCAAAATTAGGGGGAGTCGCCTAAAACAAATAACCAATCAAGATAGGTTTCCATGTGTCTTCTAAATAATGACGGTTGGCATAGAATATATCCAGATTAGGGAACGTAAAGGTAATGGATAATATTTAATGTCCCTTTCGAAGCAGTTCTGAGGTAAGACAAATAAATTTCACTTGGTTAATCACATTCCGAAACGGCATCACTATCTTTACACTTTCTTAAGGTGGTGCAATGAATGTTAATGCATTTTTTTTCAGAGAAACCATAGACCTATTAACCAGACTTAGCAGGCAATATGGGCAATTTAAATAACTTATTAGTATGGCGAATAAACTATCGAATTTTGTTGTCACTTTAGTTCCTTTAGTTCACAAAGCATCTCTTCAATCATCTTATCATTTCTGTGCTTAAGTTTCAGATTTATTAATCAAGTTTGGCCTACTGTAAAAGTTTCTAGTATGATAGGGTTGCCATGTGTTCTTGCCTAGCAACAATGATCTTTGCGATAATGTATTTGGTGGTTTTGAAGCTTGTAGTGGTGAAAAACTTTGCTTATTTAAAGCAGAGTTAAGTATTAAATTTAATTTGGTTCATAAATGTTGTGTGAAATTTGTTGTTGTGAAAAATTTAAATAAAATTGACCTACTTTTTCTACGCCGTGGTCTACGAATATGACATAATATGACATAATATTTCTTCGGTGACTTCCTCTCTGCAGATTTCTGGCAAAAACTCTGAGAACAAATAAAATTGCCATGAAAAGTCTCTTAAAAATCTGTCATTCGGAATCGACTTTAGACTGTTGGTCCCGCCATTATCATGTAAAAATAACACACACAGCATCAGTGGTGTGGAAAGCTAGGTTGTGATCCTGACTTAAGGGTTGTAATGAGCAATTATGTATGTATGAATGTAATTGTTCTACAAAACTCTTTTGATTTATTGCATGATGCTCATGAAATTTTAGATATAAAATTAAAAAATTTCAGAATTCGACTATTTTTTGCAGCATCATCAGCATCCTTTTGTGCGCTATTTACTGCGCTATTTCGCTGCTATTTTTAATTTTTTTTTGTGAAAATTTATTTTTCCTTTTCCTTTAAGGTTTTTAAAATATTTTTCTTTCATTATTTTTTTTTTTAAATTAACAACTCACCTTTCCATTAACGGCTGTCATTTTGTGTTGATTTATTTGATTATAATGGTTTTCAGATTTGAACTTAATTTATTCACAAATAAATTTATCTCTGGTGTTTACGCAAAATGTCAAATATTTATTGAAGTTATTAACACTTTCTTTTTGTTGATATTTTTGCTTTTATTTATTAAATAAATACAATTTTTATTTAATTTTAATTAAATTTATTTTTTTTTTTTAAATTTTTCTTGTCACTGTTTTTTTGTGATTTTTCAATGATCCTTTAATAACGATTTTTTTTTAATTTTATTATGATCAGCACTTGGTTTCTTTCTTTTTTTGATTAAAATTCTTTTTTCTATATTATTTGTTTATATTGTTTTCTTGTATTTTTAATTCCAATTTGGTTGTTTACTGTTTGAATTCTGTTACGTTACTGTCAATAAAATGAAATGACAAAATCACTTTTATATGAAGCGAACAAATTTAAAAAAAGAAGAAAATGAAAAAAAGATCGGCTTGATCGAGTTCAAATTTAACGCTGTTTTGTTTTGTTTGTTTTTGTTATTGGGTAGCATCTTTAATGTTTTTTTTTATTTTTATTTTTTGATTTTTTCATTATCGTTTAGACCAGACCAGACCGAAACACAAAAAACAACGAACAAGAACAACAACAATGATCATTATCAGTGTTTATAACGTCAGAGCTCTCTAAAAGCAGCGCTGTCATCTTGAACTAACGCTATCGCATTTATTGTGGTTTCGCTGTATAATTCGGTTTTGGTAACATTCATCGGATGGTATATTATGGCCATAAACACCACAACCACCACCACCACCACTACCACTACCACCATCATCTTCATCGTCAACGTCTCATCCAAACGTGTTTATTTTCTGTTGGTTTCAGAACTTTAGGCCCGTTTCGAAACCAATACTGTAAACCAATGCGCTTGACTTGGTTTTTTATTTTTTTTTTCTTTGGTTAAATTTTTACAATTTTTGCTGTGAAATATTGTCAGATTCATCATCACATCTGCGTTAGGTTTACCAAATTTTTCTCGTGTGTATATTTTTAATTATTTTAACGAATATTTATTGATTCTATTCTAAAAAAAGAATTCCGATTTGAAAAGTTTTTTATTTTAATTTTTTTGTTTTTATTTTAAAATATTTTGTTGAACTCTGTGCAAAAACCTCATTCGTTTCAATGACACTTTTTTAAAAAAGTTTTCAAATAAAAAATATAAAATAAAAACATACAATTTATGCGTAAAATGCGGTTTTTATTTTATTTTTATTGATGAGATTTTTTTCCCATTAGTTCATGCTTTCGCAATTTCAATATTAAAGTTTTTTAATTTTGTTTTTAATTTTAAGCATGTCGCCTAATTTATGGTTTCGTTTTTAAATTTTGAATTTCAGTTTCAATATGAAATTGAAAATTTTTTATTTTTCTGCCTAGGCATCAAACAGTGCAAGAGTGTATTTACCAGAGCTATGTGGTCTTACTTGATTAAATTATCCCTGATAGGTTTCTTCAAAATCTACTTTAGTAATTTCATCTGATGGTGATCTGAGCATATGCCAATTCAAAACCCAACAATTCGTTGTCATATATACTCACATGAGGTTCTTACTTAGACCAGTTTCTTTGACCCACTATGCTATCACATTCTACAAGGGAAAGCACTGATTGTCACATTCTACAAGGAGTGTTAGTTTGGTTCGACCTATTTACGCACCGGGCAAAAACACATAATTTCATTTCCGGTAGTTCCGTTAGCGGTGTAAAGGATGGGATGTCTAATAGTTTCAAACAGATTTGTGTTCTAGTTCCGAAGATGACTCCTAGAGTGCATGCATGTCTCCCTAATAGGCAGTGTCTCGAAAGGATAGCGATTATGTAATGATGTGAAGACGATAGAGAAAAATAAGCTGTTTTGTCTTCAAGATTCGACCAGCATCACCTAGCAGTCGATCAGGACTTCTTTTTTTTTGCAAAGGATTGCAATTTATTCTTAATATCCAGCCTTAATACGGTTAAGAGAACCTCAATGATAAAACCAAAAAAACTGGTAAATTCATCCGTAACATGTCCTTATGCTAGGGACTTATATGTGTCACTACCTTTGAAAACCATCCATTTTCCGGAATAACAGGTCGCAGTAGAGCAGTGCAGGGGAATCTTTTGTTACTGAACAGACATTTGAATTGCACAGACATGAGAACATTGCAGTGATTTCTGCCTTCAATGCTTTCTAAAGCATTATCAGTTGAACTATTGTCTTGTACAGCCAGAATGTGATGAGTACGAGTCAGGTCAAGAGACCCACATAGGCTTTTTTAAGTTTTTTCAAGAAATTTCTTCTTCCTTCTTTCTTGGAATATAGGATAACTACCTGGTATATGGCTGTGGAGGAAAATTGGTTTTAATTCCCCCAGTGTTTTAGAGGGGGATAATAGTCACTGGCTCAGTCTTCTGGGAATTTAATTTCTGACCGTTTTGTTTGTGTTCTCCTTAGAAAATATTCTAAAATCAGTGTTAAACCGCTCTTAGAAAATTTCGTGGTATATATCGCTGGATTGTTAAGACATCCTACCATTTCACAGCCTCTTCTCACGAGAGGATATAAATGTTGTGTTAAGAAGAGAAACAACAAACTGGATAGATGACAAGTGGTTTGATGTTACTAAAAGTAGTTGGTAGATTGCTAGAGAGCTAAGGACTGATTCAATTCATCTGCCTCTAGTGTAAGCATGTTTTTGAAGAGGTTGCGTCTGGAGTAGTTTGTCAATTAACTGTTTCAGTGTTTTTTCCCTTTGGAAATGCTGGCAGTTTATGTAGATACTAAGAAACTGAGCTTAAGAAAAGAGTTTTTAATGCAAACTAGACTACCATCATTTTGAACGATGGAGTTTTCAGCTACAGCGTGATAGTAGGGTAGCTCACGCATAACGATCACAATTTGTTTTGGTAGTCCTTTGGCATGACCATATAGCGTCTCAAAAGCAATGAAAAGTTTATACAGGTACCCTAGATTTGATATTGAGATTTGAAGTAAACAAATTCTGGAATAATTATGGTTGTAAGCGATTAAATCCAGTTTTGTAAGAGATTTTTAATTGTATTTTTTAAATATTTATTGAACTTTTCTTATCACATTTTCAAAACTGAAAATAACGTCAAGTTATGAATGTATTGCTATTCAGGAGGGATTTAATTTTGTTAGAAAGTAAAATATTTTTCTCTGAATGTTCACAAGCTTAAGGTATCAACCAAAGCGTTGTTTAATATATTTGCCTTGATTTAAATTTAGGACTCAGATTTATTAAGTCTAGCTCATGATCGTAAACTATTTTGTGCCTTAAAAATAGATAGAAATAGAAAGCAATCATAAAAATATTTTGTACATTTGATGACGTAGCTTTTGAAATGTTATAATTAATGAGAATACTTATTACGTGTAAGCTCAATATAAAATTACACCAAAATGTGTGAAAAACCTAAAGAATTATTCACATTTCACAAAGGCCGCAGGCCAACTGTACAATTTTCTTTGAAATTGTATTGTCCTCTTGCAATGGAGTGTTAATTAATGACACATACTGTACAATACAATACAATGCAATACAATACAGTAGTAAAGAGCAGATTAGTTGCAAAGATGTTTCATTATAAATATACATATGTACGTTTGTATTTTAAATATTCCGATTAAATTTTGATTAGTCAAATTCACGTTTAACACTTCATTAGTCAAAATATGATTCAATTTTCAAACATTTCATATTGAAATTATGGAAACTTTTATAATTCAATTCAATAATAATTTCTTTATTGGCTTCTTTCTTTTTGTTTTTTGTTCTTATTTACCTGCAAAGAAGAGTGTTAATTAGCAAAAGTATTTACAGAAGCCAGATAACATCTGAAATCATAACAAATCAATCCAGCCAGTCAATCAGTTTTACGTACACTTAGTTCATCACGTACCAGCAACGAAAATCTCCAAAAAAAAATTTTACAAAAATAAACACGGATTTTAATTTATTTTTACATTAATTAAATTTGCTTTAATTAAATGTGATTCTGAATAAATATTGTAACCTTCAAATGTAACATTTAAAAATATTTATTTCGTCCATTAGCAAATTGTCATGGGTTCTAGTTCTGATGAAATTTATTTTCTGTAATACAACCAGTTCGAAAAAAAAAATAGAAAATAATTTCTGAAATGTTTTAAACAAATTTATAATAAATAAATCTTGAATTATAATTAATTATTGGCCATCGTGGTTTGCAATTTGTACGATCCAAACTTAGTTACCACCCTACTCTAGTAGCCATAATATTCAGTCTTCTGTATGTCGGCTTATTACACGTTAGGCCACTGTTCAAATCCCAGGTAAAACAAAACAAAATATGAAAAAATATTCTCAGAAGATTTCTGGCAAAAGCTCTGAGAATAAATAAAAAATTGCCATGAAAAGTTTCTCAAAAAAATCTATCGTTCGTAGTCGTCTTTAAACTTTAGGTTCTGCCGCTCATTAATAACCATAACATAACATAAGTGATGTGAAAAGCTAGATATGTATGCATCAACGAGTGCAGGACAGTTCCAAACTGTCCTCTTCACTCACATCTTTGTAGCTGCAACAGTAGCCGCATAATACCCGTATAATACCCCACACCCAAGCGCTGTTCAGATATTTTTACAAGACAATACCCAGTAATCACAGACACAAGTGAGGCCCTTTTTCATCCTCATCAGCCATCTCATGCGTCTAATGTCAAGATAGTTCTCCCAGCAGCCCACTTACCATTAGTTGCCTGAGAGCAGGGGCACACTTAACACTATTGGAACTCGTGATTGCAGCCTGGTGAGCTCCTCCCTCGTGTATTTTTCTGTGCCCTCGAGACTAATATGTTTCGAATATTAAACTCAACCATTAAATGACGAGTGGCAGTCTGCAACAGTAGAAGGTAAGAAGGCATTATACTGTGGTATTAAACCCTAAATTGCATACTGACTATACAATGAAATGATGTCCAGAACATAGCTACCAACGACGTATGCTTTTTGATTATTTGCGAAGAATTTGCGAATTTGCATCTCCAAAATATATTTTCTGAGAAGTCTGCAGACAGGTGACAAAAAGTGGGTCAATTAGGAAAACATCAAGTCAAAATGGGCGTACGCGAAACGCGGTTTATTGGTTCTAACAGAGGCCTGGTCAGGAAATAATTTTGGGAAGATTTTGCTAGTTAGGTAGGTAGATGGCCAACACCTAAAATTCATAAGATTCTTATACATGAGTGTGTGTCTAGTAGAGTATCGTTCTTAAAATATGGGGGGACATAAATATGTTCAAAGATATGTGATAACATAGAAAATGTTTTATGGCTTTAATATTCTTTTCTCTTGCCCTGCATTTGTTCCTATTCTTTGCTTCTATGCTGTTCAAATGTATCTTTAAAGTTAAATGCCTCCGTAATAATTGAATTCAATATGCTCAGAAAGTTTTATTTGGACTCAACAGGTCCTAGGTGTTCCATGTATTTTGAATGCACCAAAAATATATTAACAATGTCCCACAGTGCCGTTGTTCTAAAAAATAAAGCCAAAAACCAACAAAATCCCAATAAATAGCGAGAAGTTCATATCTGTGTAGTGTAATCGCCGTAGTCTAGTAGGTAGTGTGTGGGCTTATTAGACGTAAGGCCACGGTTCAAACTCCAGGTCAAACATCAAAACGAAAATAAGAAGAAATATTTCTTCGGCGACTTCCTCTCAGCAGATTTCCGGCAAAAACTCTGAGAGTAAATAAAATTGCCATGTAAAGTTTAAGGCTTTAAACTGTAGGTCCCGCTACTCATGTGTAAAATTGGCACACACATGGTGTAAGAAGCTAGGCCGCGTAATCCTGACTGAAAGATTGTAATGACCAATTATGTATGTATGTAGGGTGTACTGATTAGTCTGTAGTAACTAAATTGATTTTGTTGAGTGACCGGCCTTGATGAAATACGGTTGTAAATTTCTTAAATTCCCAAATTTAGAAATTTTGTGTTTGTTTCCGCTCGCCATATATACGATAACAAAACTTTGCTAAAACTGTCTGAGATTTACGGGAAGATTTTGAAAACAAAAAATTTGTTTATTTCGGAAAATTTTTATTCACCAACAGTTGTTAATTAATTTATGATTCCTTTTGTTTATTTATTTCCAATAATTAATATCGTTCGAATAAATTATGAATTTTTATAAATTTGATTAAAATTTTTTATTATTTTTTTTTCTGATTTATTTATCAATAATTGAATTTGGAAAAATTTATAAAAAAAATAAATACTTTTTTCTCTTGGTTTTTTATTGTGAAATTTCTGGCCTGGGGCGAGACAATATTTTTTGGTGGTCCATATAATGACAAAGTCTTAATTAATTATGGACTGTGTTATATTTTTGACAATTTTGGAGCAATTTATTTAATTTGTTAAGCCGTTTAAAGGCTTGTTAAATAGATTTTTTTCGTGTTTGTTTTAAAATCTTCTTATAAAGATGCGTATAAGAGAATATTTTCCATTGTTAACATTAATTTGTCAGATTAAATGAATATAGTTATTTTAAATTATTTATTTATTGTTGGTTGGTTCAATTAAAGAAACTGAGGTAATTAATTTATAATCGTTTCGTATACAAATTGATGTTGATGATGATGACGTTAATAAATCGTTAAACAGCTCAAATTCTGTTTCGATCAACAATCTAATCCATTGGAAATATTTTTATGAACGTCTTAATTTCTTAATTTCATTAACTTTCAATTTATTCTTAATTGGGATAAAATGTAAACTAAACGGGATTTAAGAAATTGGGATAAAAAACAAGAAAAGCAAAAAGAATTGGTAATAAAAATGAAGCTTTCAGTTATTTCCAGTTCTTTGGAAGTAGTGAAGGTAACCAACCGTTCGTTATAAAAATTAAAAATAAAAAGTCTTATATAATCCATCTGACATTTTGACAATAAAAAGTTCTTAGTTTTTGCTTTTAGAGAACATATTTATTTATTTATTAATTACAATACAATTACAAATTATATTCAATTATTTACGAGCAGATTGAATATAATATATAGTGTAACAGAAAAGAATCCTAAGTAAGAATCGAATCCACAACCCTTGCGCTAATAGTCTAGCACACTACCCACTAGGTAGTGCCACCAGGGCATCCATTAGAGTAGGTAAATAGATCAGGTTTCTTACAGTCTATAAACTTTTAACAACTTTCAAGAGACTTTAACAGGTCTCTTAATAAGCTAGGCAATGAACATACTTAGGCGTCCAAACAAACAAACGACAAGAAATCTTATGCATCCAACAGCTACCCAGTGACATTGAAAATGTCATCGTTTCGAAGTCCTCCCTATATATTCCACATTCGTTGATATTCTCCGCACCTATGCGGTTCAAGGGCACCAAATAAATGAATCTGATCATTCTTTTCAGTTCAATTTTATTTAGACTTTACAGCCTCTACAAGACTTTATTGTATTCCTATCAGGCATGTAGGTAGAGATTGTTGTCAAGCCAATAAGTTGCAATACATAATTCGTCATTACAATCTTTCCGTCAGGATTACGACCTAGCTTCTTACACTACTTATGTGGTGTACGTTATTTTTATACATGAGTTGCAGGACATATAGCTTAAAGCTCTTAAATCTGAACGATGGATTTTTGATAAATTTTCCATGGCAATTTTATTTTATTTTACTTTCAGATTTTTTGCCTGAAATCTGCAGAGAGGTAGTCGCCGAAGAAATATTTTTTCATATTTCGTTTTGTTGGAAATGTCTGACATGGGGTTTGAACCGTGGCCTCACGTCTAATAAGCCAACATACTACCTATTAGACTATGGCCGCTACGGCCATATAGTGTCTGCTCAGCCATTCTAGCTCCTTTTGCAGTAGACTAATTCATTAAAGAAACTACTGATTAATGGTCTACCGTAAAGAAGTCGCCGTAGTCTAGTAGGTAATGTGTTGGCTTATTAGACGTAAAGCCCGGTTCGTATCTCAAGTCAGGCATCAAAACGAAATATGAAAGAAAAATATTTCTTCAGCGATTTCATCTCAGCAGATTTCTGGCAAAAACTCTGAGAGTAAATAAAATTTGCCATAAAAAAGTTTCTCAAATATCTGTCGTTCGGAGTCGACGTTAAACTGTAGGTCCCGCCCCTCACGTATAAAATTAACGCACACAACGCACATGAGTGGTGTGAGAAGCTAGGACGTTGTACAATGGATCAATTCGACCTACGGGTACTGTACTTGTCACAGTTGACAAACAAGTACACGTCCTCTAACCTAACCTAACCTAATGGTCTACCGTAGACGGTTCTAATAATGATAATGCTGCCATCTATCGTTGCTTTGAAATAATTTTCTTCGTAAAAAAGTTCGAATTTTGTTGTATCGGGCGTATTTAATTTGAATTTTACCCGAACATTTAACATCAGAATACTATTCATACTGTTTTTAATTTTATTCTCAAGTGAGTTATGTTGTCAAATTTTAATTCCTTTTAATTTTGAAATTTGATGGAAAAAAATTAAAAAAAAACACGGGCATAGAATTTAATTTTTTTTCACAGGAAAATAGAATTTCGGTGGTATTAAGAGTTTGCGTATCATATGAAAATTCTACGAATTCAAAGCATCGCAAATAAATATTTTTTGTTTTCTTTAATAGAAATTTGTTTATTTAAAAAAAATAATAATAAAATTGATAACAAATTCTACTAACGCCGCTAATTTTTGTTTAAAAAAACTGAAACTGGCTGATAACGAGATCGTATTTAATTAAAGATTTTTTTCTATTTTTTGGTTTAAACCGGCTCAAGAAAAAAATTAATTAAAGCAGTTTTTTATTTATTCGATTTTGTTTTGCCTTTTTTTTTTTGATAAATTTATACAAAAATTGAAAGTAAAATAACTTGAAATTGTTTAATACCAAATCATCATCATAAGCATCATCAACACGATCGCCATCAGCAAAAATTGATTCTTTTTTTTTTGTTTTCTTCAAATGGAGCATAAAGTACTCTTTTGCTGTGTCTTGTGTCAAAACGATTAATCGAAATCGACAAAAAAGACTAAAAATTGGAAAGAGATTTTAAAAAAAATTTTAAGAATTGAAACCAGTTGGGAAAATAAAATTGAATTTGAATTTCAATTTGAATGAATTATTAAAACACTTAAGACAAGTTGAACATCAATTAATTTGTTAATTAAAAGGTTTTTGACATCTATGGCAACAATAACAATAGTAACAACATCTATAACTACTCTTTATTAAAACAAATATTCAATAATTTGTTATTATTTTTATTATTAAAGATAAAATAAAATAAAAATAAAACAAAACGTTCTATAAAAAAATATTAAAGAATGATATTCATCACATGTTGGACAAGTATTTGGCATGTCAAATATAGATTGCACAGTTTGAAATTGAAAACTTGATTTGATTTGAAATTATTTGACTCAAATCGATATGAAGTCTTGTTCAGCTTCAGCTTAAATATGCAATTATGTTGTACCTTTTTATTGCGGTTAGAAAGTTTGAGGAAATCCCATCTTTTAAAAGATTTCCGTATCTGAACTGGAATGTGCCAAAAAAAAAAAAAAAAACTGTGTCCGACTACTGTCAGGGTATGAGAAATGTTAAATCATCAGAGCCATGTACAAGGATGTAGAGGTCTCATTTCTCTACAATGGAAGTATCATTCATTTGACAGGAGTTTTCGGTATTTTGGTAAAATAATCCGAGACCATGGAGAAACTGGCCTGTATCTTCCAAGCAGAAGTCAATAACATCAAATACTGTCCTCAATTCAACGGGGATAGAAGGTACAAAAGTCGGAATATATCTTCGAAAATATCCTCTGTTGAATTCCCGGTCTAGGTCGCCAAAGAGGTCTACTTAACAAAAGCGAAATAAAAGCGTGCCAAAGATTCATCTCAAATCAAATGGGTTAGGTAGGTAGGTAGATTGGAGAGGTAGCTTTAATACCAAAAAGCTTACTTGAGCACGCATAGCGGCCCAATGTGATGGTACAGGTAAACGTAGTCCTTGTACTGACCGAGTTCCACCAAACTAGGAAGAAGTTGGTCAGCGCAAGGGCTGCACATTAAAAGCACGACTGCACTGCACTGGAAAACCAACCCGAAAGTTTGATAAAAGAAGCTATATCCTTATCAATGGATGATAGCTTCGTCAAGCTGAAAAGGATTGGAAAGCCAAATAACCTATATCTGCACCACGCAAGAGATGGTGAGCTTAGAGGCAATCAAAACTTTTTTGTTCAAAAATTACAATAACAGGAGAATTGAGTCATGCATCAGACTATTCAGAATAACCTGAAGCACACTTACTGAAAATAGGGATCGAACCCAACAAGTTTATTCTTTGATAATGGGAGTGAATCATCCGAATTCTTGAAGCTTGTAAGGTAAAAAGGCATTCGAGAAGGAAACACTTGAGTGCGTATCAAGTTCCATTAATCAAGTTTTTGTAGCTAAACAGGTAACTGGTCTTCTGCGGCAAGTTTTAGGATGATAGGATTGCCAACTGTGGCTGCTTATTTTTGCTTTCTGCAAAAACGTTTGGAAATAGAATTTCGCATTTAATTTAAAGAATTCGAATTTCCAGTCCTTGTGCTATGACAGACTAGAAGCTACTATTCATTTATTCTTAAATATCGTCATATCGGTTCAAAACTAGTAATTTAGTAGTCAAATTAATTAAGAAACTTCTTGCGTCACAGTTCTTTTTTAAATCCACTCTCCATTGAACTAATGTTTCATGGCAAATAATTTATTTGTATAAGTACTTAAGAGCTTGCAATTTGGCACCTATTTTAGTGCACTAATTAGTATTCAAAATCAAATTATAATCGATTCTTATTTTGTGCAGCTCATAGGCGAATAAAATCCAATTTAGAGTGGGCGATGGTTGCAATTTATATGTTTTTTACAATTAAAAATTCAATTTGCATATTTAAATTTAATATGGATTTTGATTTGAAATAGAAATTGGAAACAAAAATTCTGCGCAATTGGTACTCGTACCTGCACGAAATAAAATTTTAAGAAATTATTGACAAAAAACAGTTAAAAGAAGATCAGATGTTACATATCCGGCACAGCAAACGGGTTGTTTTAATATGGCAAATGAATTAATTGGTCAAGAACAACAAAAAAATATAATTTAGATATAAAACAACCGTTAAGAGCAATAATTCGGTTGACGTTTTATTATAATTATACGAGCATTTATACAAAAAAAAAGAAGCAAATTTAAATATAAAAAAAATGTTAATTTGAAATACTTTTGTGTTTATGCAATATATTCTCTAGTAATTTTATTAATTTTTTTGGTATTAAAATGTTTGAATAATCGCTAGATTAACCGTTAAAAACTAGTCTGCAAGCGGAGCCCAGCATATTTTTAGGGATTTTGTTTAAACAATTTTGTTATAGTCTACCCTAAAGCTTTGTAAATAAAAAATATTTGTTTAAAAATAAAATAAAATAAAAAATTCTGTATTAAATATTATGCTAACGATTTATACAATTAACAAGTTAATGGCTAACTGCACGTTTTTTAATTTAAACCAACAAATATTCAGCATTTCATGAAAAATGCTTTTGAAAATAGTATATTGCAGTTAAAGAGCAGAGGGCAAGAAAGTTAAACAAATTATAAAAAATAAATAAATAAATTTTGTTTATTCATAAAAATATTTTTTTTAATAAATCAAAACCGCCCGCATAAGTACGTACCCATTGCAGCAATTTGTTTATAAGAATTCGAAAATATTTTTGAATAAAATTGGTTTTGCAACGAAATGAAATAAATTAAAAGATTTATTAATTCAGCTTAATTTTATTAATTTTTTATTATTTAAATAGTAAAACGGGGTGTTTATCAAAAGCGAAATGAAAATAGTATTTATTTAATGCCTCATTTAGTTATACTTCTTTTTTATAAACAAACTAGCAGATTGTACCCGGCGTTGTGCGGGTTATGTAGTTTGAATTAGTTTAAAAAATTAAAAAAAATTATTGGGTAATTTTTGCATTAAAAATAACAATAAATAAAAAACCGGTTTATCGGTTTCGAAACCGGTTTTGAAACCGGTTTCTTAAAAAATGCAATTTTTCAAATTATTAAGAAACCGGTTTAACAAACAACCCAGTTTTTTGAATACTCTAGTCCTAAATATAAATGCACTCAATTTGCCCGTTTTTCGCCACTTCCCCATTTTTGGACCCCTTTTGGTTCAACTTTTGAAACGGAACATCTCCAATAGCTATTTGGGAAACTTAACCAAGCTAAATCGTAAAAAATTACCTATAAAACAGATAAAATACAGCATTTATGCATAAAGTACTAATTTTTGCCCATTTTTTATCCCCTTTGACCCATTTTTTCCCCCTTTGGGTCAAAATTTTGAAAAGATTTATTGCCTATAACCTGCACCGACAAAAGTTCGATCAATATCCCAAATTTCAAGAAAATCGGTCCAGGCGTTCAGGCGTGATTGGCTATACACTCAATTTGCCCGTTTTTGGCCCCTTTCCCCCTTTTTGGACACCTTTTGGTTCAACTTTTGAAACGGAACACCTCCAATAGCTATTTGGGAAACTTAACCAAGCTAAATCGTAAAAAATTACCTATAAAACAGATAAAATACAGATTTTATGCATAAAAGTACTAATTTTTGCCCATGCCGGCAATGGCTCGATCTATATCCCAAATTTCAAGAAAATCGGTCCAGGCGTTCAGGCGTGATTGGCTAACAAACAAACAAACAAACAAAAAAACAGACTTACAGAAAGATTTATAATATATATTAGGATGAACTCAAGCGTTAAAGGGTAAACAATTTTGTAGACAAACTGTCAGACATAGAAAACTACGGACTTTATTAACCTCTTTGTAACACCGATTAACATATTCGTTATTTCTTTTGATTATTTGAAAAATAAAGTGCAATTGGGCTTCTAATACAGCACAGGTGAGTAAAGATCTCTCACAGTTACAAAAGCATGCAGCATTCCAAGATACTCTGAAAACTTTTTCGAGAGCATACGGTAACAAAACATGGTGTGTTGTGATACTAAAGAGGTTCCACTCTGAGAAAGACTGAAATTCCTCTCCAAATAATCCATCCGGAAAAACTTCCTGTACACTACAGAGAAAAAATATATTTATAAGCCGGTCAGGACTTTATGACCACATTTCTTTACCCTACGCTCAATACAGCCACCCCAAACAATTCATACAGTGCATTAGTTTTAGATAACGGCAGATGGTCTAGGAAATTCTTCAGTAGACCAATTAATAAGAGGAAAGTAGAGATGTGTTGTAGAAAGTAGTATGTTTATGTATGTTCGTTTATGCCGATCAGTTTTTTTTTTTTTTATTACATTTTAACTTATAATTAAAATTACAAGGTAAAGATAAAATAATAACAGCAAGAGCAGCTAAGGCCTTCAGCTCAACAAAATTAATAAATTATATGTTTAATAGGTATTATGATATGATATTATTGTGAGATAGTTCCAATGCTTATATTTCATAAAGTAGCTTAGATTTTTTAAGAAATTTCTAAGTCTAAGGGATCTGAGTTTTGAAAAACGGAATTACGAATGTTCGACAGCAATGGGCAGTGGCATAAAATATAGCTGAGTGTTATTGGTATATTAGCATAGCAGTTACAAAATGGAGTGAAATTTCGTTTGAATATGAAACCGTCTGAAATCATTGTATGTCCAACCCTAAGGCGTAGAAGTTTTATACTGTGAAGTCTAAAGAAGTCTTTTGAATATTCTGTTAAATAGTCATAAATTGTATTTTTCTCTTTGTTGATCGTTCGGTATGTTGAGGAGTTATGACTATAGGTGTTATCCTTATCGATTTCACTGTAGTGTCTAATAACACAGCCCTGCAAATTTGGACTTATTTTGTGCAAATAAGATGGCTCCAGGTGTTTCCGAAGGCATTTTGCGCGCTGAACACGAATCTGGGTTCAAAAACTTTACTTCACGTCAGGTTCAGCGCGCAAAATGTCTTCGGAAACACCTGGAGCCATCTTATTTGCAAACCCCATGCAGGGCTGTGTAATTTGTCTCATTAGATCTTTTCGATTTAAATTATCAGTAAAGAATACGGGCTGGCTCCCCGCGTTCTTTACTGCATTGTCTGCAAATTCATTACCTACAATTCCACAATGACCAGGGACCCAAATTAATTTCAGATCAGGAAATCGATCGATCAAAATGGTTCTAATTACAGATGTATAAAAATTAGTATTGGAGATATTAAGAACTGACTTTATGTTTGCTTGAAATTTCTATTTAAATTTCTTTTCAAATTCTTACCTGTTTGAACAATTTTTTTCTACAAAATTTTATTGTAAATTTTTCTTTATTAAACATTATCTCTTACTACACTTTTAATAGTCTTTTAGACTTTTAAACACTACTTCCACTCAATTAATGAAGAATTCAATTAAATTTTAATCAAATTACTCAGCCTTTTATATACAATTGTGAATTAGTAGGGGGTTTTAAGTTGAAAAGAGAACGTTATAGTAACGTATATATATATATATATACATATAGTATGTTAGAAGAGTACGTTAAATGGTCAAAAAACATGGCGTAGATGATATAAATTGAATGTAAATAAAAAATTTCATAATTTCATGTTTATAGCAAGTACTTAAATGGCTTATGGGTTGATAGAAATGATTTGAAATAATCATGTGTTTATAAGGGGACTTGTTGTAATAAAAGGAAGGTGTTTGTGGGCCCATATCAAATATAAAATATTTAAAATTTTTTATTTCGAATGATTGTATGTATTCTGATATATAGGTTTCCAATTTTTGTGGTAGAAAAATAACGTCTGCAAATTTCTATTACGTTTTGCAATTTGCTTAATACCACTTGGTTAATACCTTTTATTTTCCGTCGTTTTTTTTAATTTAATTAAATTTAATTTTTTTTTTATATTTTTTTTTTATTTTTTTATTTTATTTTTATATTTTTTTTTGTATTATTTTTATTTTAGTTTTATATTTTATTTTTATTTTAGTTTTATATTTTATTTTTATCTTTATTTGTATTTTATTTTTGTTTTAATTTATGTTTTTATTTTATTTTTAATTAAATTTTTATTTTTTTGTTTTTCTATTCATTTTGATTTCTTTATTTTTATTATACTTTTTATTTTATTTTTATTATATTTTGTTTTATTTTATTTTTGTTATACTTTTTATTTTAATTTTATATTTGTTTATTTACTTTTTAGTTTTTTTATTATTATTTTTTTATTTTTGTTTTATTTTTATTTTAATTTTAGTTTTATTTTTGATTATTTAAATTTTTATGTATTTTTTTATGTATATTATTTTTTCCATTAATTTTTTTATTATTTATTATTTTTTTTAATTTTATTTTGTTTTATTTTTAATTGTATTTCTATAAAAACGAGATTTTCTATGTATTTTATATGAAATTTGTTTATTTTTTCAAAAAATATATGTTTTTTTTACAAGTTATTATTATTTTATATTGATATACAATTTATGTATGTATGTATGTGTATATAAATTAACAATCAAAAAAATATTCATTTATTTATAAAAAAAATAATAAAATATTCTTGTATAGTAAATAATATAATTAATAATAATTCTTTAGTAAACCAGTTACTTATTTTCCGATATGCAAAAGTAAACCAGTTACACATTTTTAGAATATAATAAAAATATAAATTAAAACTAAATATTTCAAAATTAATAACTTATTAGCTATCCTATCCTATGCTATTAATAAAACGAGTGTTTAGCATGTCTTGCCAGTCTGTACTCTCATTATCAAATTCCAAAATCCTTTAAACAAGCCCGCCCAACAGGTTGCCAAAAGAATTATGTGCCATTTTTTTTTTTTTTTGGTTTCCTTTTTCCTTGTTGGCATTTAACCAAACAAGTTAGGCACAAACAATTTCTTGTGTTTGGTTTGATGATAACGCACTAGAGGTGTATACCGAACATTGCCTGAATTATCGGCATCATTGGCATTGTATGTACCGGCAGTATCCTGGCGTCTGCGTCCACTCGATTGAAATTCATTGGGATTAACGGGTGTTATTTCGCCATCATCAATGTAGTAGTAGCCACGTCTTAGGCGACTTAATAGGGAATTTTTTTGCGAAACAACGGAACGTTGTGGATAGCTGGGAAAGTAGGTGTCATCAAATTCAAGTGGAGTGGAAACAAAAGTATCCAAGTCGGCAAACGGCCGTGCAGTACTTTCAGCGATGAGGGTAACAAGTAGGGTAAGCAAGAGTGTGACATAGGCAAAGTAGTGCTAAAATGAGAAAGAGTAGAAATAATTTTTTATTTTATATTAAATTTCAACAAATATGAACACAAAGCAATTTTTTTTAAATAATTTTTTTTACATTTATTTTTCGAAATTTAATTATTTTTAGAATATTTTTCAATCACTTTAATTTATAAAATCTCAACAATTTTTTTTTCAATTTTTCTTTTAAAATTTTGATTCTATTTTTGTATTTAAAATATCACTGCTTTGTGTAGTGTTTCTTTAATGAAACTCTTCAATAGCTTACCATTAAATCCATTGTCGGTCTGGTAAATTTTTTGTTTTATAATAAAAACTGCGTATATGTGCTGCGTAATGCTTCAATAATTTGTAATCCTTTTTGTAAATCCTGGTATTTAAGCTTGTTAAGATCTCTCTGTGGTTAATTGTTGTTTTTCTTTTTAATTTGTTTTATAAGTTAACGATTTAAAAAAAAATAATTGTTCTTAAACCGCGTTTGTTGTTAACAATTTGAAATACAATATGATTCTGTTGGTTTAATTGTTATCCACAGGGAGTTTTTATAGGAAATCAATAACTTAGAAAATTAAAAAACACAAATTTTTTTTTATTTTTTTTTATAACTTTTCACACCAACCTGTGAAATTATTAAACACGGCACTTCTCACTCTCTGTGGTGTAGAGGCACTACAGCACATGGTATTAAAGTGGCCATAAATTGTTTTAGAAGTAAATGGAAAAACTTTAGAACCTACTCAATAATATGGCAGGTTAAGTAAAAGCAAAACAAAACGTAGACGAAATAAATTTAATTTATTTATTTATTATAAAAACAGATGATTCAAGTGACGCATTTAAAAATATTTTGTTTTAAATTGAATTGAATTAATTTTCAAATTTTTAGACGCACGACTTTATTCATATTTTTTTTTTTTTTTTTTTTGAAATGCTTAATTTACTCTCAGAACCGTGAATCAGTCTATTCAGCTTATTTTTTTATTGATAAGAGAAATGAAAAGAAAAAAAAAATAATTTAATTTGTGTTTAAATTAATGATTTTAGAGCCATTGCTCTAATGACTTATTAATTATGGTTGGTTTTATATTTTTCCACTTATTTTTCGAAAAGGAATATTTTTTTCAGCGAGGAATATTTTTTAAAAAAATATTTTTAATGACTAGAAAATTAATTAAAAATTATTAACAAAATAATAAAAAAAATTAAAATAAAATGGAAAAAATAAAGAAATTTGCCTATAAAATAGAAAAAATAAAAGGTTTGTGTCCCAAGTCTTTTGTTTTGCTTTATCTTGCTTTAAAACTTTTCCACCCATAGCCTAATATTAAATGAATATAAGAAATAGCACAAGGCTAACTTAAGTTTCCCTTGAACCAATAAAACCATAAAAGAAATGACCTACATTTTGCTTATATTACCACAAAAATAGTTTCGTTTCCATTACTTCACTACATGCATTGAAGCTGATGTTTAAAAACACAAAAAAACCAAAGTTTTCTTGCCTGCAAAAAAAATGTGTGAAATTGTAGTCTCGTTAAGCTTTTGTTTCCCTTAAACTTAACGAGACTTATTATTACTTTTTCTTATTCTTCTTCCTTCTATTTACCGTTTATGACAAAATCAAACACGAGACCTACTTTTGCCACAAGACAAGAAAAAAAAAGCGCACAAGAATACGTTTTAAAACTGGCTGAGTATACATACAGCACGAGACTTCATTCATAAAAGCTTTGTTAATTTACATTTTTTCCTGGGGTGTGAAAAAGTCAAACTCCTAAATTCAGTTTAAAGTGGTTTTACTTCTTCGACTGCAAGAGGTCTTTTGTTTTAGGTGACGTTGTGTTTTCAAATCTTTTGAAATTCATTACCTTAAGTGTGAATGAATAAAACAAAACAAAACAATAAATCGTATGAATTATTCATAATGATTAGAGAAATAAAACAAAAAGAAAAGTTGAAAGTCAAACGAAAGATGGTGAAATTATGAAGAAAGGTACTTTATCTTATTTATTAAAAAGCTTCCAAGCTTATCGTTTACGATAAACGGATCACCAGCAACGTATTAAGATAATAATGCCTGCTAAAAAGTATTCGCAACATAATAAATTGATGGCAGAAAACCATCAAAACCACATGCATAGACATGGTAGGAGATAATGTTGGATACCAAATGTGAAATTGTTTTCTCCAAAGCACTTATTGATGTACAAAAATCCATGACTCTTTGAATTACTCTTAATTGGAAGGATAATACTACTCTTGTCAGCAGGCATTTTTTAATTTTTGTACAAACTGCGTCATTTAGTTAGTGTTTGCCAGTCATTGCTAGCAAACCACTGTGAGATTTAAGCAGAAATTACAAATAAATTAAAACAAGTGTGTTCATTAAACCTAATAATTTGGCGGAAAAGAACTCCATCAATCAAATCATACTTGGTAAGCTTGATAGAAACTAAAAGGATAACTCACTGTTTCAAATTCAATATTTTAAGAAATATTGTTAACAAAAGTTACCGAAAACGTTACAGAGCGGTTCTAGCCTCGATATGAATGAAAGCTTTAGTGTTGATTAATTAAAGATAAAAAGTTTGAGACCTTAAGGCATCTGTAGACATTTTGCATGGCACAACGGCTTTCATTTTGAATAATCAGTTGGATGTGACAAAGTTTTCCATTAAATAGGTACAAAGTTTGCTACCAACCGATTGTAAATTTTTGTATCGCTTCGTAATCGTTGACACAGCGTGCATCCAACACAACAGAGCCCAAATAGCGGCCAATATAGGTTAAAAAAATCATACTCATAATATTATGCCAACTTATTGGATAGATTTAATTGGGGTTGGGAAAAAAACTAATGCATTTGGCCAAGAAGAAACTGATCTTTCCAGGAGGACAACGCATAAGTACACACATGTACACAATCCATGGAAAGCTCCCTTATTCGCACTGATCTATGAATTGATCATCGACTGGAACAGTGAAAACCTTAAAGAAAGGCTGGAAATACATACCTAATTGGTTATTACAACTCTTCAGTGAGGATTACGACGTAGCTTCCAACACCATTTATGGTGTGTACGTTAATATTGTACATCAGAGACGGGACCTAAAGTTTTAAGGTCGACTCCAAACGACAGATTTTTGAGAAACTTTTTCTTGGAAATATCACAAATATATTAGCCTCACGTCTAATAAGCCAGCACACTACCTGCTTAGGCTACGGTGACTAGTCGACGGTGTTTTGCAATAGAATCACTAAAGAGATCGAGTAAAAATCCAAAAAGGTTTCCATCATTGCTTTTTAATTTTAGAAATTAAGCACCGATGTGTTGTTGTGGTTAAAGTGATTCATCATCAGCTTCAGCAATCCTGATGCGAATCCAAGAGTAAAAAAAATTTCATTCTTGTCTTTTGAATTTGAAAATTTCGAAGGTTTTCAATTTTCTGCCACTAATCTTGACAAGCTAGGTCGTAATACTGGCTGAAGGGTTGTAATGACCAATTATGTATGTATGTAATTTTGACATCTGCTTCAATCGCGGATCAGATAGCGCAGTTTGTGAGAAAAAATAATACTTGGTGAGCAAAAATGTCCTCAGCACTGTACCCACTGTACATTTCCATGGACACCGTTGTTTCTAGGCCATGACAGATGGATTCTGTTTTTAACATAGAATCTGCTAAGCTGGAAAATTTGGACTAAAGAAACTGAATCAAAGCAATTAAAATTATTACAAGATATTGACATGCTTTGTGACAGTCATATATGTATACCTTAAGGGATACTACATATACAATAATTTCATACTCCCACTCTATACTATTCTATTTCTTTAATTAAAAACAAATCTAAAATTCAATTTTAATACCAGTTAACGTCAGTGCATAAATTTTCAAAAACACGTTGTTTATATACTAAAGGTCTGCACAAATGTATTTGACTTCAAAAAGTACATAAGATCTTGCAAACATGTACACTTATCCGAAGTATCCGAAGAAGAAAAGTACTCTTTTTTGAGAACAACAAAATTATCGAATAACTTCTTGTTGCTATTTGACTGCGTTCTCTTCATACAAATACATGTTCAACTCTCTTTCTTACTCGAAAATACCGACACAAAACATGTCGAGTACAATGAGTACCACCAAACTTCACGAAGTACTACAAATACCAATGAGTACTGCAAATACCACAAAGAAGTTTGGCAAAGAAAAGATCTACACCAAAGACTATAAAAATGTAAACGTATTGTTCTCTTTAAGCAATTTATTCTCATATGCGTGTATACGTGTGTGCATGTATGTATACATGCATTGCCACATAAAATAATAAACAAACTGAAAGATGTCTTGTTTTCGCAAAATGTATGTGCAAATAGCCTGTGGAAAACAAATATTACCGTTTGTTTTATTGTAGGGTAAGAATATGTGTTTTATTGTTGTAGAAATGAAATGATATCAATTCGCACCGAATTATAATGTTATTTTTTAGACTATTCAATTATGTATGTATACATTTATCTATGTATGTATTTTTCGAAGGCAAGAAATCTTATTTCTGAGAAGAGGTCTGCTCTTGGAACTAACGGAGCTACAATAAACAAAATAATGTTTTTACACTCTAATATGAATAAAACAAAAATATACGAAGAAATAAAAAGAATAGAAAGTGATCTCTAGTTTTGAGTTTTATGGACATGAATTTTTAGTTTTTTTTTATTTAAGGATTAATGTTTTTATGTTTTGTTTTTCTTTTTAAATAAATTCACAAATATTTTAAAGTTTTTAAAGTTCCTTCTCTTCTATATACATATACTTAACTTTATTTGTTACACTTATTACTTACATACTTTTATCATTTTAAATGATCTCTGAAAATATGAAATATAAACTATGTTTTTTTTTACGTTTTAGTAATTTTAAGTGATTTTTTTGTTATTTTAATTGTTTTTAGTTCATTGAAAATAAAGAATTTTTTAAATCAAAAAGCGAAAAAAAAATATTTTTCAAAAAAATTTACTATTTTCGATTTCAATTTTTTTATTTCAATGATTAATAAATATATGCCTAACATGTCGTTTGTTCATACACATAAGCATTTATATATAAAAAAAAAACATCAGTTATGTGGTGTTTTATGCTGCGAGTATTTGAAGTACCACATGAAGTGAACATAATTTTTGGAGTACTTGTTTTTGCGGATATATTTTTCAATGAGTACTCTTTTTACGGAACATAAGCAGCTTCGGATAAATACTTACTCGTATTTGTCTTGCACACATTCTCTTCTTTTCACTGCTTGAGCTGTTAGAGAGAGAGTAAGTACTCTATTTATCCGACAACGAGTTGCACACATGAAGCAAAAAAGTTATTCGTTGCAGACCTCTATTATATACACGATCAAATAAATGAATTCGTCTGACTATTTAATAATAATTGCGTGATATTGGCATACATAAAAGCGTATGCAAAAAAAGAAATTGTATTAGAACTTAGCACTTTAAAAAATATTGTGTATTTATTTTAGACATTAAAATGCTTAGAATTTTGTATAAAATTTCCATTGAATTCTTCTATTCACTGAGAATAGTTGTTACGGGAGTTGTTCAAGAGATCGGTAGCTAATGTGTTAAGGATTAAGGCAGTTATTGTTGGTAAAAGAAAAATAGTGTTAAAATATGCTGAATCATTTTGAGAAAGATTCTAATCTCTGTCTCTTTCCTAATGATCATATGAATGATTTGCTATTGGTTTAGTACATATGCACGGTTTATTTTAGATTTTGCACTTAAAGCCGTAATCGTATTATTCATGTTTCTAATTTTCACAGCTAAAATTATACACATTATGTTCCAAAATATCTTAAAAGAAATAAAGAAAAAAACAAAAAAAAAAAAAGCCGGCGACAGCATTATATGTAAATAACAAAAGACTTAAGAAACAAACCTGTTTTATTTGCTATTATTTTTACTTTTTTATTCAAAGTGAATTTTGCAAAAAACTGCGAAAAATACATACATATATATACACGCATATACATACAGACATATATCATATATAAATAAATAATATTACAAATAGCCTTTAACAACAACAACAATAGCAGTAAAAATGAAGTCTCCCTTCTTTATTGAAATAATAAAAAAAAATGAAATAAAAAATCAATTTGATAAACAGTTTCATTATTATGATTTATATTTTCACAGTCAAAACAAATAAACAACAATAACAAAAATTATAACAACAACAATAACAAGAAATACATCAAATTTATACCCTCCCTTTAGATTCCTCTTCAATTCGTTTTTGACGTTTTCACAGCGTCTAATATTTTAAAACACTGTCGACACTCAGGCTCCAAGTGATATTCACTGGACTTCCTTATATCATAATAACAATAACAACAGCAACATCGCTAGCTAGTAATACTATACACATACATATGTATATTTACTCATTCTCACAAATCAAAAAAAAAAAACGTACAAACAAACAAATAAATATTTATTTATGTGTGAAATGTACAAATAAAAGAAATTCATTTGAAGCTGTTGAAGAAATTTTGTTTTTTTTTTTAATTTCATAAATAAATAAACAATTTTATTAAATTCCAATGTATATTTGTGGAAAATTTTTCTGATCAACTCAACACAACACAAATCAAATTAAATTAAATAAATCAATTGATCCCCATGTATGTATGTATATCGATCGATCGATTATTTGGTTCATTCATTGTGGTACGCACTCACATACCTAAGCACATTTGTTCATTTGTTTGTTTAACTTGTATATGAATATTCTAGCACTGGCATATGAAATCTATGTTTAAATATATGCCTCAAGATGGTGTTGTTGATTTTATTTAAAGACCCTTTTGTTGGCATTTTAATCGTTGTGTTAACAATTAATTAGTATCTATGCAACCAGGCAGACGGTTTAAACAATTCTCTCTCTCTCTCTCTGTTTAAACAGTATTTTCCTTTTTTTGCTTTCCAATTACTTGTGAACAGTGACTTTGACAAGTTAAAAGTTGAAAAATTTTTTTAAAACTGTCTCGAAATAATTATGCTAGAGGTGCATAACTATGCTATAATCCGAAATAAATCCGGCTGAAGATGTCGAGAGAGTGATTGTCAAGGTTTTGGAATTTTAAGAAATTAAAAGGATTCAATTCTACTTTTAATAATCAATCTTGAAAGCTCCCGAATACAGTTAAAAGGCATTTGAGAAACGTTGGACCCAATATCCACATCTGGTCATAAGCGAGCTGCCTGATGTGATTAAAGAAGTTTTACCCGAGAAAGCTGATATAAAAAATTCTATTAAAAATTGACGTAAGTACGCTGATATTATAAACAGAAGAGTATTAAAATATTTAGAAAAGAATAAATGAATTCGACAGTTGTTCTCACCAGTGTGACCACACCATAAAAAAATTAAAACACGTATAAGTTTTCAAAGCAACCGATCGAAAATAGAACCGTATAATGATATATGCTAGGGAAACAATAGGCTGGACTTCGCATCAATCACGTCAACTCTTTAAGAGTAACACGTAAAAGGGTATGAAGATCTTTTTGAACTTTATGTAAACATTTAATGCCTTAGCCTTCAATGTATTTTAAAAGGCATCATCACACTTAAGTGGATTCAGTTAAATAATATTTTTGTTTACAGTTAGAAACAAATGACGTCTCATCATTGCTACTTAATTTCGTTCTACATCAGATGAAAATTTAGATGACAAATGTCATCCATGTTGTGTGTGTTAATTTTAATCCATCCATTAATCTATAGTTTAAAGTCGACTCTGAACAACATATTTTTTAGAAATTTTTATTTATTCTCAGAGTTTGTGGCAGAAGACTGCTGAGAGGAAGTTGACGAAAAAGTATTTTTTTAAACTTCGTTTTGTTCTAAATGGTTGAGCTGGACTCTCGTCTATTAAGCAAACACACTATATTCTATATTCTCGGATGCCGTAATATTTAGGTAGCGTTAGATGGAAACCTATTAACTATTTAAAAGCCAGGCATAGTAAACGAATTACCAGGGTAGTTCATATAATATCCTCAGATTTCCTTAGGGTGTGAGCAGATTTCCACTTTTAAAGGAGTTTGGTACATAGCAATCTGGAATAATACATAGTAGTTATTTACTTTTTTGGTAACGGTATTATCAGAAGGTAAACAAGCGTCTTAGCGTCATATGTAGAATATTCTGACCACAACACCACCAGTAACTTAATCACCCCGTTTTGAAACATTTAACAGTAGAAACTGGTAGGTGGATTACCTATACCAGCAAGAGGAAGTTCGATAGCATCAGAAGGATGTCGTAGAATTAAACAAGGATAAGAATATCTGGGAACACACGATATTCCAAGATACAGGACAATGCAACCTTACGAGGCGTTATAATAAAATCAAGCCATTCAATATAGAGATGCCATAGCGAGCCTAATTATAAATACATACAAAATTATAATAAGGCTATTGACCTATGACAGATATTCAATGGTTAAGGACTAGTGATGAAGGATTTTTGTGGATCCAGAATCTGTATATGAAAAATGCCAGCCAGCAATTACAAATTGTGAATAGAAAGCAAATACAATTTCGTTGCTATTTGATAACTTTTTGTTTACAATAGAAAGAAAGAAAAGTGAAATCTTTTTTACGCACGGTTGCTAAATGCCTCTTTCTCTCTTTCTTTGTTTAATAAAAAAAAATTATTTTTTTTTTTAATTTTCTTCATTCTTCATATAAATACGACACTGTGCTCAATTGATACCCTAATAACCTTATTAGCACTTATTTTCCTTTAATTTTATATTCAATTATAATTCAATTGTTGTTTATTTATTTGATTATTTCAAATTCAGAAATTTTCTTTTCTTTTTTTTTAATTTTTTTCTTTAAAAGTTATTGGCCATTTGGCAATAAACAAATTTTGTTTGTTCAAGTTAAACGATTGTTGATTAAACAGCCGGTCGGTGTATTACGTTTTGTTCTCTCTATTTGACTTGAAAAAAAATAGCACGAAAATTGCGACAAGTTTGTTTATATGGTTAGGGTCTGAACCATGGCATTAAGACGACGCCTGTCTGAGAGCGGAACGCATTAAATTGGCAGAGTGCGAAAGTAAATCAATTTTGTTTTTATTTTATTTTGTTTTATTTGCTTATGTAAATATAGGTTTTCGGCATTGTGGCATAACAAATCGCATTGATTTTGTATTTATTTTCAATTTATAAAATTATTAAATTGATTGCCACAATATTTTTAAGCTGTTCGTAAATGTATTCATCAAAAATATTTACTTTTACTGAAATAATGTCAATTCTAGGAATGAAGCGAATCTATAGATGCTCTCTTGTTTACGGTATTTTTTGTCATTTAATGCGCCATTAATGGGTACCTGTTGGAGCGATATAGAAGTGGAGTTTAAGTGCTCTAATACTGATCCAAACTTCTCAAGATCCAATGCACCTAAAGACAAACAATTGCTCGTCATAAGTGTTACGAATTTAAAAGTCGTCATAGCCTAGTAGGTAGTGTGTTGGCTTTTTAGACGTGAGACCACAGTACAAACCCCAGGTCAGAGATGTCCAACAAAATAAAATGGAGAAAAAATATTTCTTCGGCGACTCCCTCTTAGAAGATTTCTGGCAAAAAATCTGAGTGTAATTAAAATTGCCATGAAAAGCTTCTCAAAAATCTGTCGTTCGGAGTCGACTTTAAACTGTAGGTCCTGCCACTCATGTATACAGTTAACACACACACAACATAAGTGGTGTCAGAAGCTAGGTTGTAATCCTGACTGAAGGGTTGTAATGACCAATTATGTATGTATGCAATACGCTGCATTTTCTCTAAAAATAACCCATACCTCAACTTCAGAGAGTATAACACCGCCCTTGGGAAAGATAATGATTCAATGAGCAAAGTTCATCACCACTACACCCAATACAAAAACCCAATAAATTTTTAAAGCAAGGACAGATGCCGACCCTTTGGGGGGGATCTGCTGCGATTGACCAAAAACCCGCTCAGCACCATTCAAATCAGTAGGTGTAGGAGCTGCTAATAACAGCGCTATGCTCCTTTAATTTTAGAAAATGAGAGAAAGAGACATTGGTTTTGAAACCAGTTTCATTCATTTTAATTTAAGTAGACCACTTCAATCCCCTTTCCTTTGCGAATGGAGAAGTCCGGGAGATCATTTGTTTGTCCCTCCACGTCTGAATTTCTTCGAATTAGTTGTACAAGCGTTCGCAAGTGCGTTAGCTATGTTTTTACCTTCTATGTCTCTGTATCTAAAGACAGTTGATGTCTCCACTATTTTATACCGATATTATTAAACTTTCTACTGCAATACAGTTGTAGTAAAGAATAACTTGTTTTCTAAAAGAGAGCTGTAACTCCCTTCGTATAAATGCAAAAGGTTCAGGCTTAATGGTCATTGAAAATTACGATTTTATCCAAAATAAACTTCTTTGGCAGTTTGCTGGTGCTTGACCCTGTATTGTTTGAATGAATGTTACAAATGCATACAAGAAAAGGACTATTCAGACCAACGCCAGATTTTTCTTTTTTGCATAAGATTAATGACTTAAGAGGGCCGTATTGGGTTTTAGAAACAGAACTTACATTCCGTTTGAAAGTCATTTTACATCTCTTTCGCATATACTGTTACCTTTTAGAAGCGCTTTAAAAAGCGCTAACCTTGTCAGTGAGGTGAGGATCAAATAAGTGTTTTCTAGTGCACTTGAACGAAATCGTTGCCCAGAATGATATGAAAAAGAAACTTGAACTTGAACCACCCTATTAGTTAAAAATTTAATATAAAAACGTACGTAAATTCGAATTAGTTTATCTGTACTTAATTTTGTAATTTTAATGTATTTATTTAGAAGAGATTGTTTGTTTTTACCAAAAAAAAAAAAAAGTAAATAAATTTAACCTTCAATAAGAATTTGTTTACGTATGTCTAGCATTAAAAATAATTTTATTTTTATTCGTATTTTTCTAAATCAATTAACGTGTAAATAATAACAGAATTTTCCAAATCAATCAATAAATTCTTACGAAAATATTATCACGCACAACGTAAAAAAAAGAAAACAACAAACATCGGAAAAACATCGTATACAACGAAAATATCTTCAAATTCTGTCTATTTCGGCTAGAATAACCATGGCATGATGGTCATTTAATGACATAAATGTATTCCAATTGATCAATAATGTCTTAGTGGTGAATTTTCTAAAGCCAGACAGATTTGAGGCAATCTAAACTTATGCTGAATAATTTTGCGGGAGGGATTTCGCGTCAGACTATCCAGAAACAGACTTGGCCTTCTGACCAAGTATTGCTGATTTAAAGATCATTCGTTCGGAAGAGGGAGCGCTTCAGTCCAAATGTGTACATTCTGTGATGAGGGGAACGATTCATCTGAACATATGCTTGGATCCTGGGAAACATTTCAAACGGAAACTCACAACCTTTCTAACACATTTGAGGATCGTCTGGGCAATAGAATTGTGGGGAGATAATATAACGTCAAGTTGGAACGCTTTAGTATTACCGCATAACAATTCATCTAAGGCAACTTAACGACTGCTTCTAGTCTTAAAACAGAGGGTACTGCCATGAGCTGGATATCGAAATTTAAGGAGCCATTTTTGACACCGAACAGCAAGGATCGACTGAATAACAGAATTATGGGGAGACAATAGATCGTCAAGTTGAAGCGCTTTAGTATTACCGCATAACAATTCATCTCAGGCAACTTGATGACTGCTTGTAGTCTTCAAAATAGGGCACTCTATTAGCAAGAGGAAGTAAAATAATATCACAAGGCGAAGTAGTGGTGGCTTACTCAGAAAGGGGAACAATTGCAGATGCTTCCTGTAATTCATAAGACCCTAAGGGGAGACTATAATAATAGCGTACTTAATACGATTTTATTCAGCTTATGCCGTGCACCATTTTGTTGCATTACGTCTCTCTTTTATTGCAACACTAGACCCTATTGGAAAAAAACTGGAATGTCACCAGCTTCTATTTTATTAAGGTGAACTGTTTATGCCTCTCTCTTATTGAAATTCTAGAACCTATTGGAAAAAAACTGGGAACTCACTAGCTTCTATTCTCGTAAGGTGAACTGTGCACTAACAAGACTCGAGTTAGAGTTCAAGCATCGAATTTTTTCTTTAATTACAGCCTTATTTAAGAGGTTGCAAATCAATGATTTACAGAATTTTGAACTGCTGGGTATTGCGCTTTTTTTTGTTGACAGGCATTCTTACGCGTTACAAATGTGCGTTTATTTAAACGTATTCTATTCAAAATCTATAATAATACCTGACTGAAAGCAGGTGTGAAATCTGTTGAACATTTGTTCAACGTACTAAACATAGTTAAATTATTACTGATCTGCACTAATATTTATGGCTGTGAAATTATAAATTGAATATTAGAGATTGAGGCTCCAACAAACGCTAATTAATACGAGTCTTAAATACAATAATTTTTTTTATTGGCTTTTATAATTACTGGGTTCGATGCTAAAAAAATTTGTTCAAAGAAAGTTTACACTATTAATTGTCAATTAGAAATGTTTTAAATGTTTATTTGTGAGACTATGGATTCTAAATATGTATGTACAGATACATACTACATGCTATATACTCTGTACATACAATATTATTTAAGCGTCGTGTTATGGATAAACTGATTTCAATTTGAATTTGTAGGCTTTAAAGTAAGCACCATGAAGCATTGAAGCAGCATTAAGTTTACTTTTCTCATTTGAATGGAAGGTTTGAGTGTTTGTTCTGTATTCATTTATTGAAATTTATTGAAACTATCTTTCGAGACGAAGAGGGTCTTATCGATTAATTTAAAATTATTAACAATAAAAAAAACTTTAATATTGTGGTTGAATCCACATGGGATAGTTCATCTGAATAGAACATATTTTTAAATCAAATTATTACGCAGCCTTAATACTATAAATTATAGGAACCATTGTTGTAATTGCCATTCGATACTATCAATTAGAATGCAGTATGTCAACTCTACGAACAAAGGCATTCCAAAGAAAATTACATAACATAGGCGCAAAACGGGAAAGCTAAGGTCAGATAAGTTCCTTTGCAACCATGTGTGTCATTTTCAGGTTGGATAGCTATTAAACCAAGGATTCCAAAACGGGTTTCCTTACGTTCGTACGTTACTTGGAACCGGAGATTTAGTCGTCTAAACTAATTGTTTTCTTTAAAGGATCAACATAAAGTTCACTATATAAAGCGGGCAAAATTGCCGATCTCCTGTGTTTTTTTGTTAATGACTTGCACTTTTCGTCCATCACTTGCATTTTTTGGTCGAAAACTGGCTTTTTTTTTTCGATAACTTGCATCTTTTAGGTCAATGATTTGCATTTTTTTGGTCGATGACTTGAATTTTTTAGTCAACAGGTTTCCTTACGTTCATACGTTACTTGGAACCGGAGATTTAGTCGTCTAAGTTAATTGTTTTCTTTAAAGGAGCAACATAAAGATCTCTATATAAAGCGGGCAAAATTGCCGACGTCTTGTGTTTTTTTTTTTTTTTTGTTAATGATTCGCACTTTTCGATCATTTCTTGCATTTTTTGGTCAGACTTGTATTTTTTTTGGTCGATAACTTGCATTTTTTAGTCAATAACTGCTTTTTTCAAGCTCAAATGCTTGTGCTCTTACGACAGCTATTTAATGAAAGCCCTAACTCCATGAATGTAAGCCGTAGGCCAACAGAAAAAAGGCAACCCAGACAAACATGGTGATAACTCGTATTGATATATGAAGACACACAGCCATGAATAGACAAAAAACGGCTGTACTTTGTAAGCAATTTAGGTTCCTGGTGGAAGATATTTCTACCACGAAATATGTTTTTTTAATATGCTGTACGATAACCTGAAATATTTTTCTTTATTAAAAAATCAATATTCAAAAAAAAAATGCATTAAAACGTACTTTCCTCTTAAATTCTGTTGCACTTTTTAATGCGTGTTAAGACTCGTGTGGGTCGTGCATGACCGATTATATGCCTTTTTTATTGTTATTTTTTTGGAAGAAATATGCATTATTTTAATACGTAAAATTGTTTAATATTAACATCACACTAATTGAAGCAGGACACGACTTTTATTTTACGTCGATTCCATCAAATACACCGTGTGATGAATGAATCATTTACAAAACCAAGCAAAATAATCGTAATTTATTACGACAACTTTAGAAAACTCAACAGTTTAATTAACACAAATCAATATTAAAAATTTAAAAGAAAACAAAACAAAATACAAAATAAATAATATTTTTATAAGACTAAAAATAGATTTTTTTCAAAAACATTTTCTAGGTTAGGGTTCTCATCCAGTTCAGAATACTTCAATTTATCGAATAAAATATGTAGTCAAGAATGGAAAGGCCAAGAGATTTAAAGCAGTTTAAGGAATATCTCTCTGTATAAAAAGTTATAGTTCCGCGATGTATTATAGAAATTTGTTTATCAATTGAACCTCTTGCCAGCATTGGGCTTTTACAAAGCAACTCTGTATTACATGGTTTGCAGCTGTTATTTCAGCGATTTTTCTTTAACGTTCGCACTGTTCTAAAGCTCTGAAAAACGGGAGTCTTCAGATGTTCCTAGGTCATGAGCCTCGAGCATTTCATTCCGGCGCCATTTTTATGATAATATTTAGGTCCTCTCTGATACACCTCCATTACATACTTAATTGGCCATTACAATCCATTAGTTAGGATTACGATCAAGCTTCTCACTCCATCCTTGTTGTACGTTCCCACGACAATCGGATCTTCGCTCCGGAACGACCCTACTCATCATCGGGTACGGATTGTCAACCGTGTGAAAGCTTTATCTACCGGAAGATTTTTCCCAAGGGAGCTTCTTCCGGAGACAACAGCGGAACTGTTACAACAACAACAACAACCCTTGTTTTATGTGTTAATTTTGAAAGTATCGGGGCCTACAGATTAAAGTCGACTTTGAACGAAAGATTTTTGAAAAACTTTTCATGACAATTTTATTTACTCTCAGAGGTTTTGGTAGAAGACTGCTGAAAGGAATTCGCCAAAGAAATATTTCGTTTCGTTCGTGATGTCCAAGTAGTAAGCCAACGCACTACCTACTAGACTACAGCAACCTCCGTTGAATTTGCTTCAGTATGTGTTCTTCCAGATATCCGTGTTTCTAATGGTGTTGGGCAAAAATTTCCTGCATGTGATTCTGGATGTGTATAGTTCTTGCGTAGTATCCTCACCAAAATACTTGGATTTCTAGCCTACAATTGTCGGGTAAGGACATACAAAGTGTTTCATTCGTTCGATGTCGTCAACACATGGCCTACATTCATCATTTTCCACCGCAGCGTAATTTGCATTCGCATATCCTCTATCTTCTTGGTGACTAGGTACATATATAAAGTGTACCCCAACATGCTTGCGGGTTCTCTGTATTTATCCTCATTATTTATTTTTTCTAAGTAGGCTAATTTAGGGTAATTTGTAGGTAAATTTTACTTTGGTAGTCGCTTGTTAGTTAATCATCGACCCAGTAAGAACGTCTAAGGTATTTTTAACTGAGTAGCCAAAAATCTTTTTAAAACACCCAATGTAAACTTTTTAACACTGTCGTTATAGAAATGATTCGAATTAAAGCGTTTAACAATCCAAAGCTTTCAATTGAAGTAAAAGAAAAGCTTTTTCATGCTCATCGCATTGTATTATAGACGACTGCCAGAGAGATAAGATAACTTTTAACGTCATTATGATCAATTGCATTGAGCTTTGCTGGCTTCACGTGATATTGGAGAAGGGGAGCATAGCGGAATTTAAAGAGAGCATAAAATGTAGAGAGACAGGGCTACAGAGAGAGTGGTTTCTTATTATTATTAAAATAAGCTCCACATAGTTTGAGTTTCGTAAACATTTAATTACTTAGTATTGGTTGTTACTCTCTAGCGTAGTGAGTGAGGTAACAACATTTTTGTCTATTAAATCTCGTGTTATTTTGTTTGTTTTTAGTTTGTGTGTGTGTATGTTAATTAAAATTAAAAAAAAATTTTAATATTTTTAACTAAACTATACCAAAACTAAAAAAGCACAAAAAAAAGAAATTAAAAACAAAGTGAAAAAAAAAAATGAAAATACGCACACATTTATTACCACGACGCTTAGTCGACTGGTTATGCTTTCTATTGATCGGTGTTTTTATGCCGATAATTTTTATCTTCGAAATAATCATCGTATTGCCGGCTTTTCATGAACCGGGTGGTTTCTGGCATACGTTTACCTTTGCATTGGCCATGTTCTTAATATTTCAGATCAAGGGAAATTTCGTTGCATGTCTAATGGTCGATACAAGTGTCGATTGTAAGTATCAATCAAGAGGTTTAAAAGAATAATTTTTTATCTCTAATGTTTGTTTAACATTTGTTTATGTTATGGAGTCTTCTCCAAAGGCTTGTAAATCATAAGAGGTCTACTACAGTATCAAGAAAGTAAATTAATTAAACGCAGACAACATACCATATCTTCTAAGCTTTATTGCTGTATTCCTTAAAAGTTCTGAAATAAATTCATCACAATCAATTCATTTTCTAATTTTAGTTAAAAATCTCAAGCCGCCTGAAACGGATAAAGCGAAATTGCAATCACTAGGCTGGCGTGAATGTGAAAAATGTGAAAAGGTGGCACCACCGCGAAGCTGGCATTGTTCAGTATGTCAAACCTGTATCCTTAAACGTGATCATCACTGTCTCTTTGTAGGCTGTTGTGTAGGCCATAAGAATCATCGTTACTTTATGATGTTCGTAATATTCCTGTTCATTGGTGCCACTTATGCGTTGGTCTATAATTCCCTATTCTTATGGGTGGTAAAAGCTCGTGTATTTCGAAATTGGCTTTCTATTTTGCGAATGACTTGTCCTCTCTTAATGTTGGTCAGTGGCTCTTTAAGTCACAATCTGTTCCTGATCTATTACAATCTTAATATATTAGCTATGGTTTACAGTGTCGTACTGCTTATCTATCATGGCCCTGGTCTTTTTAAAGGTGGTGTATGCTATGAAAAGGATAAAAATTATCCTTACAATATGGGTTCTTGGAAACGTAATTTTCAAACAGTTTTCGGTAAACGCATGCATTTGGTATGGCTGTCGCCATTGTTAAAAAGCGAATTGCCTGATGATGGCGTAAATTGGAAGCTGACGACGAAGGTTAAGACTGAAAAATTGAAAACTGATGATAAAAAGAAAACGAAATAAAACACTTAAAAAGTGACATAAGTTTTGTGTTTTATTATTACATTCTGTACTCATAATTTGGTAAGGATTTACACGAAAATATTTAATATTTATTTATCGAGGGGCAAGATGAAGGAAGTAATCTACACAACTACCTACAAGTCGTTTGACAGTTCAGTTATGAATTATTCTGCTTCAGTTTGGTCTTACTTTTTACGCGATAAATAATGGAAAGGCCTTTAGAGAGTGTAGGAAAATGCTTTGCGAACTGAATATGTGAAAATGACTAGCTTAATCATCTATTTACATAAGGCACCTACCTGTCAAACTGCACACTTTACTGCTTTCCAGGCAAATGTTAATGGAATGCCTCCATTGTAATCACTCCGAAGACCGTACTTAACCCAGCTTTTCATTCTCTATGGCTTATTAGAAAAGACATCGGAAGTTTTAAATCCGCTGGCAAGACGATACACCATTCTAGCCGCTACACACAAAGCCAGTGTTCAAAGTGTTTTCGACAGTAACATTATAATAAAATTATTATAAACGACTGTAGCCCACATCGAGGCCCTTCCGTTGGGCTTAGTGCAATTGCCGCCAATCCAAAGCAGACA